>OX336399.1:144670466-144987210 GCA_946902985.2 Meconema thalassinum
TAGAATTTATTTCCCTATTCACTAATTTAATAGCTGTGTTCAGGTCCATTCTTGTCATATCTCATATTAATTATTACATATCAATTTCCTGTCTCTAACAGTGTGACACTTTAATTAATTAAGGATGCACAACTCCCCCAAAAGTATTCATATTTATAAGCGGTACTCACATGTTTATCCGGAAGATTCCTGGATCCCAATTGTTGAAAACTCGTTGGGCCACCATTTTGGGTCTAGTCTTCCATTTCAACCACCGTAGCACTTATTACACATAACCCTATTTCACAAATCCTGCACATATTAATTACACTTATTACCCCTATCTGAGGGTTTTCTAACATATTGAAATACACTGTAACACTAAATGACACTTAGAACAATAATAAATTCTACAGACAAAAATTTTACATTCAAGCCTAATTAACTGCTGGTTTAACACTCGTGATTCGTTTTATTTCACACGTTTACTCTCTTATGACCTTCTCCAAGAATGTAGGTACTAGCGACTTCTGCCCTGGCCCTAACATCTGCTTGAATTTGGACTGGGAGTCTCGGATACTCCTACCCGTTGTTTCACCAGATCCCTGGGTGATACCAATGTTTCTGCTCGTTTCTTATCGGCCCTAATGTTCTAGTAACTGGCACGATGATGTCTAAATGCGGCTATAAGTTTATACTATGCCGAATGTCTCCTTTAGACATTAATTACGATAATCACAGTCTGGTATCGAACTAGCGTTTTATAATTAGTTCTCCGCTTAATTTCACGTTCGCAAATATTTTTACTGGAATAACATATTATTATTCCTTTGCTTGACGATTGGAAGTCTTACGCTTTGCTTCCACTGAGTACTACTGCTTTCGACTCGAATTATACTTTCGAACTCACGTTACTTTGATTCTGACTTCCAAAGCATTGTCAAGTTCAGAACGATTTTCTAACACCCTCGGTGTTCACGAATTCCTACGATACTGGTGAGATATTATAACACCTTTCCCGATGTTCACTAAGTTTAGTTTCTTACACGCAGTATAACTTTCACTTAAGTTTCTTTTAACTAAACTAGGGCGCACGTACTGCTCCGCAGCATTATTTTTCGGTATTGGAATTAAAAAGTTACGACATTTTATAATACTGTAGTTTATAACCTTTATTTCACAATACTTCCTTCCAGACAATGTTCGCTGTGCGTCGACCCTTAGGTTTAATTTTCATCGGGATAAGGCAACATAGAACATTCCATGGCCTAAAACAGGATCAGGCAAGTAGATTCCAACTCGATGAAGCGTTTGACTTTGCGCTTTGTTGATTGCAATACAAAACTCTAGTGTAATAGGCAATTTCCGTCATTTGAACCAAAGATTTGATTGAAACAATGAGAAAAAATGTTGAAGAAATGAGATGTAATATCAAATGCTCACTCATAACTTTCCTGAGAATCAGCCGATTTGAAAAGTTAAGAGTTCAAATGAAAGCTAATGATTCACTGAGTGTTCTTAGACCAAAACGACCTGCGTACCTCAATAAGGACCAAAAATATGATTGCTTCAAAGTTGGAAAAAGTTGAAAAAATCAAATAATTTGAGGAAGGCGGAATTAAAGTGCCTTGTAATACTTGATGACAAATCTGTGCATGAATACCTTTCATTTAAAAAAGAATGAGTGAAATCGACCGGATAGAATGACCTGACGGACTCGTTTGAATTTTCATAAATATTTCTAATATTCGCTTCGCCACTCATAACATTCCTCAGAATCAACCAATTCACATATTTAATATCTCAAAAGATAGAGCTTGATCCACTGAGTGTTCTTAGACCAAAACGAACTGTATAACTCAGTTAGAACCAATTATATGATTGCTACAATGAGAAAAATGTTGAAAAAATGAGATGTAATATCGAATGTTCACTCCGAACTTTCCTCAGAATCAGCCGATTTGAATAGTTAAGAGCTCAAATGAAAGCGCTTGATTCACTAAATGCTCTTAGACCAAAACGACCTGCGTACCTCAATTAGAACCAGAGATATGATTGCTTCAAAGTTAGAAAAAGTTGGATAAAGTTGAAAAAATCAACTAATTTGAGAAAGGCAGAACGTAAGTGATTTGTAATCCTTGATAACAAATCTGTGCATGAATACCATTCATTTAAAAAGAATGAAGGAAATCGACCGGAGAGAATGGCCGGACGGACGGCTTAAGATTTCATAAATATATCTTTATATATATAATTCTTCGACACGTGTGTATGTGACTGAACTCCTCCTAAACGACTGAACCGATTTTGATGGAATTAGGTATGTATATTAGGGTGGGTCCATGTATGGTTTAGATTCACAATCTGACCCGGTAGGTGGAATGAACACAATTTTAGAACCACAATTTACACACAATTTTAGAACCACAATATACAGTCAAAATCAGTCGTCATGGAAACCCCTAGCCTTGGCCTTCGTGAAAGCTGATGTCTTTGGATGGTTTGTCGCAGCACGTTAGAGCCACCTGGTCGCAACCTGTGCAACTACCACCATGACATACACTCCTCCCATGGCGAAAAGTTGTGTTTTATACCAAAGGTGGCAGTGATGTCGAATTCTACTGTTTGCCTCTGCACGTTAGAGCGTTTCAAAGTCCCGTATGCGTTCATATACCATTCATCCGATTGCCATGAAACTTGGGTGATACGTTGAGTGGCTTAGTAAATCCATTTTACAATAGATAGCGCACGAATAGATTCAACAAATGAGGGACGACGCGCGAAGCGTTTCAAAAATGTCCCGTTTGCGTTCAAATACCATTCGTCTGATAGATATAAAACTTGGGTGAGATGTTGTGTACACTCCAGGGAAGGCTTCTGGCTTAGTAAATCAATTTCACATTAGGTAGCGCACGACTAGATTCAACAAATGAGTGACGACGCGTGAAGCGTTTCAACAAAATCCCGTATAAGTTTATATTCCATTCATAGATTGAGATTACATTTTGAAGAGTTGTTGTGTACACTTAAGTGAAGGCTCCTAACTTAGTAATCCATTTCACAGGAGGTTGCGCACGAGAATATTCAGCAAATGAGCGGCGACGTGCGAAGCGTTTCAAAAACGTCCCGTATGCGTTCAAATACCATTCGTCCGATAGCGATGAAACTTGGGTGAGATGTTGTGTACACTTACGTAAGGGTTTGTAACTTAGTAAATCCATTTTACAATAGGTATCTCACGAGTAAATTCAACAAATGGACAACGACGCGCGAACTTTTAATCAAAGTCCCGTATGCGTTCATATACCATTCATCCGATTGCAATGAAACTTGGGTGAGATGTTGTGTACACTTATGTGAGGGTTTCTAACTGAGTAAATCCATTTCACAAGAGGTTTCGCACGAGTAGATTCAACAAATGAGCGACGACGCGCGAAGCGTTTCAATAAGGTCCCGTATGCGTTCAAGTACCATTCGTCCGATTACGATGAAACTTGGGTGAGATGTTGTGTACACCCTACGGAAGGTTTCTGGCTAAATAAATCCATTTTACAATAGGTAGCGCACGAGTAGATTCAACAAATGTGTGACTGCACGCGAATCATTTCAACAAAGTACCGTATGCGTCCATATACCATTTATCCCATTGCGATGAAACTTTGGTGAATTGTTGTGTACACTCCAGGAAATGTTTCTGTCTTAGTAAATCCAGCTTTTAATAAGTAGCGCACGAGTAGATTCAACAAATGTGCGACGGCGCGCGAATCGTTTACACAATGTCCCGTATGTGGTCATATATCATTCATCCGATTGCGATCAAACCTTGGTGAATCATTGCGAACACGCCAGAGAAGGTTTGAGGCTTAGTAAATCTATTTTACAATAGGTAGCGCATGAGTAGATTCAACAAATGAGTGACGGCACGCGAATCGTTTAAAGAAAATCACTTATGCGTTCATACGTCATTCATCCGATTCCGATGAAACATTGACGAGTTGTTGTGTACACACCATGGAAGGTGTTCAACTTGGTAAATCCATTTTACAATATTGGTAGCGCACGAGTAGATGTAACATATGAGTGAAGACGCGCGAAGCGTTCCAACAAAATCCTGTATGCGTTCATATACTATTCATCGATTGCGATGAAACTTTGATGAGTTGTTGTGTACACTTACGTGAAGCTCTCTAACTTAGTAAATCCATTTCACATTTGGTAGAGCACGAGTAGATTCAACAAATGAGTGACAGCGCACGAATCATTTAAACCTAATCCCGTATGCGTTGAATGCCATTTATCCGTTTGCGATGAAACTTTGGAGAGTTGTTGTGCACGCTCCAACGAATGTTTCTAAATTAGTTAATTCAATTCACGATAGTTTAGAGGCAGTTAACAGAAATTGAAAAAATATTGTGTATCCAAAAGCACTTCAAGAAACAAAGTTACAACCCTTTCTTTGATTGGCAGGACAACGTCTGCCGGGTCAGCTTGTTTAATATATAAGATAATTTCGCCATCAAAGTATGGCAACCAAACTTGGATCCATAAAACTGGTTAACTATGACGCGGTCTCACCACTACAAGGGTCCTTCGTAGACTGTATGCGATACAGCACCTCTCCACAGAGGTTATCTGAAGACTGTATGTTCGTTGACACAGTGTGACCTGCTCCAGGGTATCACTAAGACTGTATGATTTCAGCTCAACTGGCAGGCTATTTATCTGAATCCGGTTGAAAATAGTGCCTGCCCTTCTTTTTGAAAGCTACTTTCCAAACTAAGCATCACATGAGCTTAACAAATTATCTCCATACTCCTCATAATCTCAATGAACCAAAATTATTTCAAGTTTCAAAAATCGATGGTAGCTTTAATTTATAAAAATTTCCATATGTTCTAGCTATGCGGAGAGAATGGCCGGACGGACGGCTTAAGATTTCATAAATATATTTAATATATAAGATAATTTCGCCATCAAAGTATGGCAACCAAACTTGGATCCATAAAACTGGTTAACTATGACGCGGTCTCACCACTACAAGGGTCCTTCGTAGACTGTATGCAATACAGCACCTCTCCACAGAGGTTATCTGAAGACTGTATGTTCGTTGACACAGTGTGACCTGCTCCAGGGGATCACTAAGACTGTATGATTTCAGTTCAACTGGCAGGCTATTTATCTGAATCCGGTTGAAAATAGTGCCTGCCCTTCTTTTTGAAAGCTACTTTCCAAACTAAGCATCACATGAGCTTAACAAATTATCTCCATACTCCTCAAAATCTCAATGAACCAAAATTATTTCAAGTTTCAAAAATCGATGGTAGCTTTAATTTATAAAAATTTCCATATGTTCTAGCTATGCGGAGAGAATGGCCGGACGGACGGCTTAAGATTTCATAAATATATTTAATATATAAGATAATTTCGCCATCAAAGTATGGCAACCAAACTTGGATCCATAAAACTGGTTAACTATGACGCGGTCTCACCACTACAAGGGTCCTTCGTAGACTCTATGCGATACAGCACCTCTCCACAGAGGTTATCTGAAGACTGTATGTTCGTTGACACAGTGTGACCTGCTCCAGGGGATCACTAAGACTGTATGATTTCAGCTCAACTGGCAGGCTATTTATCTGAATCCGGTTGAAAATAGTGCCTGCCCTTCTTTTTGAAAGCTACTTTCCAAACTAAGCATCACATGAGCTTAACAAATTATCTCCATACTCCTCATAATCTCAATGAACCAAAATTATTTCAAGTTTCAAAAATCGATGGTAGCTTTAATTTATAAAAATTTCCATATGTTCTAGCTATGCGGAGAGAATGGCCGGACGGACGGCTTAAGATTTCATAAATATATTTAATATATAAGATAATTTCGCCATCAAAGTATGGCAACCAAACTTGGATCCATAAAACTGGTTAACTATGACGCGGTCTCACCACTACAAGGGTCCTTCGTAGACTGTATGCGATACAGCACCTCTCCACAGAGGTTATCTGAAGACTGTATGTTCGTTGACACAGTGTGACCTGCTCCAGGGGATCACTAAGACTGTATGATTTCAGCTCAACTGGCAGGCTATTTATCTGAATCCGGTTGAAAATAGTGCCTGCCCTTCTTTTTGAAAGCTACTTTCCAAACTAAGCATCGCATGAGGTTAACAAATTATCTCCATACTCCTCATAATCTCAATGAACCAAAATTATTTCAAGTTTCAAAAATCGATGGTAGCTTTAATTTATAAAAATTTCCATATGTTCTAGCTATGCGTGAGAAGGAACTTTTTACTCACATCTCTCCGCGAGATTCATTCACCACTCCCAGGCTACGTCATTGCTGAATAAGCATTCTTCTTCTATATAATTATTGGAGGATTTTATATCTCTCAAAATTATAATTCCCAGTATTATTCAGATTAGCGTTCTCTGATATTAATAATTTTGCGTTTTACTCGAGAATGGGGTAATTGCACCATACTTTCGGCTCCGCCTTCCGCCAATGTTGCGAGAATTCGGTCATATAAGCACTTCATAGGGATTCCCCCGCTTGCCTGATCGTATTAAAAAGTTCCCCGTCCTCTTTTATAATGTTGACTCACACGGACGAAAAGCATGGGTCACGTACGCACTCTGACGCACACCACAGCTGTCTGCTACAAATTTGATAACGAGACATGTCTCTATGCGTCATCTTGCAGCCTTTTTAAAGGTAAAGATCCACACATGTAGAAAGATTCTAAGAATATCCTTACATTTTCTTCCTAAAAGATCATGGGTTCGATTCCTTGTACTTCCCAATAAGGGTACACTATACACATACACAATTTCAGTGGGATTACTGCCATAGATTAATAGATATTGAGAACCGTCTAAATACTTCGGGTGGTTGCCATATTTCAATATGTGTAAGCAATGGCGATATGTACCATTAGATGAGTATAATTGTGCACGTACATTATTCAAACGTTGATTTCGATCGCATGATTATAACACAAGAAATAAAAAACTTAATTTTAAAATTTCACACAGCCGCCATCTTAAGGTTATGTAAACAATTGAACTAAATTAGATGTCAGTACATTGAAGTGTGTATAGTCATTTGCTGTACCACGTTTCACTGCATTCGGATGGTTAAATCGCGAGAAAAATCTATTTAAATGTTTCAACTTTGCATGGCCGCCATGTTAGTTCTGTAGTTAACAGGTTTTTGAAAGCCACATTGGTGAACATCTAGTAGTGCCTTTTATCACCGTACAAAATTTCAGGGTGATATGGATAATAGTTTCGGAGATATAGAATACCGGTGAAATATTTCGCACAACCGCCATGTTGGATTGGTGAGACAAAATATAATTTAAAGGGGACGGTCGGGATCGGACAAAAAAGTACTATGATATTACCGAGTTTCATTGAGTCTCTTCAGCAGTTTAGAAGTTATTGGGGGGTGACATACACAAGGACGCACACACACGCATACACACACACAGACAAAAAGTGACATAATAAGCCTATTATTTCATAAATGAAAATAGGCTAAAAAGAGGGATTTACTGTGCTGTAGGAGTTATCCTCCACTCATTCAAATTGCATGTCATATGGCATTCGGCAAATACTGTATACAGTGGAAAGGAAAATGGAGCTATCTATAGCCTATTGTCATTTTAGGAAAAGATAGGCTTATGAGATCACCTTTTTCCCGTGTGTGTGTCTGAGTATGTGTGTCTGTCTCTGTGTGTTTCCCCCTAATAACTAATAAACGGCTGGAGCGATTTCAATGTAACACGGTATGGTCATAGTACTATTCTTACCGACCCCAGCAGTCCCCCTCAAATTGTATTACTTTTCACCAATCCAACATGGCGGCTGTGCGAAATATTTAACCGGCATTCCATATCTCCGAAACTATTACTGATATCACCCTGAATGTTTTTACGGTGATAAAGGACACTACTACAAGTTCACCTATAGGACTTTCAGAAACTAGTTAACTACAGAACAAAAATGGTGGCCAAGCGAATTTGAAACTTTTAAATAGACTTTTATCGCGATTTAACCATAAAAACCCAACGAAACTTGGTACATCAAATGTTTAAACACATTGTAATGCAGTGGCATCCAATTTAGTTCAATTGTTTACATAACCTCAAGATAGTGGCTGTGCGCATTTTAAAAATTCATATTTTTTTCTCGTGTATTTATCATGCGATCGAAGTGAAAGTTTGAATAATGAACCTACGCAAAAATCGTCTTCTAATAGCAATCGATCTAACATTTTGTGTGTTGATAGAGGCTATGAACATAAGTTCACCTATAGGTCTTTCAATAACATGGAGAGCACAAATCCAACATGGCAGCGACGCGAAAAAAGTATTTAAATGGACATTTCTCGCGATTTAACCATCCGAGTGCAGTAAAACTTGGTATGGTAAATGCTTATACAAATTTTCTTCCACTGGCATCTAATTTATTTCAATTGTTTTCATAACCACAAGATGGCAGCTGTGAAAGATTTTATAATCTCGTTTTTACTTCTTGTGTCCTAATCATGCGATTGATGTTTGAATACTACACGTATACAATAATCTTCATATTGTAATAGTACATATAAAATCCAACATGGCGACCATCCGTTTGACGGTTCAAAATATCTACGAATGTATTACAGCAATCAGACTGACATTTTGTATGTTGATAGAGGCACTTAACATATGTAGGATAAATGAGAATTGGCTGTATAGTTCTTCGCGGAACTACTTGTTACCTATTTTTTTCTTACTTCTAAATACAAATGCACTCTAATAATTTTCCGAATCTCTCTCAAAAGCCCATATTCATCAATTCTGTAGTACACAAATCCATTTTCTTCTATACCGTTGTACACAAGCTTGGACATTTTAAAAAATAGGACTTCTTCGTAAACTAATATAGTACAATATATTTCCGTCAATCAATACCAAACAAATTATGTTAAACTGTATTAACACTCACATTCGTGGGACATGTTTCAGGGCCATGGTGCTCCCTTCTTAAGTCACTTCATCTCCTCAAAGTCATCGTGCGTTCTCAAAGATATCTCATTATAAAATATGCTCACACAAACAAACATTAAAAACAATAAAAACAGTCTTAGAAACACTATACTAAAATACACATACGTATAAACTTATGCAACTATATCGAAACTTAGAATGTCTGTCACCATGTCCATGTAAAATAATAATTCCTCTTCTACGTCGAAGATGGTCCAATCGACTGTTTTGGCCTTACCTGTCAATCACGGTACATATTACGGAGTGACCAGTCGTTTAAATTATCGTGCTTGATACAAAAAATGGAACAAGAACCGGTCAATGGGGTCATTTACGGACCATGATAGATATCGTAAATTATCTGTCACGTAGATGTCATTGGAAAGGACATATCAAGGTAACTATGTGTACACATCCAGACCAGCTGTGTCTCAGTAACCAGAAAGTAAAGTTTGAAAACTCTTGTCTTGTACCGTGGGTCGTAAGAAACTGGACTGTTCTGAGTTCTGTTCCACCAAGCTAATAGATAAATTTGGATCATCCAAGCACAAGAAAGGAGAATATATTTACAAATAAGCATGGACGTTTGTCGCGATTTAACCATCCGAGTGCAGTAAAACTTGGTATGGTAAATGCTTATACAAATTTAATGCATGAGCTATCTGTTATAACTTGTTTCAAATGTTGTGATATGTGGAATTGTGATAATGGCAACATTGGACAATATATAACACTAAATATAAAACTACAATAATATTATCATCTGGCCCACCCTAAAATTTTAGTCGGGAGTCGTACCTGCCCTATCACATATATAAAACGTTTAGGTTCACAAAACTCTTAAACCAGAGGGAATTTGAAGGAGCGCTTTGTGCCCAAATCTTCCAAGTTGTCTGAATATTACAGGAAGTATCTTGTGTTTCTGGAAAATATATTTGTTTATAAAGTGCGTTTAACACGCGAGGACTGGCACATGGGTATTTTTTGACCGGAGGCTTAATTAATGCTCTAGATTTTCGTTTTTGGTCAGCCCTTATTTCCTGTCGGATACTGTACCTTCCTTCCTAGCGTTGAACCTCAACCTGCAGAAGAAACATGTCCATAACTTTATGAACACTCAAGTTACTTCTATACTATTTACGGTCGGGTCAGATTTACCCAAGGCGCCAGTCCTCGCGTGACTATTTTTGACTTAAGTTAGTCGGGAAAATCTGTAAAAAAAAAGGGGGAAAATCCAACTACTTTGGTGCAGCACAATCGCAAATCTCACGTTCTTGTTGATCCATGTTTACGGTCAAGGGACACCTTGGTCATTAGTTCCACTAGCAAGGCCAATAAAGTATACTGTTACGAAAATCATAGTCATTTTTCAGCATATTAAATATTTTAAACATATAAATAAACCTCACTTTATATTGGGCATAGTTCATAGGAAGACACCGCGTCGATCCCGCTTAACAGTAAAACCGTGCGACTGATTTAACACGTGCGAGATTTCGTGAACAAACCCTCTAATATAATTATACTGTATTAACTATTAAACTAAAATTCTTACCTCCACAATTTCTTCTGCTCATACGTCTGGTTCTGGACAATGTGGTGTCCCCATTCCAGTGAAGAGTTGCCTCACTACGGGACGCAGGTCTGAGGCCATGTCAGCAGCTCCTGAAAGAAAAAATATAATTTGTTTACAATTTCTCATTCACGTTCTCAGACGACTGATGTGTGACGACAGTCAGCTAAACCAAATTGTGCCCACACATGAAAGACACACCAACGAAGATATAACCGATTGATGCTCAGCATTGTCATCCTCACATTCTGATTTGGATAAATTAATCTCATCATCACTCTAATAAAATTAAAATATCGAGTAACATCACCTCCTCCACGTCGCATAAAGTAAATTAAGAATCAACCCTTCACTAGCAGTATGCGTTTATAGGACCTAAAAAGTATAATGAATAAAAATAAAATCTCAATACTGCCTAAATTTTCTGTAATAATATCCAAATATTAAGGTAGAAATGCAAGCAAGATTGCCACCAATCAGTACACGAAGGTCGTTGACACAATGTTTCAAACACTATTAACACGTCTGACGAGTCTGAGATGAGTACGCTGTCAACTATTTACAGTTGAAGGGTACAGGAAAAGAAAGGGTTATGTCAATTTTATTTTCTAACATTTTTATTTTATTGTCTGAATGAAAGATTCTTTCATTGTTCAAAACAATAGCTAAGGAGGTTTTCGAAACAACTGAGAAATAAAGGTTTATAAGTTTCTGTTTACAACAATATAATGGTTATTTTCCTCACTATATTTATAAGTTGCAATGGTTTAAAAATCTTATAGGTAATTAATAGGCAGTTTCATTAAAAAAACAAGATGTTCAGTAAAGAACATATAGCCTACTTTCTCCTAAATGTATGAGTATAGTTATAACTCGTTGTTATTATCAAAGAGTATAATAGAACTATTCTTTGTTGAAGACCTTAGAAAAGATTTACCTCTACCAAACGCCACAACCTAGATAAAAACTGCTACCATCATTGAAGAAAGAAAGAAAGAAAGATAAGAAGTATATCAAGAATGTTATGGATCTGGAGACATAATCGACCGGACTAGCTGCGTGGCTCAGCGGTAACGTTCTCGCTTGCTGGGCCCTAGGTTGCAGGTTCGTATCCTGGCGCAGTCAGCTGGCATTTGAGGGTGCACAAATGCGAGGGAGCCGTGTCAGTACATTTACGGGCACGTTAAAGATCCCCTTCGGGCCAAAATTCCGGCACCCCGGTGTCTCTAAAAGCAGCAGTAGTTAAAAGGGATGTAAAACCAATAACATTATTATTATTATTATTATTATTATTATTATTATTATTATTATTATTACATATACGACCTGCCGTGGGCAACATCCAACTTTGAGTTGAGGCATGTCTTTACACGTCTGGTTGTGCATGGCTTTCACAACCCTAATTGAATTAACAAATCTTTCCATGACCCTACAGAGACGTGTGTATACAAACTATGTGGATATTTTCGATTGCTATTTGCCTGAAATAAAAGTAGTAATTAATAACCTGAACTAACACCAACGGCTTGAATTCAGTTACTATGTGAAATCGTTTTGTTCTTTACTTCAAATAACATTTTCAAGTAACGCAAAATAGGCTGTTACAAACCCTTTAAAATAAAAAGTAAAAATATATCGTAGTATCATCTTGTCATTCTTCAAATTCGATGCGCATAGAATGCCAATGTTATAGTAATCAATGGATCCCCACTTAGACTAGTCGTGACATCTAGTGGTGAAATATCGAACAATATAATCCTAACAGGGCGAGTGCATTCTAGCGGCCAGAAGAAGAAACTTTTCAATAAAATCTGGAAGTTAATAAGTACGTCGGCGTGCAGTTACCTTTTTATTAAAGATAAATCGCACAAATTGTGCATATTGATGAAAACAAACTGTCATTCACAAAATTTTACAATGGATGATCCCCGATTTGCACAAGAAATTACGTGGTATCTACTACATTGCACCCCGCATAATTTACATACGCAGGATTCATCAGGGTCATGAAAGTACTCGGTATTACACAGTTTATGGTGATACCCATGTACTGCCATCGAATTGACAGAGTGTCGCAAGTCTTGATTTGTGTTCATCCATGTCCTAGTCATCATGGCCTCCGTGGTGTAAAACTCGAACCAGATTTCGTCCCTTTTCTGTATTCTTTCCTGCATTAGTTTTTTCCAGGCGTCTGTGGATGGTAGCCCTCTCTTCATCCGGAGGTCCTCAATGAAGAAGGTCTCCCTGGCGAGTTCATATGCTAATCTTGATTTTGTATATTTCGATATCCCCAGGGTAGCCTTCAGGAAGCGCGATTTGACTGCTTCAAGCGTCCTCAAGTCTGCCAGGGTAAATTCTCCCATATGATTTCAAGTTCATATGTGGCGATGGGCGTTATTTTCGCGTCGAATGATGTCATAGCAGTTCCCAAAGAGAGCTTCGTGATTGTTTTGATGTCATATATGGCTTTGGTAGCGGCTATTGCTCGAGATTTTATGTGGACTCTGTAGGCTCTTGGTGTTGTTTGCATTGTCAATCCTAGATATTTAAATGTTTTGACTGACTTAAGGGGAGTCGTTCCTAGGAATATCCTGTCTCCTGAAGCCTCTCTGCCTCCTTTCCGAAACGTCATTTTCACTGTTTTCTCTGTGTTTATTTTCATCTTGTTGTCCTTTGCCCACCTATCTAGATTGTCTAAGGCTTTTTGAACTTCAGTAATGGATCTCGAGCCAATGACCATATCATCTGCGTATAATAATATTGTGAGATTTGCTGTTCCTTGTCTAGTTGCCATCACCACATCATATGTCGCTATGTTGAACAGGAGGGGGCTAAGTGGGTCTCCTTGAAGTACTCCATTGGTTTGCATTATCAAATTCGAGGTTGAGACACTGTCATCTATTTCTATGAAGTTTGTCGTCAGAATGTTACTTATCAGGTTCGTTAGTTTATTACCCTCACCCACTATGGATTCCAGTTTTGCGAGTATTAAAGGCCTGCTTAACATGTCAAAAGCTTTTGCATAATCAACAAAAACAACATGAAATTTTCCACGAGGGTGTCGTAGTGTTTCTTCAATGTCATTGAGTAAGTTGGTAATGGCATGAAAGGCACTCCGTCCTTTACGAAATCCAAACTGTTCATCTGGGAGTTTATGGTCTACTTCTTCTGTGATCCTCTTCGTAAGGAGCTTTGTCATTATTTTCATCATGGTCTTTTCTATAGCAATCCCTCTGTAGGAGTTCGGATCTGACTGGTCACCTTTCCCCTTAAACATCACTTTGATAGTCGAAATTCTCCATGCTGAGGGGATGTTACCCATTTGAAGACAAAGATTCATTAGGTCCGAAATTGCTGAAAGTAATACCTCTGATGAGTCTTTCACATGTTCATTGCATATACCGTCGGGTCCAAAGGCCTTACTGTTTTTTAGTGACATAATAGCTTCGTGCACTTCCTCCATTGTGAACGGGTCAGTTTCTTTTTGGTATGTTCCTGACAAAGCTACCACGGGATTGCCAAGATCTTCTTCAACGTTTAGTATGTTCCTGAAGTGTTCTTCCCATTCAATCATTTCTATTTTTCCACTATATTGTATTTTCCTAGGGTTCAATGCTAGAAATGGATCGCTGACAGCTTCTTCTATTATCCTTCTCGCCTCTTTTTCCAGATGTTAATTTCGTTTTACAGATAAGAGCATTTTGTATTCCTTCTTAATGATGCTGTAATGTTTTATTGCCTCCTAGTTCTGATTGAATTTTGCTGCATGCATGGCCTCAAGGACGCTTCTTCTCAACAAATAGCATTCTCTATCAAACCATAAAATGCAGATTTAATTGTCTTTACCAGGGATAAGGCGGCTGCGTCAATATTGTTTTTCTCCATACAATTATCAGGTTCTTTCCATTCCTCAAAGTTCTGTTTAAGAACATCTTTATCGATCTGTCGAGAAGGATTAGTATATTCAGGTTTTTCTCTCTTATCCAATCTTGAGATGTTAAAGTGGGTCGAGACTGGACAATGTTTCTTTATCAGCGCCTCCTCTGAAGTGAGGCATACAGTGTAGTTCAGAAGCTTAATGTTGCAGCCTTTATAAAAAACTAAATTTATTGTGCTACACCCTGAATGTGCAAAATAAGTTCTGTCTTCAACCTTGTTAACAAGGATAAAACCTTCCTCTGTCATTAGTTCAAGAAGTTCTTTCGCTCTTTGATTATCAATGTCTAGTCTGCAGTTTAGGTCTCCAGCCAGTATTATGTCTCTGCCTGGAGCTACGTGTCCCAAGGAAAGCATGATGGTTGCTATCAACTCTTCAATAGGTGTTAGTGGCGGTGCATATATGGCAATCACTGATATCCATTCGAAGTTTATTATCAACGTGTCATGCTCTTGGTGCGTACTCTGAATTTTACCTAGGCTGGGTTTGTAGTAGCAGGAGGTGCCACGCATTGGTCTACCTCTTGACCCTTGTGTTGCAGGTATATGCTGTGCGTAGAACCCATTAATGTCTATGGGTTTGGTCGACAGAGTCTCTAGTAATATAAGTATATCATGAGAATGCAGTAGGTTATTGTTAGTGAATGTTGTGGCGCTCTTAAGACCCTCAACATTCCAGAGTAAGACGTGAAGCTGGTCAGGCTGGAAGTGAAATTCCTCTAATGCGGGAGCGAAAAAGCCGATATCGTCTCACGATGACACCACTCGGCCACGCTCCTGGAACGTAGACCTTTGGAAGTTCATGTAGAGGTATAACTACTCTCAGAGCTTTAACCTTGTCGCTGGTAGGAAGTTCTTCACACTCGATTATATTTGTCACATGAAGATTGGTTAGGTGGCGCTGCACCATTTCTATTGTAGCGTTATGGTGGAGTCGCCCTATGTATAACCATGCTCTTGGTTCTGCCGCATGTAATTCTGTTATATTTGACGTACTACCATTTTTGGAGTTGATCAAGCATGGGTCTACTGTTGTCGAGATTGATGACTGCGAGTTCAAGTACAGGGGTTTACGTTGTGCAGGTCGATAATCGACAATCCGATCTTTGTATGCACGGCTTTGATACATCAAAGGTTCCATAGATGTCGTATTAGAGGTGATTGCTTGCAAATCGTCCTTACCACATCGGCTGATAAGTTCAGTATCATGAATGGAAGTTCTCTTATTAATTTCCTCACATACCATCCTCTTAAGATTGACTGTTAAAGTCTCAACCATGGCTTGCATATCCTGCGTTAATTTCCTTGTAATTCTTACCTCCATGTCGTGTTCGGGGAGATGATCTATTTTGCCCAATTGGAGGTTGACCGGTTGGCCACTAGATTGCTCCTGACCCAGAACGTGCTGTTCTGAAAGCATGGCCTCATCTCTCACCTCGAAAGGTGTAATCTCCATGCCATGTCCGTTGCTCCCAGAACTGTTCTGCGAGTGTCCGCTAGATAGCACCTAATGATGACCACGTTGTTCTGTACCAATTGCATCAACTCGTCGCTCACTAGGTGTCGTCTTCGAGTTCATTCCTTCATTCTTCTGAATGTTCTGTGATCCGTCATGCGACTGACTATTGCTATGTAAACTAGGCGAGTTGCCGTGAGATGGCGCCACCAGTTCAGTAGGTATTCTATCTAACATGGATATACCATCCTTTTGGATAACCTCATTGACCTCTTGCTGAGGAAACTGATTTCTCGTACTATTGTTAGTAACTAGCATGATTTTCATGTCATTAAAACAATTTACAATGACACTCACCATTTTATGAATATTATCTTTAGTTTCTTTCTTCATATATCCACCTACATCAGCGGTATTCTGTAGAAATCTGAGAGCAATTTGCAATCGACTTTCGATCTCGTCCGCCATCTTAGCATTTTGGCAGCTAGATGTCTCGAGTAAATCTGCTGGCGAATTATGTTTTAATTAAATATATATTTTACACCATAATATGCACAATATAACGCTTAATTTTAAAACATATGAGTCATTACAAAACAATAAACATATAACATTTCAAGCAAAAAGCCTAGCTCTGATCGGGTTTGAACCATAGGCATTCGTTCGATAGGCTAACGCTCTACCCCTTTTTTTTTTATTAGCTCTTTACAGAATTACAGAATTTTCAGATATAATAAATACCATACTAATACATCACAAGAAATCCAGATAGTGTCCAT
Organism: Meconema thalassinum; assembly: GCA_946902985.2. NCBI lineage: Eukaryota > Metazoa > Arthropoda > Insecta > Orthoptera > Tettigoniidae > Meconema > Meconema thalassinum. The sequence goes on from OX336399.1 coordinate 144,687,225, forward strand.
ATTTATTGTACAATTGTCCACCTTCACTAAGCTTCCAACGCTCTTTTTGCAGGTGATACCTGAGATCCAGGAAAGAGAAATGTTGATCATTGTCCATCACGAAGTGTACATATTGGCCCATTATCCACACAATGGCAGTCTGTTTAATTTGGGGGAAGGCGGTCACCGACAAACGAACCAACTTCCTGTCATCAAGGTCATCCGAGGGCACATGTAATAGTTGACATACTTTTCCCTTACACCACAGCCACGTGGAGGCAACTCGCGTGCATGATGTGAAGCGGTGTATCGCCGTATCAGTTTGACCACATATAGTACACCATGGGTAAGCTTCAAGATGGATGGTATATCGCCGTAGAGCGGTTGGGATGAGATCGTTGAGGAAGATAAAAACTTGGGAGTGTACAGCAGAAGAAATGGACATAGCCCCAAAATTTTTCCAAACAGTGGGCCAATGGACGTAGAGGGTGGTGGCCTCTATTCGCGGTTTGGAGTGTACCACTTGCCGCAACATGTTATAGATACTTTTCGTCGTTGGAACAATCCCTGATGGCATTTGGCGAACAGTTTCCAGAAGGTGCTGTTGATGGTCCCTAAATATCTTCGGCAAAGCTCTATCACAACCACGGGCTGTGTTTCGAATATCTTTGTATAGCGCTTTCGTAAAAGTGTCATGTTGGGAAAGAATGGTGATATCGTTCTTGCAGAGGAGTGCACGGCATTTCATGCCATGAGCTGTTAGCCCTAGCCCGCCTTGCCGGGATGGGAGATACAACTGTTCCCGTTGTACTCGGAACAAAAATCCTTGCCATATAAACCAACCTGTATATTTTGCCAATTGGCTCTCAAACATTTTGGGAAGTGGGAAAAGTTGTGCGACATACCATATTTTAGAGAGCGCAAACACGTTGAGGGCCGTGACCCGTTGCACTATATTGAGGTTTCTTTGACCAAATTGGATCAGGACTCCCCTAACTTTGGCAATGACCTTAGTCCAGTTAACTTGCACTGTGTCCAGAAGCGATTGCTTCCAGGTAATGCCAAGAATTTTCACCTCATTTACTATCCGGAACCAGGGCTGTGGGGTAATCACTGAGTTAGTATTGAGCGGAAGCAAAGCAGTTTTCTGGGGGTTCGATTGTGCTCCAGAGGCGATATGGTAGCGCTGCAGGACGCTATCGATGTGGGAGATGTCTTCTTCATTGCGGATCAATATTGATACGTCATCAGCATAGGCGCACATTCCAAAAACATGTGTGGACAGTTTGTAACCCTGTAGCTTCACCTGGGTAGTCCGAATGAACGGTTCAAGGCCAATGACAAAAAGTAGCATAGAAAGGGGACATCCTTGCCTAACTGATCGTTGTATTGGAATCAGAGGGGAAAGAAAACCGTTGACGAGCACTCTGGACGTAGCATTACAATTTATCATACGAATGTAGTCAATAAGGATTTCAGGAAATTCGAAGTGTTGCAAGCCCATGTACAAGTATTCATGACTGATGCGGTCGAAAGATTTATCAAGATCTAAGGTGAGAAAACTCATTGGCTCAGTGGGGAGCATTTCGGCTTTTAGGTGTAGGTCCCGTAGTATCGCTAAGTTTGTTAACAGAGTTCTTCCAGGAATACTGCAACATTGTTCATCACCAATGATATCAGGTAGAACAGTCTTCAATCGGCATGCAAGTACTTTGGTAAGGACTTTATAGTCACTGCAGAGCAGAGTAACTGGTCGGAAGTCACCAACTGCCATGGGAGAGGATGTTTTTGGTATGAGGACTATGGTACCCTCGTGATGTGATTGACAAAGAACACGACGTTGGAGAATGGTACGCAGGACATGACAAAATTCTTTGCCAATGAGAGGCCAGAAGTGTTTATACATTTCATATGGCAGTCCATCAATGCCAGGTGAGCGGTTGTTTGGGAGTTGTTTAACCACAGAGTGAATCTCTTCATCCGTAATATCCGCGCTGAGCAGAGTTTTGTTGTCCGGAGATAGTTTGGTACTGCAAGATGACAGCAATAGGGTCACCTGCTGTGGATCAATGGGAGCCTTAGCGTAGAACCGTTGATAAAATAATGATATTTCACTACGTATAGCGTCAGGGGAGGTGACGACACTTCCAGTACTGGTGCGGAGGCGGTGGATATATTTACGTTGCCGCTCACGTTGTCCTTTGGCGATATGGTATACACTTGCACTTTCGTCCGGGAGCACTGTACGATATTTTAAAGCCACGTTGATATGAGCGAGCGTTCGTTGCTGTAGAGACAGGAGCTTGGTTTTAACTTCCCGGATCTGGTCATATATACGCTCCCCAGCATCAGATCTTTGCTGGAGCTGGCGAAGAACTCGATAGTAAAATTCAACTGTATCCCGTCTTTCCCGACCTCGTTGGTAAGATATGTTCTTGAAGACGCGGCGGATCCCTGGTTTAACTAGAATATCCCACCAGTCTGTGCAGTCGCGAAATTTGCATTTTTGTTGGACCCATCGAATCCAGTGTTGTCTGAAAATATCTTGGCATTCCTCCTCCAGTAACAGCGAGCAATTCAGCTTCCAATAACCTCTTCCTATGTGAAATATGGGATGGGGGTAAGAGATTGTACATACGACAGCATGATGGTTAGTGAAACTGGCAGGAATCACTTCATATCGTCTAGGCTGGATAAGTTCCTGTGAAAAGTAGATGCGGTCAATTCGTGATGAGGAGTTGTGACTTATACAGGTGTAATGGGGCAGGGGCACCCTTAAACTATCCACAGCATCAATGAGGTGTAGGGAGGTAAGAAGGGTCCTGAGAGCCGGGTTGACACCTCTGTATGGACTAGTGGAATCCTCTGGGCGTTGAATACAATTGAAATCCCCTGCAAGAATAAGTTTTTCCTTAACGTCGTGCAGATGAGGCAGTATACTCTGTTGAAAGAACATTTTCCGTTCCACACGTTTATTGGACCCGGACGGGGCATATACATTTATCAGGGTGGTATTGTTTATGTGTCCAGATATTATGCGTCCTGATGGATGACATAGCACACCTTCGAGTGGGATATCATGTCTTATGAGGAATCCGGTCCCTCTATTCGTATTACCGGTATTGATGTATTGTTTGTAGAAGGCAGATATGGGTAAACGCGGTATAGCAACTTCTTGAATGAAAGCAATGTCAATGTCAGCATCTCGAAGGAATCTCTCCAACAGTTGAAATTTCAGAGGGCATTCTATTACATTGATATTCACAGTGGCCACAGTGAGAAATTGCGCCATTAAGAGAAGTATAAAAGCTGTGCTAGACATACTGGAAGGTGGACTCGAAGAAGACACAGGTGAGAATTATCCTGGTGCACTATGCCAAATTAGGTTGAGATAGTTCCTTTTGACTGCCATTCATAGGCCGGCTGTCAGCGGTTGAGAGCGTTCGTGGGTCCCTAGATGACGTAGAAAGAAGATTTTGTTTCTTTTTCACAGCTGCGGGAACTTTTGTGGAGCCAGTTTGATTCTTCGGGGCTGGTACGGCAATCGAGGCATTTGTTTTAATCTTCTTAGAGACGTTCTCGGATCCCCGGTCAACATTTTTAAGTGAGTCGGTAGGGACCAGCGAAGTCGGGGGCAGTGAAGACAACATTTCTGTGGCAGCCTGTAGTAACGGCAGAGTTGGTTCTAAGGCTGCGATACAGGTTGCCGAGAGCACAGGGGCACTCTGTGTCTCGCAGCCCTGGTCAGGGCAAGGTACCAGTTCTGCGTCAGATGTATCCGAGGTCACTCCCGGTGTTGTCTCAGCTGACTGATCAATGAGCATGTTTTCATATGACGTTTGCTGCGTCACAACTTCCGAGTATTGTACACGTCGTTGTTGTGTAGGAGTTATACCGAGGGGAATCATTTTCTTTGGGCAGTTAATACGTAGATGTGTGGTAGCATTGCAAATTAAACAGGTCTGTTTCTGTCCATTATACGTTATATAGCCAGAATGGCCACCAAAAGCCTCAGTGGAGGGGATATCTTGCTTGATTTCCATAGTTACGGCACGTATTCCATTATACACCGGGAACTGATAAGCAGAAGACCATTGTTCTTTCCTGACGTCACTCACAGTGCCATATTTCGACAGGACGGATTTGAAAATTTCAGGGGGTACTTCGAGTGGGACATTAAATATACGCACTGTGGTAAAATTGGAATCCGCCGTGGAGAGCTACAACATTGGTCATTTCGCCTGAATCATACTGAAATTTAATAGGATCTGCAAAAGTATTTAACAATTTCTGATAAATAGATATGCTGATTACCTTTATGTACATGGTTTTTTCGTGCGCATTTAACTGGATGGCTTCTACTTGGTCGACAGTCAACCGGAGGGTATCGCCAATCCAGCGGTGAATTTCTCCTGGTGAGGGGCGAGAACTCTGCCTGTCCCATTGGCAGCGTACGGTGTTTTTTCTCTGGTATCCGGACATGATTTTCAGCGGGGTTTTCTGTGTTTCTGGTTTTGTTGTCCTATCTGGAACACTACTTAAAAAGTATTGTCCGAATGACACACGGAAGGTCAGTACACACGTGGAACTAAGGAAGCACCGGTATTAGGAACCGTAAACTCTTCCAATGCGGTCACACAGCGCGCACACACGTACCGCACTCGGCCACGACCAGTGACCAACTAACCACTGAGCTAATTGTGTCAACGAATATCGTTCTATATAAAATGACTTACATAGAACTTGTTAGCAAATAATGATTTATACTAAACGATTTCATCACTGGAGTATATTATTTATATATAAAGCATTTCATACAAAGTTTATTTATTTTCTATCAGTACGCTATATTGCATACAATACTCAAATTAGTGAAATATAAGTCAGGCACAAGATATCCGCTGCCATCTTGTCTTATTACTGAATCAGCTCAGCTTTTTAAAATCACGTCTGCACTATAGTATTACAAAATAAAATTTTAATTTCGAACGTGCCTCTTCCTTTAGAACAGTTAAAACGATTCTCGGCTCGATAATCGGAACTGGTGGGTCCCATGATATGGATTATAAAGTTTGCATAATTCGCACGGCCGCCATCCTGAAATGGTATGGCGGACGACCTTGTAGTTTGGTCACAAGACACATCCAATACGAAGGTATGTTGCTACCAAATTTGGTAGAGATCGGATGATTTAGTTAGTCGTTATTTGATTTTAAATTTTGAACGTTTGAGTGGCCGCCATTAAGTTTTAGTAAAGATGGCGGCGATATAAAACAGGACACTGAGGTGTCCTTTGCTAGTGCTACCTTTGTACCAAATTTCGTTCAATTCGCATTCACCGTGTTCGAATTGATAGGGGGGGACATACATTCAGAGTACACACACTCACACACACACAGACACACACACACACACACACAGACTCACACACACACACATACACACACACACAGACTCACACACACACATACACACACACAGACAGACACACTTTTTTCGCCCTGTGTTGATCTCATAAGTCTACTTTCATTTTTTGCAAAAATCGAAAGTAGGCTAAAAAAACACAACGCCTTTACTGACCATTTTAAAATCGTCACCTAGCCCCTTTCCCTGTGGCCATCATTTGTTTATAGTCGCACGAGGGCATGTGTGAGGTAAGAGGGAAGGAATGTACACTCCGCATCGAGTGTAATTGACACTCAGATATTGTTTGTTGTTCAGCTGCTGCTTATAAGTAATATAATACCATTCTAATACTACTGTAATAAGCGCATGAATCCTCAAAACTATGCAAATGTTGCAAGCCATTTTTCAGCGTTGCTTGTATTGTGTAGACTGACTGAAGAGTAATTATGTTGATAACATAGACTTGAAATACCCAACTGAACAAATGCACAGCTCACAATACTTCATCGACATACAGTGTAGGCTGTACTAATATCTCCATGAAAACAGAATGAAAAACACGTAGTTCGTATATCTACCGCCGACAAGGCTTCGCCAGACGGGTAATAACAACATAATTAATGTAATGGAAAGCTTTGAAGATCATTTTGACGGTTCCCTAATCTATATATATAAAAATCAATGTTGCGTGATAGTTTGTCTGTGGGTGTGTATGTCTCCTATGCGTTCATATACCATTCATCCGATTGTGATGAAACTTGGCTGAGATGTTGAGTGCACTCCAAGGAAGGTTTCTGACTTAGTAAATCCATTTTACAATAGGTAGCGCACGCGTAGATTCAACAAATGAGTGACGATGCGCGAAGCGTTTCAAACAAGTCCCGTATGTGTTCATATACCATTCGTCCGATAGCAATGAAACTTGGGGGAGATGTTGTATACACTTACGTGAAGGTTTCAAAATTAGTGAATACATTTCACAGTAGATAGCGCACGAGTAGATTCAACAAATGAGCGACGACACGCAAAGCGTTTCAACAAAGTCCCGTATGCATTCATATACCATTCGTCCGATAGCTATGAAACTTGCGTAAAATGTTGTGTACACTTCAGGGAAATTTTCTGGCTTAGTAAATCCACTTTACAATAGGCAGCGCACGAGTAGATTCAACAAATGAGCGACGATGCGCGAAGCATTTCAACAAAGTCCCGTATGTGTTCATATACCATTCGTCCGATAGCGATGAAACTTGGGTGAGATGTTGTGTACACTTACGTGAAGGTTTAAAAATTAGTGAATACATTTCACAGTAGATAGCGCACGAGTAGATTCAACAAATGAGCGACGACACGCAAAGCGTTTCAACAAAGTCCCGTATGCATTCATATACCATTCGTCCGATAGCTATGAAACTTGCGTAAAATGTTGTGAACACTGCAGGGAAATTTTCTGGCTTAGTACATCCACTTTACAATAGGCAGCGCACGAGTAGATTCAACAAATGAGCTACGACGCGCGAAGCATTTCAACAAAGTCACGTTTGCGTTCATATACCATTCGTCCGATAGCGATGAAACTAGGCTGGGATTTTGTGTGCACTCCAGGGAACGTTTCTAGCTTAGTAAATCCCTTTAAAAATAGGTAGAGCACGAGTAGAATCAACAAATGAGCGATGACGCGCGAAGCATTTCAACAAAGTCCCATATAATTTCATATACCATTCATCCGATAGCGATGAAACTTGGGTGAGATGTTGTGTACACTCCAGGTAAGGTTTCTGGCTTAGTACATACATTTTACAATAGTTAGCGCACCAGTAGATTCAACAAATGAGCGATGACACGCGAAGCGTTTCAACAAAGTCCCGTATAATATCATATACCATTCGTCTGATTGTGATAAATGTTTGGTGAATTGTTGTGTACACTCCAGGAAAGGTTTCTGGCTAAGTAAATCCATTTTACAATACGAAGCGCCCGCTTATATTCAACAAATGAGTGACTACGCGCGAAGCTTTTCGACAACGTCCCGTATACATTCACATACCATTCATCCGATTGCGATGAAACTTGGGTGAGATGTTGTGTGCACTCCAGGGAAGGTTTCTGGCTGAGTACATCCATATTACAATATGTAGCGCAAGAGTAGAATCAACAAATGAGCGACGACACGCGAAAGTTTCAACCAAGTCCCGTATGCATTCATGTACCATTCGTCCGTAGCTATGAAACTTGGGTGAGATGTTGTGTACACGTCATGGAAAATTTCTGGCTTAGTAAATCCACTATACCATATGCAGCGCACAAGTTGATTCAACAAATGAGGGACGACGCGCGAAGCGTTTCAACAAAGTCCCGTATAAGGTCATATACCATTATGCCGTTAGCGGTGAAACTTGGGTGAAATATGGTGGACACTCCAAGGAAGGTTTCTGGCTTAGTAAATACATTTCACAGTAGGTAGCACACGAGTAGATTCGACAAATGAACGACGACACGCGGAGCGTTTCAATACAGTCCCCTATGTCTTCATATCCCATTAGTCCAATAGCGATGAAACTTGGGTGAGATGTTGTGGACACTTACGTGACGGTTTCTAACTTAGTAAATACATTTTGCAGTAGGTAGCGCACGAGTAGATTCAACAAATGAGTGACGGAGCGCGAATCGTTTAAACAAAATCAGGTATGCGTTCATATACTATTCATCCGATTGCGATGAAACATTGATCAGTTATTGTGTACCCGCCAGGGAAGGGGACTTAGTAAATCCATTTCACAATAAGTAGCGCAAGAGTAGATGCAACAAATGGGTGACGACGTGCGAAGCGTTTCAACAAAATCCCCTATTGCGTTCATATAACATTCTTCGATTGCGATGAAACCTTGATGAGTTATTGTGTACACGCCAGGGAAGGGCTTCGACATTTCTCAATAGGTAGCGCACGAGTAGATTCAACAAATGAGTGACAACGCACGAATCGTTTAAACAAATCCCGTATACGTGCATATACCATTCATCCGATTGCGATGAATCATAGATGAGTTATTGTGTACACGCCAGGGAAGGGTTTCGACTTAGTAAATCCATTTCACAACAGGTAGCGTACGAGTAGATTCAACAAATGTGTGACAGCGATGAAACTTTTGAAAGTTGTTGTGCACGCTTCCACGAATGGTTCTAAATTAGAAAATCCATTTTACGATAGCTTAGAGGCAGTTAACATGTTGTGTATCCAAAAGCACTTCAAGAAACATAATTTCAACGCCAACACTTTCTTTGATTGGCATTGCAACGCATGCCGGGTACAGCTTGTCTACTATATAAAGCTCAAATACCACTGACTGACTGATTCATTCATCACGAAATCTCAGAAACCACCGAACGGATTGGAATGACGTTTGGTATGCAGCTTCCTCAAAGGCCGCAAACGCCCACTAAGAAAGGATTTTTGGATATTCAGGTTCTAAAGGGGTGTTAAGGGGGTAGGCCTGCATTTCATTGAATAGCAATATCTCCCGATTGGTTTCATTGGGGGATGTGATACTCGGCATATAAACTCATCATTAAAAACAAGAAGACACGTGTCTGAGGGTTTTTCGATGTGGTGTATATTATGAGGTGAAAGGGGTGAAAAGTGGGGGTTGAAGGATTCCTAACGGAGCGTGTATCCCTTAAACGACATAGGCCAGGAATTTGGAACTCAGCGGGAAAAAATCAGCATAAAAAATAAGTAAATAGGTGTTTGACCGTTTTTTCATAAATCCAGGTTTAGGGGCCCATGGGGAGAGGTGAAATTATGGGGGGGGGGGGACGTAATATGTCAGAGTGTAAAATTATACATGGCCTATGTTGTAGACAATAACACATTACATCTTTTTTGTCTCTTGCTATTTCATCATTCGACGAATACTTACGGAGTTATTAATGATTTTGTACTATTTGGCCGGAATTTTCCAAGTCCCAGGAATGACATAAAAATTGATTCGAATTAAATTTCAAAAAATAGTTTTGTTTAATACTTTTATTATATTTTTAACGTCTTTTAGGGTCCGAAACCAACATGATATTTTGATGTTTTTTTCGTCCCATGCATTTTTGGTTTCAGATGATAGAATTATTTGCCACTAGGACCCATGCTTATCTATCTATTTAACTAATGTTATAACAGGATTACAAATGTTATTGCGGGCGAAGCCGCGGGTGACAGCTAGTTTACAATAAACAACACTACAGATGACCATTTGTGCTTTTGTGGATCTTCACAAACTGTGAATCATGAACAGTTTGACTGTGCTATGTTTGATAGAACAAGATTTGGACTACAGTGACACTTAAAGGTATCGTAATGTGGAATTCACAAAGCCCCTATATAATTTATTCAGAAAATCCTGCTGTGAAATATCATTACAGATTGTGTTAACAATTAATTAATTAATTTTAATTGATTGAAAACTACAAAACTAATATAATCCTGTAAAATAGGCTTCAAACTGCTTGGATAATAAATAAATAAACATCCTAAAGAACTAAGAAATAATGAAAGAAATAATAAAAAAATAAAAAGAAAAGAAAGAAAGAAATAAAAAATATTGAAGAAAAGATATAAAGAAATAAATAAAGAAAGAAAGAAAGAAATAAAGAAAAAAAAGGAATAAAGAAATAAAGAAAAAAAAAGGAATAAAGAAATAAAGAAATAATGAAATAAGGAAATAAAGAAATAATGAAATTTAGAAACGAAATAAATAAATAAAGAAAGAAAGAGAGAAAGAAAGATAGAAAGAAAGAAAGAAAGAAAGAAAGAAAGAAATAAAGAAATAAAAATAAAGAAGAAAAGAAATGAAATAAATAAAGAAATAAAGAAATAAATAAAAAATAAATAAGGAAAGATATAAAGAAATAAAAACAAAAATAAATAAGGAAAGAAAGAAAGAAAGAAAGGAAGAAAGAAAGAATGAAAGAAAGAAAGAAATAAAGAAAGAAAGAAAGAAAGAAAGAAAGAAGTAAAAAATTATGAAATAATGAAATAAAGAAATAATGAAATTTAAAAAAAGGAAAAAAGAAATAAAGAAATAAAGAAATAAGGAAATAAAGAAATAATGAAAGAAATAAAGAAACAAAGAAATAAATAAATAAAGAAAGAAAGAAAGAAAGAAAGAAAGAAAGAAAGAAAAAATAAAGTAGAAAAGAAATAAAGAAATAAAGAAAAAAATAAAGAAATAAAGAAATACAGGAATAAAGAAATAAAGAATATATATATAAATAAATGAATACATGAATAAATAAATTGAAAAATAAATAAATAAGGCAATGAAGAAATGAAGGAATACATAAATAAATAGATAAATAAATAGCAAAATAAATAAATAAATAAATAAATAGGATAGGTAGATACATAAAGAACTGCTAAATGAATAAATCTAGCTTTAATCTCGCCCTTTAGCTGGACATAACGTTGTTAAAAGTAAATAATTGATTGAATGAATGCATGAATGAATGAATGCATACGGAGGTAGTTTGCAGTTTGTGTGCTACGCGCCAGTTCTGTTCTTTCTTGCGCTTGAAATAAATCTTCTTCAGTGCTTAGATTTACTGTGAATAAAGGAAGAAAGGGGAGCTTGCGGGCCCTTGTTAGGGAACTTTGCGGCCGGTCACGACAGAAGGGACCTAACTTGATTCCCGTCTTGTTCCGCCTGTGACAGTTCATTAGAGACTTGGCTCTCCCCAGAGATCACCTCCAAGTCCTACGGCACTCCCTATTCCATGCGAGCTTTACCCCGTCCGCCCATCTACACTCCTACACTACACAGCTTCAGGTGAATTGTAATAACCTCATTTACGTGCAGTGTTATGTACTGATTCATATGAAGAATTTTGTTGTTGTCGTTTGAGTCTTCAGTCTTTCGACTGGTTTGATGCAGCGCTCCATAACTCCCTGTCCTGAGCTAATCGTTTCATTCTACATAGCTACGACACCCTACATCCGAGGCAATCTTTTAACATATTCTAACCTTGGTCTACCCCTACAGTTCTTGTCCTCTACCATTCCGAAACTAAGCTTGCTATCCCTGGGTGTCTTAGTATGTGTCCTACCAACCTATCTCTTCTCTTCATTGGCAGTTACCAGAAACATCTCTCCTCTCCCACTCGTCTAATACCTCTTCATTTGTAACCCAATATACCCATCTGATCTTCATCTACACCACATTTCAAACGCATCAATTCTTCTCTTTTCTGTTGCAACAATATTCCCAGTTTCACTTCCATAGAGCACCAGCCACGCTCTAGACAAATGCTTTCAAATTGACTTCCTAATAACTATATCTATATTATTCGATGTCAACAGATTCCCTTTCTGTAGAAATGCTTTCTTTGCCTGAGCCAACCTACATTTTATATCCTCTTTGCTTCGTCCATCACTGGTTATTTTGCTTCCTAAGTAACACAATTCTAAAGTCTCTACTTCCGTTAGCTTTTCACCTGCCAATTTGATATCCGTAGATGTTTCTGATTTATATCGGTTGCAATCCAATATTTCTAGTCTACTTTTCACATTTTGCAAAAATGAGGAAAAAGTAGACTTATGAGATCGATCCCGGCAAATGTGTGTGTGACTGTCTGTCTGTCCTTCTGTCTGTCTGTCTGTCTGGCTGGCTGGCTCTGTGTGTGTGTCCCTCCCTATCAACTCCTAAAGGGCTGCAGCAATCGAAGCAAAATTTGGTAGGAGTAAAGAAAATCTCAATGCCGTATTTGAAAATGATATGAGTGCTACCAACTGCTTACATCGCAATTTAAATTTGAGCTCCATGTTGGATATTCTGGAAGCTATAAATGGGAGCTATTTCAAAATTGGCACACGTATAGATAATAATATTTAAGTTTAATTTCCAGGAGGCCATACATGGCAGTGTTGCCAACATCATTATAAGCCTGCTGATAAGTCCAATTTTTAAATGCATATAACTTCTACACTATCAATTGGAATTCAACCAAATTTCGTTTGTGCTATGTGTACATAACCAGATATGACTGAGCGTATTCATAAGAGTCAACAGGGCTGCCAACTGTTAATAAATGCTGTCTCTATTTTTGTTACCTTAATATCAATATATCAGAAAGTATGCAAGCCAATAGCTCTAAACCTTGCACACATATAGTACCTGGCATTCTAGATTAATTTGGAGTAACTAATATACGTCAGTTTTGCCAACATGATTCTAAGCCTGCTGATAGATATAATTTTAAAATGCATGTAACTGCTATACTAACTAATGGATTTCATTCAAAATTGGTACAACAATAGATAATATTATTTCAGATTATTTCTGACCAATACATGCATGACATTGTTGCCAACACGATTTTACGCGCGCTGTTAGATCCAATGTTTAACTGCATGTAACGTCCATGCTATCAATTGTACTTCAACCAAATTTTGTATTCTGTACCTTAAGAGATGGAACTAAGAATATATTCAGTCACCAGGGCTGCCAACTGTAGTGCTCTATTAGGCTACATTATGCCAGGTATACAGTATTTCGAACTAATTAGAAATGTCGGTATTACCAACTTAATTTCGTCATTATTCTAGATAGATCCATATAGATTAATCTTTGGCATGAATCTTAAATTTTAAGAAAAGTTGGCTCTTTAGCTCTTCACGGAACTTCTTGTTATTTTTTATTTTTTATCTTTCATCATGAATTCTTTCCTCAAGAATTATACGAAAATATAAATTCAATAGTTGATATTGTAACTTTCAGTCGGTCAACACGAAATAATTCCAATTAATGTAATATGTGGAAAAATAACCTGAAATTAATTACATGCGATTAAGATAATATAAGGTGCGTTCAAAAAGTAACGAGCCGGAGGCATAATTACAGAAACCAGTACCTGTATGTTAGAAGTATTGGCGCTGGCTGTTGAGGCACTTGTCCCACTGTGACACGAGGCGGTGAATGGCTGTCTCATAAAATTCCCTGGGCTGCGATGTGAACCCGTTCCAAACGTACAGCTGGACGTCGGCGTCTGAGGTGAATCGTTGGCCCCGCAGAGCCCATTTCAGGGGACCAAACATGGCGTTATCACAGGGAGAGAGGTCTGGAATGTATGGATGGTGGCCGAGAACCTCCCATTTGAATTTCTGCAGGAGTGCCGCGACTGTGTTGGCCGTATGAGGTTGTGCATTGTCGTGGAGCGACCACGGCGGCTATGGCGTTCACTGTCACTCGGCGGTCCTGGGTAATGAGTGCATCAACAAGCTGGACGTTGTCATCGGTAATGCAGGGGTGTGCCCCAGACCGGGCATCATCGGCTAACGACACCCGTCCTTCCCTGAAGTGCTTGTGCCATGCCTTGACCCTTGCAAGGGACATGCAGTGTTTGCCGTACACTTGTGACATTCGGCGATGAATGTCCGTTCTCCCTACTCCTTCCGCTGTCAGAAACCGATCAACACCTCTTTGCTCTTTGGTTGACGCCTCCATGTCACTGTTTGCATTGCGATTGGCAGCGTTGGACGTTTGAAGCATGCTGCAGCTCGCTTTTTATCGTCACGTGGGGTGCACGCGTGCCCTCTAGCGACTGGCTGTGACCTTCCACGCTCTGATTGGAACCACACCTAGTTACACACGCCACGATTAGCCGATGTAGTCACTGGTTTGCGCATTCCAGCCTCCGGCTCGTTACTTTTTGAACGCACCTTATATATACTGGATGGGTGGAGTCAGATCCGTTATCCGAGAACATACGATTCCCCAGGTCAGGAAGCACCGAAAGATGTGAAAATCATATACCGGTAGTTAAAGGGTCGTGGTTTAGGAGAAAACAGGAGCAAAAGTACGTCACTCTTGGCAACACTGCTTGCTACTGAGTGTAAGACCGGATCGAGGAAGTGCCACTGGGCAGTTGTATGGGTGCACAGTAGGTATGCTCATTGGGTTCGCGCAGGAGTATGGGTGCGCAGTGGATATGCGCAGTATAGTTGCGCACTAGGTATGCGCAGTAGTAAGGGTGCACAGCGGGTACGCGCAGCAGGAATGCGCAGGATGTATGTGTGCGCAGTTAAGTATGCGCAGAAGGACTGGGCAGTTGTATGGGTGCACAGTAGGTATGCGCAGTTGGTATGCAAAACCTTATTGGCAACAGGTACAACAAAGTGCCACCTATTTTTCAATATAGGCACCAGTCGAATTGAGACACTTGTCATAACGTGGTACCGGTAACAACGTTTGCAGTCCTATGTCATTGAAGTCAGCCACCTGGAAGTGGTCCAGCGTGTGACAGTAGTCTTCAGCTCCTCGTCGTTGTGAAAACGCTCCCCAGAGGACAGGAATTTTTTGAGGTGTAGGAACAGGATGGAAATCACTGGGAGCAAGATCAGGATTGCATGGTGGATGATCAAACACCTCTCAGCCGATTCCTGTAGAACAGTTGTTGTGTGCCGAGCGGTATGTTAGCGAGCATTGTTATGGAGCAACACAACACCGGCAGTAAGCATTCCACGCCTCTTGTTTTTGAATGGTACGTAGTAATTTCGGCAGTGTTTCACATTGTTTCGCTCGCGGCGGGAGAAGAAATAAGCGCTACCATTTCGGGCCACTGCTGTAAATCTGCGGACATACAGTTCGATGTCCTTTGATTTCTGTAGCTCTTGTAGAAGCTCTTAATTGCTTGTATAAGGCTGCTTCCCATATTTCGTTGCCGTTCTACTTAATATGGCGCGCTTTTCTACTAAGTAGTTTTTGCTGCTATCTGGTGACGAACAGAGGAACTTCTCTAGTTTTATTTTGTAAGCTCATTATCTTACATTCTTTGACCACATCGTTTAAATTCTATTATTAACCCTCAATTCACTACTAGGAAACATGTTACGTATATTCCTACCCTGAGTCCCACGGACTCACTGTTTTTAATATAAAATTAACATAAAAAAATGCACTTGACTT
The DNA here is from genome assembly GCA_946902985.2 of Meconema thalassinum. Lineage (NCBI taxonomy): Eukaryota > Metazoa > Arthropoda > Insecta > Orthoptera > Tettigoniidae > Meconema > Meconema thalassinum. The sequence goes on from OX336399.1 coordinate 144,702,560, forward strand.
GATATGGACATTTGATGTTAATGCACTTAATTACTAATACAGAAAATTAGAAATATTTTCAAATAATGTGATATTCTCACAATAATCTCAACAAATATCAAACAACCACATTTTTTCAAAATGATAAAAAAATGTCAGAAACTGTATAATTCGCAAATGTCATCAGCATACTTTTAAAGCAACAATTACTGTTGTAATCAACACCAAAGAAAATATCACATGTATTGTATGACAGTGAAGATCCAGCAAGGGTCCTGTTACACAGGATCTGCATATTTTCTTCGAACATTTTTTATTTAACTTTGGTTTTCTTCTTGGAGCCATGAATTTACAAGAGACTCTACATCAGGATCAGTGATACATACTGACGATCATCCAGTATGATTATGATCCATACCAAACTACAAAAATAAGCATATATAGCCTACTGTAAGCTCATGAATAGAAATTGTAACATAAATATCTACCATGAGTCCCCGGGACTGATTCGAGCACTTTTGCCCACTTTCCAGTCACCGTTTACACACGTCTCTTCCACTACAACTGAAGGAAGGTATACAGTGGCGGGAAATAATTGGCGCAAAATCACGAAATGCACAAAGATTGAAAAAATGAATGTGAGTCCCGGGGACTCAGGTAGTGAATTAAGGGTTAATGGTCCCTCTCGAAACGTATACGAATATTTATTTATTTTATGTTCACACGGCATAATCCCCAAAATATGAATAATATTAATATTAGCCTACCCCTTTTCTCATGTAGAAAAGATAACGGACACCATTCGTAAGAGAAGGATAGTTTTCTATGGCCACATTGCTCGTATGAGTTCCTCAAGATTGAGCATTAGGATCTTCAGTTTTCTTCTTGACAAGAAAACAAAGGCGGCGTTGTTCACCGAGGTAGAAAAAGACCTGCTTGAAGTGGGAATAACCCAGGAGGATATCCAGAAACGTGTTCCACTAAAGTCGAAACTCCAAGAACATTATGGATTCCAAGAAAAGCCAAAACTAAACACTTGCAAGACATGGACTGAAGCGAGGAAGGAACACCATAGGAAACGATTTATTTTTCGTGTGACCTCCTGAGAGGCCGAGTGCAGGTCTTTCTAGTCGAAGCCCGTGGGCGACCTGCGCGTCGGGATGAGAGATGGAATAGATGAAGATGAATGAAACTGGGCAAGGATGTGGAAGGAATCAGCCGTGGCCTGTCAGAAGGTACCGTCCCAGCATTTGCCTGGTGTTGAAAATGGGAAACCACGGAAAACCATTTCAAGGACGGCCGACGGTGGGGCTCGAACCCACGCGTCTACCGAGTCAGCAGAGAGCTGGGCCCCATGATCTGACGCTGCTCTTTAGCGAGCGTAGCCAATGCTGTCGGCAGGAAACGAATGCGGGAATACAGGGCGAACGTTAAGGCCCAGGCGCAAAGACATGGAAAAGGACAGTTGAAATAGCGTGGTCCGTAGATGGCCGAAACGACAGCAAGAAGAAGAAGTACCGTAGATATGTTTATTCTGAAATTTGGTAAGTTGCAAAACTTTCGCGAGACCGGGATGTGCCCCAGTAAACGAGCACTTGGAAATGCTGAACGTAAGACATGAGACGCAGACCTGAAGAGTAATTTGTGGGAGTGACGAAGCCATAAAGGGTTATTATCGGAGACGTGGTGAAAGCTAGTGTGATGAGCAGACTCGAGCATGCAAGTCACGGAGTGCGCTTTATCACCCCAACTCGGCAACTTTTATCAAGACCTGCTCCTTATTTTAATGGTGTCACATAATGGGCAAACAACATCGCTTACATTGTGACTCTATCTGCATCCAAGTTACACTCCACGGTGTATTCAATTACACAGTAAGTATAATGTCAACATGCCAAGTGCATTACGACATCCAAAGGTAACATTATGTTTGTTGTATTAGTTAAGGGTTTTTAAACATAGTATTGTATTATATCCTGTGTTATCGTGGTGCCTTTCTTTGTAACTGAAAGGAATGATGACCTAGCTGGAGAGCTACTTACCTCACACCAAGGCAAACCGGGTTCGATTCCCTGTTAATGGATGTGGGATTATTGAGGGGGGATGTCACGTCATGTTGTGGCACACGATTGCAAGGTTCAACGTCACGTAAACGACAAGCTACCTTCCTTCCTTTCTCCCCTCCCTCCTGTCATCCTTTTTTCCTTTCTTCCTTCCTCCATGCTTCCACCCCTGCCTTCCTTCCTTACCTCCTGCCTTCCTCCCTGCCTTCCATCCTTTCTTCCTGCCTTCCTTCCCCCTGCCTTTTTTCCTTCCTCTCGTCCACCCCGTCTTCCTTCCTTTCCTCCTCCCTGCCTTTCTTTTTTCCTTCCTGCCTTCCTCCTTGCCTTCCACCCCTGCCTTCCTTCCTTACCTCCTGCCTTCCTCCCTGCCTACCATCCTTTCTTCCTGCCTTCCTTCCCCCTGCCTTTCTTCCTTCCTCTCGTCCACCCTGTCTTCCTTCCTTTCCTCCTCCCTGCCTTTCTTTCTTCCTTCCTGCCTTCCTCCTTGCCTTTCTTCCTTCCTTCCTTCCTTTCCTCCTCCCTGCCTTTCTTTCTTCCTTCCTGCCTTCCTCCTTGCCTTCCTCCCTGCCTTCCATCCTGTCCTCCTCCCTGCCTTCCTTTCTTCCTCCCTGCCTTCCTTCCTTTCTTCCACCCTGCCTTTCTTTCTTCCTTCCTGCCTTCCTCCTTGCCTTTCTTCCTTCCTTCCTTCCTTTCCTCCTCCCTGCCTTCTTTTCTTTCTCCCTGACTTCCTTCCTTTCTTCCATCCTGCCTTTCTTCCTTCCTTCCTTCCTTCCTTTCCTCCTCCCTGCCTTTCTTTCTTCCTCCCTTTCCTCCTCCTCCCTGCCTTTCTTTCTTCCTTCCTGCCTTCCTCCTTGCCTTCCTCCCTGCCTTCCATTCTTCCACCCTGCCTTCCTTTCTTCCTTCCTTTCTTTCTGCCTTCATTTCTTCCATCCTGCCTTCGTCCCTGCCTTTCTTCCTTCCTGCCTTCATCTCTGCCTGCCTTCCTTTCTTTCTTCTTTTCTTCCTTCCTGCCTTCCTCCCTGCCTTCCATCCTGTCCTCCTCCCTGCCTTCCTTTCTTCCTCCCTGCCTTCCTTCCTTTCTTCCACCCTGCCTTTCTTTCTTCCATCCTGTCCTCCTCCCTGCCTTCCTTCCTTTCTTCCACCCTGCCTTTCTTTCTTCCTTCCTGCCTTCCTCCTTGCCTTTCTTCCTTCCTTCCTTCCTTCCTTCCTTCCTTTCCTCCTCCCTGCCTTCTTTTCTTCCTCCCTGACTTCCTTCCTTTCTTCCATCCTGCCTTTCTTCCTTCCTTCCTTTTCTCCTCCCTGCCTTTCTTTCTTCCTTCCTTTCCTCCTCCCTGCCTTTCTTTCTTCCTTCCTGCCTTCCTCCTTGCCTTCCTCCCTGCCTTCCATTCTTCCACCCTGCCTTCCTTTCTTCCTTCCTTTCTTTCTGCCTTCATTTCTTCCATCCTGCCTTCGTCCCTGCCTTTCTTCCTTCCTGCCTTCATCTCTGCCTGCCTTCCTTTCTTTCTTCTTTTCTTCCTTCCTGCCTTCCTTCCTTACTGCCTTTCTTTCTTCCTGCCTTCTTTGTAACTGAGGCGAGGATTGGAAATGAGTCGGCTGTGACTGTTAGTTAGGAAATATCTCAACATTTGCCTGGAGTAGAGGTGGGAAACCACAGAAAATCACTTCTAATGTAGCTGAAGTGAGAATCGAACCTATCTCTCGGCAGCCCTAAAAAATCGTTGTTCTATCTCTAACAACCAAGTAATATTTACATTGACACGCAACTTCATACTTACTTATTTTTTTTAAAAGCTCATTATATATTGCTGATGAAGCTCATAATGTGATCGAAACTGGTTGCTTAGAACATTAACAATAATACTATTTATTGACTAATGGCATCTTACCATTATCTCTTATTATTATTATTATTATTATTATTATTATTATTATTTTATTGTTATTATTATTATTATTATTATTATTATTATTATTATTAATATTTCTCAATGTTCTCATTAAACAGTTGTATTTACAACACCTTCGCTCTAATGTTAAGTCCCGCCCTCTAAGCAGCCTTGTAAAGGGATGCTTATATTCAATGCTTCGTTAAATAAATGCTCGTAGTCTTTGGGTGTGTATCAATTGTAGAATAATGCTTTTAATTTCTAGTGGGGCATCATATACTACAATATTTAGTATTCTGAACCTTTCATGGTCATCTGTTGGCAGGTAAAAAGTGTCCTGGAGGAAAATGGCTGTGCTGAGTTATCGACATCATCAAGCGAGTGAACAGAATCTCAACTAGTCACATCTTCTCTCTTGAAGATTCTGCAACAGTCCCGGGTTCTATATCATAGCTAAAGTGTCACTTACAAACTTTTGGCACATGGCTTAAACACTTGGCTCCAACAGCCAATGCACAATTTATCTTTTCAACTCTCTGAGAAGGTCCCATACTTTCAATTTATGAATCCCTTTGGTCTTACATGCGAGTTAGAGTTCTATTCGTCCATATCCTTGTCGAAATATATCCCTGGTGCATATCGTGGAAGGAAAGATATGAAAGTTACTTTGATGCCATTTTCTCAGAGTTGCCGTTTCAGAATCTATGAAGGGATTGATTTACAGTTAGGTAACATTGTAAACTTGGGGGGGGGGGGGGGATCCATCCCTTATTATTCTCGTTTTCACTGGGCTCGGGGATGAGGTGCGTTGAATTTCTATAAAGTGGTTGGTTTCTCCGACCGGATGCCCTTCCTGACTCCAACTACATGAAGGCAATTGCAGTATTGTAAGATGAAATGAATGAAAGTAAATTGAACTAGGCAAGGAGAAGGAAGAAGCCTTGGCTTATTAAAGGGTACAAACCACTGAAAACCATTTCAGGGACTGCTGACGTTGGAGTTCGAACCTACGTCTACTGCAGAGGGTAAGAAATTAGAGATAGACATAGGAGGCGATGATTAGAATCAGCGTTTAATGATTTCAAAGTGAGAAATATACAGTAGAAGCCCTTGTGCTAATTGCTGGGTGAATAATATTAAGAAATATACTCAGAACTATAATTTGTATAATGTAAAGTTTCTGTCTGTCTGTCTGTCTGTCTGTCTGTTTGCCAGAAATTGGCGCCTAAAGGGCTCCACCGAACTAAACTAAAGTCAAAGTGAAGATTCATGTCACCTATACTTGGCACGTTTATCCCCAAATATAAGGTGCGTTCAAAAAGTAACGAGCCAGAGGCTGGAATGCGCAAATCGGTGACTACATCGGCTAATCGTTACGTGTGTAACGAGGTGTGGTTCCGACCAGAGCGTAGGAGGTCACAGCCAGTCGCTAGAGGACACGCGTGCACGTCACGTGACGATAGAAAGCGAGCAGCAGCATGCATCAATCGTCCAACGCTGCCAGTCGCATTGAAAACAGTGACATGGAGGCGTCAACCGAAGAGCAAAGAGGTGTTGTTCGGTTTCTGACAGCGGAAGGAGTAGGGGGAACGGACATTCATCGCCGAATGTCACAAGTGTACGGTGAACACTGCATGTCCCTTGCAATGGTCAAGGCATGGCACAAGCGCTTCAGGGAAGGACGGGTGTCGTTAGCCGATGATGCCCAGTCTGGGTCACCCCCCTGCATTACCGATGACAACGTCCAGCTGGTTGATGCACTAATTACCCAGGACCGGCGAGTGACAGTGAACGCCATAGCCGCCGTGGTTGCTCCACGACAATGCACGACCTCATACGGCCAACACAGTCGCGGCACTCCTGCAGAAATTCAAATGGGAGGTTCTCGGCCACCCTCCATACAGTCCTGACCTCTCTCTCTGCGATTACGCCATGTTTGGTTCCCTGAAAAGGGCTCTGTGGAGCCAAGGATTCACCTCGGACGCCGACGTCCAGCTGTATGTGCGGAACTGGTTCACATCGCAGCCCAGGGAATTTTATGAGACAGACACTCACCGCCTCGTGTCACAGTGGGACAAGTGCCTCATCAGCCAGGGCCAATACTTCTAACATACAGGTACTGGTTTCTGTAATTATGCCTCCGGCTCGTTACTTTTTGAACGCACCTTATATAATAAGATGTCGGGAATATAGAGGAATTTATACTTGAATATCTCCCATAAAAATGATCATGAATTGGAATATTGAGATACCGTACTCCTTACATTACGTTGTCATGGCAACATAAATTCGTGCTCAGTCTTTTACATTTTCAACAGTGGGCCATGACCTTCTCTGTATTTATTTACACTTTAATGAAACCAGGCATCATGGGGAAAAACTCTTTTTGAATGATTTGCTCCAGAAAAACGTGATGCACGGTAGCACATAATGGTACTGAATCGCACCAAAGTGTTGCTTTCAATATTTATATGGTCATGAATAGAAGAGATAAGAACTAATTCTATTGAAATTACTTTGGTTGGTCGGTTCCCTAGTTTAGGGGCTGCGACAACGCGGTCATGTAGCCCCGTGTATTTTGGGTGTGCGTAGAATCTGTCTGATAACCGGTGTTAATTGTGATGACTGTATTTGTGTGTGTATCTGTTTTAATTCAAGTATGGACTGCAGACATTGAATTTCAAGTTGTTCCTACTTTTGCCGCCAAATTCCACCGACAACGACTAACTAGTTCAGAACTCGGATACTAGACGCCACCGCAGTCGGCTCCTGGTGACAAACGTCTGAACCTAAGAGTGATTGTCAAATGTTTAACCTAACCTAATTTAGCTTCACACAGGTGTAATTACTGGAAGGTTCTTTAACATGCCATAAATCTATGACATGGGACCGCCGGCTTTACTTCCCCTCCGAAGGAAGTCATACTGAGGGATTTTTAACGCTCTTAAAAATCCGACGACTTCGGCCGGGTTCGAAATTACTTTCCTTCTATATGTACTGTAATTTAAAGAAATAGCGAGTATGAAAAGTTAATTGATTTATGGAAAGAAAGATATAGACTCAGGGAAAAATGAGCATGAAAAATAATGGTCAGGAAAAAAAAGCCCAAGGAAAATGTCCGTGAGCAAAGAATAATTATTAATAGCAAACCCGTGTAAAATACTCATATTTTACCGAAATGAAACTCAAACGTGAGCACAAAATTCATTAAAACTGAATAAGCTCTTAATGGCGTCGTAATTAATAAAACTAAAAGTTCAACACAAAGGAATGTACTGTACATTTATATACAAACATCTACACACGGATATGTTCACATACAATGTATACAATGTTGGACGTAATATTGGATTCCTTGGTTAAGTTTTGTGCGCTGTGGCTTCCCCGGTGGTTAAGAGTGGAAGTTCGGAAAGAAACACCGACTCATGAAATGTGGATTCAATTTATTGGTTAACGTTGTCATAGCAACAGAAATAACGTACGCTTGTAATTAATTGCATGAAATTTCTTAAATAAGTCTTATGGCGGATATCCCAATGACTCCTTATTAAATTTTAAAAGAGCTTAGTGGCTCCCCCAGCGGATAAAAGAAAATGCTCAGGAACAATTGAGTTACTTTTGTAATTACTTATATTCAAGAAATATTCAATTACAATTATTTTACCTAATAGATCTTTCTGCGAGATTAAAATATTTTAGTACGAAAGGATACAATGGTGGGTACAATTGGAAATTCGGAAACAAACATTGACTCATTAAATTTGGAATTTAATAATTCATTAATTTCTCAGGTGCTTTGTGCACTTGAAAATAATTGTTTAGAGTTTCATTAGTTGTTTCGTCCTTTCATTGTTCTTAACAAGCCTTGAGTGAGTGAAATGGCTCCACTGGTGGGTGAAAGTGAAATTCAAAAAATAAAACAAATGATTTAAGTCGACTACATTATTACTTGGAAACAAGAAATGTTGAATTAATAGATTTGATACAATCTTTGCCCTGATGCTTCTAACAAACGCTTGTTTATGGCATTCCATTTAGTACGAGTAGTTAATATGTACTGTAATAAGCCCCGGTCTTATTATATGTTGTAGAGTGTTACCCTAAAAGGGTTCTTAAGCTCCAAGCGTAACTGTGAAAAATAAATAAAAAAGAATAACATATAAAATAAAATGAAATGAAATTAAAATTCTTAAAATTTAAATAAAATTAAAAATAAAAACATTAAAAATAAATATTTAAAATGAAACAAGAAGTTCCGTAACGAACTAAAGAGCCTACTTTTCTTAAAATTTAAGATTCATGCCAATGATTAATCTATGTGGATCTATCTAGAATAATGACGAAATTAAGTAGGTAATATCGAAATTTCGAATTAGTTCGAAATACTGTATAGGCTACTTGGCATAATGTAGCCTAATAGAGAACTACAGTTGGCTGCCCTGGTGACTGAATATATTCTTAGTTCCATCTCTTAAGGTACTGAATACAAAATTTGGTTGAAATCCAATTGATGGTATGGACGTTACATGCAGTTAAATATTGGATCTAACAGCGCGTAAAATCATGTTGGCAACAATAACAAACATGTATTGGTCATAAATAATCTGAAATAATATTATCTATTGTTGTGTCAATTTCGAATAAAATCCATTAGTTAGTATAGAAGTTACATGCATTTTAAAATTGAACCTATCAGCAGGCTTAGAATCATCTTGGCAGCACTGGCGTAGGCCTATAGTAGTTACTACAAATTAATCTAGAATGCCAGGTACTATACGTGTGCAAAGTGTAGAGCTATTGGCTTGCATACTTTCTGATATATTGATATTAGGGTAACTAAAAAAGAGACAGTATTTATTAACAGTTGGCAGCCCTGGTTACTCTTAAGAATCGGCATAGCTATATCTCGTATGGTACACATAGCACACACGAATTTTGGTTGAAATCCAAATGATAGTATAGAAGTTACATGCATTTAAAATTGGATCTCTCATCAGGCTTAGAATCATTTTGGTAGCACTGACGTATACAAGTTACTCCAAATTAATATAGAATGCCAGGTACTATACGTGTGCATAGTTTAAAGCTAACGGCTTGCATACTTTCTGATATATGGGTATTTGGATTCAAAAAAATTGAGAGCATTTATTAACAGTTGGCAGATCTGGTGGCTCTTAAGTTTAAGCTCAGTCATATCTGTTTATGTGCACATAGCACATACGAAATTTGGTTGAAATGCAATTGATAGTGTAGAAGTTATATGCATTTAAAATTTGAACCTATCAGCAGGCTTACAATCATTTCGGCAACACTGCCATGTATGGCCTCCTGGAAATGAAACTGCAATATTATTATCTATATGTGTGCCAATTTTGAAATAGCACCCATTCATACCTTCCAAGATATCCAACATGGAGCTCAAATTTCAATTGCGATTTTTCAGCAGTTGGTAGCACTGGTATCATTTTCAAATATGGGCTTGAGATTTTCCGGTATACATCTTTACTCATACTAAATTTGGTTTCGATTGCTGCAGCCGTTTAGGAGTTGATAGGGGGGAGACACACACACACAGACAGACAGACAGACACACATTTTCCCGTATCGAACTCATAAGTCTACTTTTTCCTCATTTTAGCAAAATGTGAAAAGTAGGTTAAAATAACTACAGGTAAAGGGAAAGAAAGATAAATACATTTGTTGCGTGATCCTAAGTGGTCAATTCAATTGAAAGAAAAAGCAGTCTATCATTATCTGATTCAAGCCGTTTCATTCCTTTGTGAAATAATATGTGCCGTACATTATTTTCACTGCATAATAAATGATGCCTGTTTGCCATCACTTGATGAATGCTGTAGGCCTACATTTGCATTTGTCTGTTGGCACAGGCTAGATTAAAATGTAGCTTTCCACTGATGTCTCAGTCTCACTCATGGCCGTGATTATATAGAAGCTACTGAGGTATGGGTGGTGCTTAGTAATGACATTCAGGGCACAGTCAGTGCCTGTGGATTCTGTGAAAGTTTCTACTCATAGGGTTAGTACTGCCAAACTACCTCACTCCTCTTCTTGCCTAGTACGCCTCAATATAGCGCTGCCTTGGGTTTTTGTGGGCATCTACCCACATAACATAACGGCGGTACTTTTTGATGATCTGGGTGGTGCTTAGTAATGACATTCAGGGCACAGTCAGTGCCTGTGGATGCTGTGAAAGGTTCTACTCATAGGGTTAGTACTGCCAAACTACCTCACTCCTCTTCTTGCCTAGTACGCCTCAATATAGCGCTGCCTTGGGTTTTTGTGGGTATCTACCCACATAACCTAACGGCGGTACTTTTTGATGATCCAACCAGCCTTCGGGCTGACTACTTAACAGACACAGACATAATAAATGAAAGAATGTCCTCTGTCCTTGTTCACATTTCTATCCCCACCTATCCCACACCCCAATTGGAGGAGTGACATAATCCATGAGGCTAAGCTGCTCGGTGGAAGCTTTTCTCTTGCTATTCATATCACTGTCCATTTCCGGCAGTAACACAGCACTCAGAAGATTAATGGCTCCAGACGCAATATGTTGTTTAATTACTCATCTCGTTCGTTAACTTTCAAACTTCTTTATTAAATTACGCAGCAATGACTGAGAAAAATGGGTCTTTACAGTCCTTTCCCGTCTGTTAAGTTCATGTGCACATTAAGAATGAAGGGTGCTTTGTTTTCCCCTACTGTGTTATACTTTAATTTGCTTTCAGTTAGGATGTGAAAGCAGGGACATACGGTGATCTCCAAGCTGGGGTAGCAATTAACAATCAAGGGTTATGAACTATTGTTCATGTACGATATGTGTTTTAGCCTACTTTTCACATTTTTCAAAACTGAGGTAAAAGTAGACTTATGAGATCGGGAAAATGTGTGTCTGTCTGTCTGTCCTTCTGTCAGTCTGTCAGTCTGGCTGTGTGTGTGTGTGTCCCCCTCCCTATCAACTCTTAAACGGATGCAGCAATCGAAACAAAATATGGTAGGAGTAAAGATCTATACCTGAATATCTCACGGTCATGTTTGAAAATGATGTCAGTGCTACCAACTGCTGAAAAATAACAATTGAAATTTGAGCTCCATGTTGAATATCCTGGAAGGTATAAATGGAAGCTATTTCAAAATTGGCACACGTATAGACAATAATATTGCAGTTTCATTTCCTGGAGGCCATACATGGCAGTGTTGCCAAAATGATTGTAAGCCTGCTGATAGGTCCAAATTTTAAATGCATATAACTTCTACACTATCAATTGGATTTCAACCAAATTTCGTATGTGCTATGTGCACATAAACAGATATGACTGAGCTTATACTTAAGAGCCACCAGATCTGCCAACTGTTAATAAATGCTCTCAATTTTTTTTTGAATCCAAATACCCATATATCAGAAAGTATGCAAGCCGTTATCTTTAAACTATGCACACGTATAGTACCTGGCATTCTATATTAATTTGGAGTAACTTGTATACGTCAGTGCTACCAACATGATTCTAAGCCAGCTGAGAGGTTCAACTTCAAATACATGTAACTTCTATACTATCATTTGGATTTCAACCAAATTTCGTATGTGCAAGGTGTGCCATAACAGATATGGCTATGCCGATTCTTAAGAGTAACCAGGACTGCCAACTGTTAATAAATACTGTCTCTATTTTTGTTATCCTGATATCAATATATCAGAAAGTATGCAAGCCAATAGCTCTTAACTTTGCACACGAATAATACCTGGCATTCTACATTAATTTGGAGTAACAAATATAGTCCTACGCCAGTGCTGCCAACATGATTCTAAGCCTGCTGATAGGTCCAATTTTAAAACGCATGTAACTTCTATACTAACTATTGGATTTCCTTGAAAACTGACACAACAATAGATCATATTATTTCACATTATTTCTGACCAATACATGTATGTCATTAATGCCAACATAATTTTATGAGCTCTGTTAGATCCAATGTTTAACTGCATGTAACGTCCATGCTATCCATTGGACTTCAACCAAATTTTCTATTCTGTACCTTAAGATATGGAACTAAGAATGTATTCAGTCACCAGGGCTGCCAACTGTAGTTCTCTATTAGGCTACATTATGCCAGGTATACAGTATTTCGAATTAATTAGAAATTTCGATGTTACCAACTAAATTTCGTCATTATTCTAGAAAGATCCATATAGATTAATCATTGGCATGCATCTTAAATTTTTATAAAAGTAGGCTCTTTAGTTCGTCACGGAACTTCTTGTTAATATTCAATTTATATTCGTACACAGGGTGTAACAAAAATGTACGGCACGAATTGCAGGACACATTCCTCACACGTAGACGAAGAAATTATGTTATATGAACATGGGTCCGGAAACGCTTTTTTTTTCATGTTACACCTCATTGTCTTCAACTCATTAAGCATGGGAAACACACAAGAACAGAACGTTAGAATCATGGAGAACATGCACTCTTGGGTACGTCTGGTTACGTTGTCATTATCGTAGGTGCACCGCCCGTGGTTTGTTTTACATGGCCCCGTTGCCATGCGACTTAGCAGATGTGCCTTTAGCTGTGCGACAAAATATGTACTTCATGCACGATGGAGCATCTCCTCATTTTAGTGTTAATGTCCGTCGGCTTCTAAATAACTGATTTGGTGACAAATGGATAGGTAGAGCTGGCCTCCACGCTCTCCGGACCTAAAATCACTGAACTTTATTTGTTCTTGTGTATCGAACCCCAGTACAAGATGTTCAGAGTCTCCGTGCCCGTATATGGAAGGCTACGAAACCATACGAAGTACTCCAGGGATACATCAGAGCATCCAAGTTTCACTACGACGCACAATAGGTCAAAATCGAAATCTAGGGGGACAAAATTATTTTTACGTTTTAATCATGAATTTAGAGTGAAAGCAACGTATATAATTTGTTTACTTCATAATAAACATAAGTTAGGACCATTTTTAAGCTACGTCTACACATGCAAGAAATTGTGTATGACTAGGAGTTGGATAGAGCATTCAGTTATCTCTTCAGAACAAATTTCTTCCCCTAATTTACTTTTAACAAAGTCACAAAGTTCCACTTTTGACATAATCGTCGAACCCAGTGCTTCAAACAGTTGCAAACGTCTGAGAACTGGTTTCGCGGCATCTTCTAAAACGTAAAATAACTAAGTAAGTTGCAAAAAGATGCAAAAAAACTTATAACAGGCGTAAACAGCAAGACTTTATCTACATTTTAACATAAAGTAGAAAGTGACGCAGAGTGACGCGACGTATTAAAAATCTAAGTGAAAATATAATTTTAAAAATAATAGTAAAATATTATATAATGCAAATATAGCTAACATTACGTAACAATTACGCCCATTAACAACTGAAACACGTTACAAAGATCATTCCTTCAGCTGCATGTTCCATCTTAAGGCATCACACTAACCACAAAGACAACCAAACCACAGCCACTTACATTCACCCTCCAATTCGGACTGCTCGAACAGTGGTGACAGATTCACACTAAGATGCGTTTGCATCCCAGAATAGTGAGCGGCAATGATATGAGAATGCTGTAGAAGTAATGAATTTTGATTTTTTAATTATGAAAATAAATAGTTTTGTCCTCCTAGATTTCGATTTTGACCCACTGTGCGACGGTGGGTTGATGCATGTATCAATGCACACGTAGGGCATATTGAACCTCTCTTGTGAGAAACAGCTGCATGTGGTGTGCTGGTACGTTCTGTTCTTGTATGTTTCCAATAATAAATGAGTTGGAAACAATGAGGTGTAACATGGAATCAAAGCTTTTCCGGACCCATGTTCATATAACATAATTTCTTCGTCTGCATGTGAGGAATGTGTCCTGCAATTCGTGCCGTACATTTTTGTTACAGCCAGTATACTGTATTTATTTTTAGCCTATTTTCAATTTTGAAAAAAAAAATAGGCTTATGAGATCACCTTTTGTCCGTGTGTGTGTGTGTGTGTGTATGTGTATGTGTGTGTGTGTGAGGTGTGTGTGTGCCCCTCCCCCCTAATAAAATCTAAATGGCTGGAGTGATATCAATGAAACTCGGTAAGATCATAGCACTATTCCCGGCGACCTCGACCGTGCCCTTCAAATTTTGTTACGTCCCACCAATCCAACATGGCGGCTGTGCGAAATATTTCACTAGCATGCAATCTCTCCGAAACTATTACCGATATCGCCCTTAAATTGTGCACGGTGATAAAGGGCACTACTAGAAGTTCACCTATGAGACTTTCAAAACCTGGTGACTACAAAACCAACATGGCGGTCAAGCGAATTTGAGACTTTTAAATAGACTTTTCTCGCGATTTAACTATCCAAACGTAATGAAACATGGTACAGCAAATGTTTATACACATTGTAATGCACTGGAGTCTAATTTAGTTCAATTGTTTACATAACCTCAAAATGGCGGCTGTGCGAAATATTTCACTGACATTCTATATCTCCAAAACTATTACAGATATCACCCTGCAATTTTGTACGGTGATAAAGGGTACTGATACAAGTTTACATATGTATATTTCATAAACCGGTAAAGTAGAAAACGAACATGGCGACCAAGCGAATTTGAAATATTTTAATAGACTTTTCTCGTGATTTAACTCTCTGAGCGCAGTGGAATGTGGTGCAGTAAATGATTTTGCAGATTGTAATGCACTGCCATCTAATTTAATTCAATTGTTTACATTACTTCAAGATGGCGGCTGTGCGAAATTTTAAAATTACGATTTTATTTCTTGTGTCGTAATCATGCGATCTAAGTGAAAGTTTGAATAATGAACCTAGGCAATAATTGTCCTTGAATGGTTCATAACTCTATGGCCTATACATATAACAATCCTAAATGGCGTGCTTCCGAAATATTGAGACGGTTCTCAATATCTATGAATCTTTTACAGCAACCAAACTGATTTTTTTATGTTCATAGAGACTATGAACATATGCCACCTATAGGACTTTCAGTAACCTGGTGAGCACAAATCCAACATGGCGGCGACGCGATGTATAAATATTTAATATTTAAATGGACGTTTCTCGCGAATTAACTATCCGAGTGCCTTGAAACGTTGCACGTTAATTGCTTATACAAATGTTGATCCACTGGCATCTAATTTATTTCAATTGTTTGCATAATCACAAGATGGCTGCTGTGCGTAATTTTAAAATCTCGTTTTTACTTCTTGTGTTCTAATCATGCGATTGAAGTAATGTAATAGTACAAAAATAAAGATCCAACCTGGCGACCATCTGAAATATTTAGACGGTTCTCAATATCTACAAATCTGTTACAGCAATTAAACTGAAATTTTGCATGTTGATAGAGGCAATTATCATGAGCAGGATATACGAAAATAGGCTGTATAGTTCTTCACGGAACTACTTGTTGTTATTTTTATTTTTATTCATTAATAAACTAATTTCGAATTGATTTTTCCAATTATTTTCATGTTTTTTTAAAACTATTATTGTCATTTTTATGATTTTTATTTCTGTATTTATATGTTATGTTAACACTTCAATTGTAGTTTTTTTGTTTTTTTCTTTTTTAATTTTTTCCAACATATTACGTCAATTTTAGAAATACTACCACTTCAGCATGAAAATTCTCCGAAATTTGGATTAAAGATTCAACTATCAGCATCTTTGGATGCATAAACTGTCCTTTATCCCGTAATAGTACATTATCAACCGAGCCTCTAATGGCAATAATTAATGTTTATAAAACGAGCGTACCATTATAGACGAGGAACAGACAGTGGACCACATTACATTCGAGTCTTCCTTTACGTGCGTACAGAGGCTCTATAGAAGACTTACACTGTGTCTCAAGCGAAGCCCTTCTCTGACTCTCAACTTTAAACATGGAACTTTAGTTATGAACTTGAGATGGTAGTTGTACTGTATCTATTGTATATAATATTGTATTCATCATACGCTAAATAAATAACCACAGTACTTCAGGTGAATCACCATTACTTATAGTTGTCCAACTGTGGAACTTGTTGTGGTGCAGATTCACTACCATCAGGAGATAATAACCATCACAACATGGCCAACAGTACGTCGTATTACCGTTCTCTGCCATCCCGCGGTCATTGTTTCCGTCCCATCCACTTCCCTCCCTTTTCCAAAATCACTCCCACAACAAGAAGTTCCGTGAAGAACTATACAGCCTACTTTTCATGCCAATGATTATTCTACAGAATATGAACCTATCTAGAATAATGACGAAATTAAGTTGGTAATGTCGAAATTTCTAATTAGTTCAAAATATACCTGGTATAATGCAGCCTAATAGAGCACTACAGTTGGCAGCCCTGGTGACTGAATATATTTTTAGTTCCATCTCTTAGGGTACAGAATACAAAATTTGGTTGAAGTCCAATGGACGTTACATGCAATTAGACACTGGATCTATCAGCACGCGTAAAAGCATGTTGCCAACAATACCATGCGTGTGCTGGTCAGAAATAATCTGAATTATTATGATATCTTGTTGTGCTAATTTTGGATGAAATCCATTTGTTAGTATAGAAGTTACATGTATTTTAAAATTGGACATACCAGCAGGCATATAATCATGTTGGCAGCACTGCCTTGTATTAATTACTCCAAATTAATCTAGAATGTCAGGTGCTATACGTGTGCAATGTATAGAGCTGTTGGCTTGCATACTTTCTGATATATTGATATTAGGGTAAAAAGAATATAGACAGCATTTATTAACAGTTGGCAGCCCTGATTGCTCTTAACAATACTTATAGTCATATCTGTTATGGTACACATATCACATACGAAATTTGGTTGAAATCCAACTGATAGTATAGAAGTTACATGTATTTAAAAATTGGTACTATCAGCAGTCTTAGAATCATGTTAGTAGAACTGACGTATATAAGTTACTCCAAATTAATCTAAAATGTCAGAATATACGTGTGCATAGTTTAAAGCTGTTGGCTTTCATACTTTCTGATATATTGGTATTTGGATTTAAAAAAAATAGAGAGAGGAATTATTAACAGTTGGCAGCCCTGGTGGCTCTTAAGAATACGCTCAGTCATATCTGTTATGTACAGATATTACATACAAAATTTGGTTGAAATCCAATTGATAGTGTAGAAGTTATATGCATTTAAACATTGGACTTATCAGAAGGCTTAACATTATTTTGGCAACACTGTTATGGTTGGCCTCCTGGAAATTAAACTGAAGTAGTATTATCTACATGTGGGCCAATTTTGGAATAGCTCCCATGCATACCTTGCAAGATATCCAACATGGAGCTCAAATTTCTAGTGCGTTTTTTCAGCAGTTGGTAGCACTGACATCATTTTCAAATATGGACGTGAGCTATTCCGGTGCACATCTTTACTCATACTAAATTTGGTTTTGATTGCTGCAGCCGTATAGGAGTTGATAGGGGCGGGGGGACACACACACAGCCAGACAGACAGAAGGACAGACAGACAGACAGACAGACAGAAGGACAGAGAGACAGACACACATTTTCCCGGATCGATCTCATAAGTCTACTTTTTCCTCATTTTTGCAAAATGTGAAAAGTAGGCTAAAAATAGTGTTATAATGAGCCTCATTATAGTACAGTTTTCTAACATAGTCAGGGTCGAACATTAAGGGTTAAAATAGGTGAGGTCAATCTGATGTTATCGCTCATTAGCTGATGCCACATCGAGGCTTCATAAATTGTTGGTAATTAGTCCCAATTATAAGGCGTGATCAAAAGTCTTCGTTTGACGGCCGTTATTTCGAAAATCGTTATGCCAATACGCAAAATCACTGTGATCATTGAGGCACTCATCCACCAACGCTCCAGGTAGAAGATCCCCGTGTGGTAAAATAACGTGTCCTGCTGCACATCCTCGTCCGATAGGAATCGTCAACAATTCACGGCCTAGAGTTTAGTGCTTTTCAGTCGGTCAACACGAATGTACCCAACAGAGCTGGGTTATGCCCTAATCCTGAAATAAATTACATGCGATTAATAAATATACTATGATGACCAGTTTCGATCGTCAACCGATCATCTTCAGATCCATTACACTTAGGCTATACAATCTATGTTTGAAAATACAGGTGAAAATATTTACAATATGTACAATTATTTAGTTGCAGTATTGGTAATGCAACTGTCGGTGTATGCTAAATGCAGTATATATGATGTTAGGTGATAGCTATTCGGAGTTTGTAATTTGGAGTTACAGTGAACACGAAAACTGCACGTAGCTCTAGCAAGGAAGACAACCAGATAAGTATTAGCCTGTAATAGGATTACAGTTTAACCATAGTTGATTTTTACAGCCATATAATCACTCCAAATTACAAACTCCGGATATCTATCAACATTTAACATTTCACCTAACATCATATATACTGCATTTAGCATACACCGACAGTTGCAGTACCAATACTGCAAGTAAATAATTGTACATATTGAAAATATTTTCACCTGTATTTTCAAACATAGATTTTATAGCCTAAGTGTAATGGATCTGAAGATGATCGCTTGACGATCGAAACTGGTCATCCTAGTATATTTATTAATCGCATGTAATTTATTTCAGGATTAGGGCATAACCCAGCTCTTTGGGTACATTCGTGTTGACCGACTGAAAAGCACTAAACTCTTGTTTACTAAGGCAACACTGAAAAAAATGGCTTCAAACCCTACAACAAACTTCAAGGCCTTTTGTAAGAGACCAATGATCAGGACTATACAGCAAATGCTCGAGCACCTCGCACTTGTGTTGGCGTTCCTTCTGCGATACGACCTTTGCAGAATGGGGACCTGCGTTATCATGAAGAAGCAGCACCCCTTATCACAGTTTTCCCGGATGTTTCGCCTCAATTGCGCAGTACCGTTCCCCAGCCATGGACACACCAGTTTTCTTAAAATCAAAAAGAAATGGGCCCCGGTGCCAATGCACTGTGCCAACGTTACGATAGACTTTTTCAAAGAATTCAAGTGTGAAGTTATGGACTACCTGTCGTTTAGTCCAAACCAGCACTGAATGATTTTCACCTTTTTCGAGAATTGAAGGTATGACTGGGTGGCAACGCCTCGCCTACAAGGAAACACTTCAGGAAACTCTCCAGACGTGCCCACCTCAGTGGCGGCAGAATGTTTTTTGCCGAGGGCATTGGAAAGCTGGTGTGACAATACGACAAATGTTTCAATAGTTTTGGCGATTATGTTGAGACATAAAAATAAATCAAGCAAACAGTTAGTAGTAAAAACAGTTTGGTATTGCCCCCGAAAATTGAATTATTTTGGGACAAAATGAGAGTATTTCCCGTCCCCATGATAAAATTTAACCAGCAAATATAAATCCTGGAAATGTGACACAAGAGAGTCGTGTTACAAGCTCGAGGCAGTGGGAGAGCCCGATCACGTGATATATTGCAC
Organism: Meconema thalassinum; assembly: GCA_946902985.2. Classification (NCBI taxonomy): domain Eukaryota; kingdom Metazoa; phylum Arthropoda; class Insecta; order Orthoptera; family Tettigoniidae; genus Meconema; species Meconema thalassinum. Next base: position 144,721,976 of record OX336399.1, read on the forward strand.
AATAGACGCTTCTAGAAGGCTGAAATCGGCATAGCAATAGTGATTTGGCTATTAAATATAATAAATATTGTTATAAATTGTTTAGAAGTGAATCTCTGAGTCATTTGAAATCCATACTGGTCTTCGGCAGGAAGATGGATTATCTCCATTGTTGTTTAATTGTGTGCTGGAAAAAGCTATGCGTCAATGGAATAAGGTTTGTCCACCGAATGTTAAGATGGGAAAAAATATTCGACTAAATTGCCTCGCCTTTGCAGATGATCTAGCATTATTAGCAACTAGAATCGAAGAAGCCAAATTTCAGGTGAGTGGAATTGGAACGATTAGCAGCAAAGGTTGGGTTGAAAATTTCTTTTGAGAAAACAGAAATGATGCCATCTTTTCAAGTTGACACATCACATATTGTACTGCATAATGCCCAGAAAATAAAGATTGTGAAAAAAATGTAAATATCTTGGTGAGATCCTCACTTGGTATGCCAATGAAAGAGCATCAATAGATAGTAGAACACTAAAATTGCGACGAGCACAACAGATTACCTAGCCAACATAAAAGAAACAGTCTCTTTCGATTAATGCTAAACTTCGACATTATTTATCCGTCGTTAAGCCAGAAGCAACATATGCAAGTGAAACTTTATTGAAACTAAACACCCTATCAACAAATGACAAACTACAGATGGTTGATAAACGGATTCTTCGGACAATAATCAATAAAATAAAACACCAGGTTGAGGGCCAGTGGAGACTTTTTTCCCAATTCAATACTATCATTGACACGATGCGAAAACGAAGGATCGCGTTTTTTGGACATTTATCCCGCTTGCCAAATACTAGACTCCTGAAACAACTTTTTGACTTCTTTTGGAACAGTAAAACAAAAATCACATGATGTAAAGAAATACAAATGGATTTAGACGAATTGAAAATAACTCAATATCAAGTTGAAAATAGAGAAGAGAAACGGCTTCTGAATAACAAATACACTCGACTAATATTCAAAATTTCACAGCGTAATAAATATGTTATATCAGCAGAAGAACGAGCTGCAAGATCTTCCAGAATGAAGAAGTATTGGGAAAGGAAAAATTTATCAAGAAATAAGAACTCAACTCATTATTTGAAATATTGGAAGACTTTGTATATAAGGTTTGATTTTGGTGCTCCAATGTGGGCGTAAACAGTGTAAATAAATAAATAAATAAATAAATTATGCTATTGGATCCCAGCCCAGAGCCAATGAGAAGAGGTCTTATTGAAGACGGGATTAACTTCAACTACATAATTTGGTGAAATTATCAATTTTGGCCCTTAGAAGAAGATTTTCTTAATTGGTAATGAAGAGAACATTAAAAGAAAATATGCCTGATACTTTAAAAACCGCAGATCGGTTAATCTACGCAATAATAAGCATTACTGGCGACCAAAGTATTATGTGTACTCGAGTTTGAAGGTTGTTTGTAACGTAACCAATAGACATACATAAAATCCAATAACATCAACATTTTCTTCGTTCTATTTTACGTGAGCTCATGTAGGTTTGGAATTTTTAGTTTATATTTTAATATTTTTTATTGCAGTTGGAACACAAAAAGTGCCCGTTTTTAAGCGTGTTTCAACCATGCGTCACATTTATGAATTATTATCTCACAGACCCGTCATTAGATCGAATCCAAATTTTAACACAATATACATTGGAATGTTGTATAACTGGTTTATTAATTTCAAAATTTTGCGTGTCCAAGAAACAATGTTGTTATCATTTGTGTAAGCTAACGTTTTCTCGAATTGGGGGGGGGGGGGGTTGGAATATGTAGTTCTTGGTCGCGTTGTAAACCTTATACATCAAAAAGTTATGCTGTATGACTTAAAAATACGTAAATTAATTCACTTATTTTATATCGGTTTATATTTGAACGGGGAAATACGACCTCGCCTCGCTCGGCAGTGATGGGCTCCATCTCAGCAACGCTGTACAGCTTACCCCCGAGCGGCTGGCTGGTGAATCATACGAACAAATACAAACCGATATAAAATAAGTGAATTAATTTATGTATTTCACAGTCATACAACATAACTTCTTGATGTATAAGGATTACAACGCGAACAAGAGCTATATTTTCCAACCACCCCGAGCCGAGAAAAAGTTACCTTACAAAAATGATAACAACTTTGTTTCTTGGACACACAAAATTTTGAAATTAATAAACCAGTTATACAACATTCCAATGTATATTGTGTTAAAATTTGCATTCGATATGATGACGGGGTTTGTGATAATAATTCTTAAATGTGACGCATGGTTGAAACACGCTTAAAACGGGCACATTTTGTGTTCCAACTGCAATAAAAAATATTAAAATATAAATTAAAAATTCCAAACCTACAAGAACTAACGTAGAATAGAACGACGAAAATGACGATGTTATTGGATTTTTCGTAGGTCTATTGGTTACTTCACAAACAACCTTCGAACTCGAGTGCACATAATACTTTGGTCGACAGTAGTAATCTACGCGCTAAAATTATGGTGGGAGATTGATATGGCCGCCAAAATTTCGACTTGGAGAGCGAGATCCAAGGATCGAGGTTCTTATTCCAGCAGTCTTTGAAGAGTGAGGAAGTGTTTTTATTGGGTTAACGGAGATCCCGAAGCTTTGTCAGTAGGGGGGTGATGAGAGTTCCAACGCACTCCAGAACCCTCCTCTTACCACTACTAAGCCTCAGCCATGTTAAATATCTCTCGAACGCATGGTCCGATTTTGACAAATGAGGTGTCGTTGGACTCGGGCTGACGTCCTCTTTGCTATGGACTACTCGTAATATTTTTGATTTTTTTTTGATTTTTTTCGTTTTCGAAAATAGGCGATAGCTTGAACACTAAACATGATAGAACGTTATGCCATGGCTCAAACGAATGGTCTTTATGACCTTTATTTTTTTATAATGACTTTTTTTACTTTTTATGCTTTTTTGAAAACACGCGAATTTTGAAATTCCTATATTTTGGAAACTAGGAAGTTTACAAAAAAGTTTGTTTCATGTAAATCAATGATCCCCACCCCCTCTACCCCCCAAATAAATGTCAAGTCTCTAGGATGAAAACCTGTAGTAGTGGGATGAGGGGAAAGCTGCTTAAAAAAGCAAGTGGTGAGCCCCTGCGACCTTGGAATGGAAGGAGCCATGCTAGGAGGGCGTGCTTGGATTCATTTCTTTCGTCTCGTTGTGCTCTTTACGGGAATGTAGGTGTCGTAAAGGTGAAAATTTGGAAACACAGTTTTTTGGGGGGAAAAACGTGATTTTGAACTTTTTGCTATATCTCGCGAACTAATCATGCTAGAGGCGTGTACGACGGGTCCAAGGACTCGGGGTGACGTCCACTTTGCTATATATCACTCGTTGCAATTTTAAAAAAAATTTGGAAACTCGATTTTGGGGTAAACACGTGTTTTTTGTGATTTTTGCCGATATCTCATGAACCAATAACGCTAGAGACGTGTACGAGGTGTCCTAGGACTCGGGCTTTCGCCCCCTTTCAAATGTGGTAGATATTTCTTTTCCAAAAAATAATTCACAAAGGGCCTAACGCCATACATGTTGAAATAACGTTTTCTTTTTCTTTACTTGTTTATAATGTTTATGAAGCGTGGTGGTTGAGAGAGACGATACGGCTGGGTGTGTGTGTGTGTTTTTCAACGAACCTGTCGCTAACCACAAGGACCATGCTAATAGAACAATCGCTATTTCGGCTGGTCGGTGTATGACAGAACGAGCATGCGTTTTCTGATATTTTACCTTTAACGTGTAAACGGTGATGAGAACTTGATTCTATGTTGGTCGAAGCGAGTACAGAAAACAAACTTACAGGAGGTGAAGGTCATTTGAGCTTATTGGAAGGCATTGATCTGACTTGACAACAAGTGCAATGGAAAAAATGACCAAGACGCTTGAAGGTGAAATAATCTGACCATCGTGGTGGCAGGGGAGTGTGAAAGGCATGCACACACATTTGTGAAACCACATGTAGGCTAAACCAGTGACATCCTGTCTTGCTTCGTACGTGACAAAATGCAAGTTCATGTGAAATTTGATCTACCGCAGGTGTTCGCCTGGGACGTTAGCTGTCCACATGCATGATAACTGTTAACAAGTCACATCCTGTTTTGCTTCGTACGTGACAAAATGCAAGTTCATGTGAAATTTGATTCGCCACAGGTGTTCGCCTGGGACGTTAGCTGTCCACGTGACCGATAACAGAATGTTCAAAGCGTGGGAAAAAATGATTATACATGCAACGTAGCATATATAAAGACATGTCGTTATCATTTCCACTCTCACTTGGGTGGACTACCTTTGAACACACTGCGTTGCATGAAACCCCTGGTCTTGTTTAACAGTTTTGGTGTTGGTGGAAAATACTTAACCTTGTTGTGGGGTAGGTATTTAATTATATATTTATTCATTTATACATTTATTGATTAATATATATATTTACAAGCATTTATTTATTGCTTAGGTAATTAATGATTTTATTTATTTGTTTGCAGATAACCGGCATACCTTACATGTCTGAGGGAGAAGAAACCATTGCACTTTTGAGCCCACTAGAAGGGAAGAGCAACAAGTCACTGCAAGTAAAGGTGAGATGATTTTTTTAAACTAACTTGTTTCATTTTTTTGTTTTATGTTTTATTTTATGAAATGTATGTATTAACCTGAATTTAGGTATTTATAGCGGTTTATTTTATTTATTTTTAGAAACTTGGAAAGAATAGCCTTACCGCCGTAGCAGTCGCTGAAAAAAAAAACAGAAACGCACTAAAGCGAAACCACTGCCAAAGAGTGAACTGTTTAAAACTCAGGTAAGTCCAACTTAAAAATGCTATTCCATTTTACCACTACTGAAAACTCGTAGCCAAAAAAAAAAATTCATTACCTGTACATGACTGGGACAATGATTGCTTTCTTGATTAATGGCTATGTTGTTGTTGTTGACTGGGAAAAGTACAAGGCCATGCTGGATTTTCTAAAAATAAAAATAATAAATTTAATTTATGGGTGGTTCCCTATGGACTCAACGAATATCCATAGGTTTGAACATGATAATGTGAACAAAATGACATGACATTCATTTTTGTTTATATATTGGTTAAAGGGAGGGTGGGAGAATGTAAATGACTGTAGCTTTATAAAAAAGAAAATAAGTACATGGGTTACTGTTAGTGCCAACATACAGTTTATTTTTAATGGTGTTTTGATATATTAATGCCAATTAACGTTAATGTTTTATTTACAAGTATTGATTGATTGATTGATTGATTGAGTGATGGGTTATTTTGTTTGCTTTTAGGTGTCGTCATGTGCCATTAACGTAATGAACAGACAGTGAACAAGCATGCATTATGCTTTAAAGTACTCTGTGCAATGTTAATAACTTACAATAAGAAAAAGTTTTATTATAACACATGGCGTTAGTACCAAATACAACAAGTGAGCAAGTTGGTTTACCACGTGGGTTAAATTTAAAATCAGAACATGATCGATGGTTAACATTTGAATCCTGGCCTGTAGGCTTTTTGTCGACGCATGAACTTGCGAAAGCCGGTTTTTTTACTTGAACCGAGAAGATGTGGTGCGCTGTGTGTTTTGTCGTATTGAACTTTCACACTGGGAAGAAGGGGATGATCCCTTTAGAGACCATTTGCGATGGTCTCCTCACTGTCCTTACATGCTTGGAAAGCAAGTGGGTAACCTACCCGTGCATTCATTTTACCGAACCACAAGGCCTTTGGCCGCTACTTACGTTGCTGAATCACAAATAAATAATAATAATGATGTATTACCAGCCAACGGTAGTGTCGATATATGTGGTCCATATGCCATAGACAGTGTTGAATTGGCGTGTGCTTTTGAAAAATTGGGAGTTTGCAAGACTAAAGCACTAGCACACCCAGAGTACAGCTCTGTTGAAAAACGTTTCGAATCTTATAAAAATGTTTGGCCATTAATATTAAAACACCTTACCAAACAGCTAAGTGAAGCTGGATTTTTTTAATACTGGTGAAGGGGATAAAACAATATGTTTTTATTGTGGATTTGCTTTAAAGGATTGGCAAATGACTGATGACCCTTTTGTGCAACACGCTCGTTGGTTACCAAACTGTAAATACACGGTGTTGCTTAAAGGTCAGGAATTTGTGAACACTATTCGTAAAGAAAAAGTGATTGCAGCACAAGACATAAAAGTGCCTTTAGAGTTAGAGCACGCGGAGCAAATACATAAGGCTGAAAGAAAAGACTTGTGTTACGAACAGATACAAAAGTGTGACCAACAATTATGTAAAATTTGTTATCAAGATGAACTAGGTGTTGTATTTTTACCCTGTGGACACATGATAGCCTGTGTCAAGTGTGCATTAGAACTTAACACTTGTGCTATATGCAGAAAAGTAGTATCTGCTACAGTTAGGGCATTTCTTGCATAACTAGTATAATTTATTCGCCATGCATAGTGCAAAATCCCTAATTGCACAATATTATTAAAGCTGTTTTAGAGTGTAATAGATATGCTTTTGTTTTGTTTATAGACTACTACAATGAATGTTTTGAATGCTGTGGGACAATCATGTGGCTTAGAGACAAAGAAGCTCAGCGAATTGCCAACGCATATTCCATTCCGCATTATCAAGATTCGGAAATTGAAAACAGCATATGGTGATCGTGTACTTTGTGTATGTGAAAACTTTGAGACATTTCTGCCTATACGGTTTAATGATATGTCGGAGAGTGTTTTTGATGAAGTCAATAATGCTGTGCAACCTGTACACTTAATTTATGAAGGTTTTAAAAACAATAGGTGCATGGTTCGTTTTAATTAAATAAATAAATAATGTGAAATAATAATGGAAAATATAAGTAATGACAATATACTGAAAAAGAAAGAAAATATGTGTATAGAATAGTAATGTTTTAGTGTTGTCTTTAAAAATATTATGATGAAACCAAAAAAAATGTATATAAAGTTTGTAAATAAATGCAAAATGATGTTACAATGCTGTTTTATTTTATACAAAGTTAATATATTTAACATTGCAGAGTATACATGATTATGACAATAAATGCACACTGAATACAAGCCTTTCTCACTTTACAATAGTCTGTTATAGTTTTAAACACAAGGCTTGTTGTAGATTATTTTATAGCAATGTCCATTCAACGTTGTTTTCGAAATGTGGGAAGCCGCAATGATTGTATAGGCATAAAAACCTTATTGTTATTACTATTTAGTCACTTTGATCCCCTTGCATATCAAGAGCACATGACCTAGTTGTTCCACTCTTTAAAACGACAACAACAACACTACCTCTTGCATAGTTTGTGATGTTGATGGCTCTTGCGACGTGGGAAGATGGATTAAAATAACTTTTAGAACTGGGGTTAAACGTTGCTCATTAAACAATGCACTATTTTGAGTAGCAATATGGTTTTCTTGATTTTTTGTCGACGGCAACTGTGTTTCATGCAGCACACTACATTGATGATCACCGACACTTAAAACCTCACTATTTTTACTTTTTAGGTCACCACGACAATGTTTGGAACGTTGCTTTGAACAACGCCAAATAACAGTTCCATTTTTATTGGTTCGTTTCACAATATATGAATATCCTTTATAGTATGCGTAAGGCTTACCATACCTAGTCACTGATACTTCCATATCAACTGTCAAGCATAGACTAAGCTCTAGTAAAGTCAACTTGGTTATAAGAATACTAGTTTAGTGTGAGAGCAAATATGGATCCAAAGAGTTCAGGTAAAAGTGAAAGCAAATAAGCAAATATAAGAAACAAGAGTGGGGGGTAAAAGTGGTCGCAAAGTGGCAGACTCATTACACAATAATTTCAGCACGACGAAGCTCTTGTTCAATTTCTTTGATTTCCCAATCGTGACCGATATGCCCAGCTTGTCGTAAAGCATGCAATTGTCGAAGCTGTTGAATTAGCTTACTGGGTTTGTTCCAGTATACAAATTTAACAAATGATTTTTTAGGTGTAAACAAAGCATTACCATTATCATGATCATTATCATCATCATCATCTTCATTATCATCATCATGATCACCATTATCATCATGACCATCATCACTGTTACTATATAGTCCTTTTTGATCCTCTTGCAATACCACTTTATTTATAGTCTGAGTTGATTTTGATAGTGTTGAAGGTTTCTTGGACGTTGACAACTGTCCTAACATGACGTTTTGAGGACATGATAAGTCCTTTTGAACAAACACTGCACTATCTTTAGCCGCAATATCGTTTTCTTGAACTTGCTTTTTAGCATTTTGATAATTGTTTGTAAACAGTAAGCGTGGTTCGTTTCGAGCACTACATTGATGAACACTCACACTTAAAACCTTTCCGTTTTTACTTTTCAGATTGCCTCGACATTTTGTTGACCTCTCTTTTGAGCATCGCCAGAATATTATTCCATTCACATTCTGGCGATTATAGTTATAGGAGTAGCCTTGATAGAGTGCACGTAGCCTACCTTTGTTGGTTGTAATAAGTTCCATAGTAGTAACTGACCTGTCAGTACGATGTTCACACTACAAAGGTTACAACTGTTTTGCTGATGGAGTGACCTACCATAAGCTTATATATTGGCTTATGTGTTGGCTTTTTGTGTTGGCTTTTTGTGTTGGCTTTTCGTGTTGGCTTTTGTGTTGGCTTATGTGTTGGCTTTTTGTGTTGGCTTTTTGTGTTGGCTTTTCGTGTTGGCTTTTGTGTTGGCTTATGTGTTGGCTTATGTGTTGGCTTTTTGTGTTGGCTTTTTGTGTTGGCTTTTTGTGTTGGCTTTTCATGTTGGCTTTTCGTGTTGGCTTTTCGTGTTGGCATTTCGTGTTGGCTTTTGTGTTGGCTTTTCGTGTTGGCTTTTTGTGTTGGCTTTTCGTGTTGGCATTTCGTGTTGGCTTTTCGTGTTGGCTTTTTTTTGTATTGGCCCTTCGTGTTGGCTTTTTGTATTGGCTTTTCGTGTTGGCATTTCGTGTTGGCTTTTCGTGTTGGCTTTTTTTTGTATTGGCCTTTCGTGTTGGCTTTTTGTATTGGCTTTTCGTGTTGGCTTTTTGTGTTGGCTTTTCGTGTTGGCTTTTGTGTTGGCTTTTTGTGTTGGCTTTTTGTGTTGGCTTTTGTGTTGGCTTTTGTGTTGGCTTATGTGTTGGCTTTTTGTGTTGGCTTTTAGTGTTGGCTTTTCGTGTTGGCTTTTCGTGTTGGCTTATGGTTGGCTTTTTGTGTTGGCTTTTTGTGTTGGCTTTTCATGTTGGCTTTTCGTGTTGGCTTTTCGTGTTGGCATTTCGTGTTGGCTTTTGTGTTGGCTTTTCGTGTTGGCTTTTTGTGTTGGCTTTTCGTGTTGGCATTTCGTGTTGGCTTTTCGTGTTGGCTTTTTTTGTATTGGCCTTTCGTGTTGGCTTTTTGAATTGGCTTTTCGTGTTGGCTTTTTGTGTTGGCTTTAGTATTGGCTTTTGTATTGGCTTATTTGACAAGTTATTTGTGTCAATGTATTTAGTGGATTTTTTCTTGGTGTTGGAAAGTAGTTGAAAGAGAGGGAATATTTAAAGACTTAACCTCAGCTCACTAACCTAACCTAACCTAACCTAACCTTTCAACTCTCAGATGTTAATTAAATTCTGTGCATAGTCGAGTTGGAACCCAAGACCTCAGGGGTAAAAAAACAATTATTTTTGACGACTTATTTTGGTAACTTATTTTAATGGCTAACCTAACTTTACCTAACCTAACCTAACCTAACCTCAGCTCACTTTGGATATTACTAGTAAGTGTTCATATCCTCTGCTAGGTAGCATGCTAGTAGTACAGGTAGTGCTCATATTTACCGCTAGATAGCGGAAACATACTTTGCATGTTGCATGTGACACTTGTGAAGTTTAACCACATGCAAGACGTGCTTGTATAAGTTCTCTATTTAAACTCAATATACAATTAACCACTAAATGTTCAGAACTAACATGTATAGCCATGTTTAGGGTATATAGGAGACCCTTAGCAAGAAAGGCTGTCTAACCCACGAGTGTACAGCCTTGTCATACGCAGTAAGCACCTGTTGGCTTTCTCAAATTGTTGTTGTTGTTTTCTGCCAACAGGTGCTTACTGCGTATGACAAGGCTGTACACTCGTGGGTTAGACAGCCTTTCTTGCTAAGGGTCTCCTATATACCCTAAACATGGCTATACATGTTAGTTCTGAACATTTAGTGGTTAATTGTATATTGAGTTTAAATAGAGAACTTATACAAGCACGTCTTGCATGTGGTTAAACTTCACAAGTGTCACATGCAACATGCAAAGTATGTTTCCGCTATCTAGCGGTAAATATGAGCACTACCTGTACTACTAGCATACTACCTAGCAGAGGATATGAACACTTACTAGTAATATCCAAAGTGAGCTGAGGTTAGGTTAGGTTAGGTTAGGTAAAGTTAGGTTAGCCATTAAAATAAGTTACCAAAATAAGTCGTCAAAAATAATTGTTTTTTTACCCCTGAGGTCTTGGGTTCCAACTCGACTATGCACAGAATTTAATTAACATCTGAGAGTTGAAAGGTTAGGTTAGGTTAGGTTAGGTTAGTGAGCTGAGGTTAAGTCTTTAAATATTCCCTCTCTTTCAACTACTTTCCAACACCAAGAAAAAATCCACTAAATACATTGACACAAATAACTTGTCAAATAAGCCAATACAAAAGCCAATACTAAAGCCAACACAAAAAGCCAACACGAAAAGCCAATACAAAAAGCCAACACGAAAGGCCAATACAAAAAAAAGCCAACACGAAAAGCCAACACGAAATGCCAACACGAAAAGCCAACACAAAAAGCCAACACGAAAAGCCAACACAAAAGCCAACACGAAATGCCAACACGAAAAGCCAACACAAAAAGCCAACACGAAAAGCCAACACGAAAAGCCAACATGAAAAGCCAACACAAAAAGCCAACACAAAATGCCAACACATAAGCCAACACAAAAGCCAACACGAAAAGCCAACACAAAAAGCCAACACAAAAAGCCAACACATAAGCCAACACATAAGCCAACACGAAAAGCCAACACAAAAAGCCAACACATAAGCCAACACAAAAGCCAACACGAAAAGCCAACACAAAAAGCCAACACGAAAAGCCAATACAAAAAGCCAACACGAAAGGCCAATACAAAAAAAGCCAACACGAAAAGCCAACACGAAATGCCAACACGAAAAGCCAATACAAAAAGCCAACACGAAAGGCCAATACAAAAAAAAGCCAACACGAAAAGCCAACACGAAATGCCAACACGAAAAGCCAACACAAAAAGCCAACACGAAAAGCCAACACAAAAGCCAACACGAAATGCCAACACGAAAAGCCAACACAAAAAGCCAACACGAAAAGCCAACACGAAAAGCCAACATGAAAAGCCAACACAAAAAGCCAACACAAAAAGCCAACACATAAGCCAACACAAAAGCCAACACGAAAAGCCAACACAAAAAGCCAACACATATGCCAACACAAAAGCCAACACGAAAAGCCAACACAAAAAGCCAACACAAAAAGCCAACACATAAGCCAATATATAAGCTTATGGTAGGTCACTCCATCAGCAAAACAGTTGTAACCTTTGTAGTGTGAACATCGTACTGACAGGTCAGTTACTACTATGGAACTTATTACAACCAACAAAGGTAGGCTACGTGCACTCTATCAAGGCTACTCCTATAACTATAATCGCCAGAATGTGAATGGAATAATATTCTGGCGATGCTCAAAAGAGAGGTCAACAAAATGTCGAGGCAATCTGAAAAGTAAAAACGGAAAGGTTTTAAGTGTGAGTGTTCATCAATGTAGTGCTCGAAACGAACCACGCTTACTGTTTACAAACAATTATCAAAATGCTAAAAAGCAAGTTCAAGAAAACGATATTGCGGCTAAAGATAGTGCAGTGTTTGTTCAAAAGGACTTATCATGTCCTCAAAACGTCATGTTAGGACAGTTGTCAACGTCCAAGAAACCTTCAACACTATCAAAATCAACTCAGACTATAAATAAAGTGGTATTGCAAGAGGATCAAAAAGGACTATATAGTAACAGTGATGATGGTCATGATGATAATGGTAATCATGATGATGATAATGAAGATGATGATGATGATAATGATCATGATAATGGTAATGCTTTGTTTACACCTAAAAAATCATTTGTTAAATTTGTATACTGGAACAAACCCAGTAAGCTAATTCAACGGCTTCGACAATTGCATGCTTTACGACAAGCTGGGCATATCGGTCACGATTGGGAAATCAAAGAAATTGAACAAGAGCTTCGTCGTGCTGAAATTATTGTGTAATGAGTCTGCCACTTTGCGACCACTTTTACCCCCCACTCTTGTTTCTTATATTTGCTTATTTGCTTTCACTTTTACCTGAACTCTTTGGATCCATATTTGCTCTCACACTAAACTAGTATTCTTATTACCAAGTTGACTTTACTAGAGCTTAGTCTATGCTTGACAGTTGATATGGAAGTATCAGTGACTAGGTATGGTAAGCCTTACGCATACTATAAATGATATTCATATATTGTGAAACGAACCAATAAAAATGGAACTGTTATTTGGCGTTGTTCAAAGCAACGTTCCAAACATTGTCGTGGTGACCTAAAAAGTAAAAATAGTGAGGTTTTAAGTGTCGGTGATCATCAATGTAGTGTGCTGCATGAAACACAGTTGCCGTCGACAAAAAATCAAGAAAACCATATTGCTACTCAAAATAGTGCATTGTTTAATGAGCAACGTTTAACCCCAGTTCTAAAAGTTATTTTAATCCATCTTCCCACGTCGCAAGAGCCATCAACATCACAAACTATGCAAGAGGTAGTGTTGTTGTTGTCGTTTTAAAGAGTGGAACAACTAGGTCATGTGCTCTTGATATGCAAGGGGATCAAAGTGACTAAATAGTAATAACAATAAGGTTTTTATGCCTATACAACCATTGCGGCTTCCCACATTTCGAAAACAACGTTGAATGGACATTGCTATAAAATAATCTACAACAAGCCTTGTGTTTAAAACTATAACAGACTATTGTAAAGTGAGAAAGGCTTGTATTCAGTGTGCATTTATTGTCATAATCATGTATACTCTGCAATGTTAAATATATTAACTTTGTATAAAATAAAACAGCATTGTAACATCATTTTGCATTTATTTACAAACTTTATATACATTTTTTTTGGTTTCATCATAATATTTTTAAAGACAACACTAAACACTAAAACATTACTATTCTATACACATATTTTCTTTCTTTTTCAGTATATTGTCATTACTTATATTTTCCATTATTATTTCACATTATTTATTTATTTAATTAAAACGAACCATGCACCTATTGTTTTTAAAACCTTCATAAATTAAGTGTACAGGTTGCACAGCATTATTGACTTCATCAAAAACACTCTCCGACATATCATTAAACCGTATAGGCAGAAATGTCTCAAAGTTTTCACATACACAAAGTACACGACCACCATATGCTGTTTTCAATTTCCGAATCTTGATAATGCGGAATGGAATATGCGTTGGCAATTCGCTGAGCTTCTTTGTCTCTAAGCCACATGATTGTCCCACAGCATTCAAAACATTCATTGTAGTAGTCTATAAACAAAACAAAAGCATATCTATTACACTCTAAAACAGCTTTAATAATATTGTGCAATTAGGGATTTTGCACTATGCATGGCGAATAAATTATACTAGTTATGCAAGAAATGCCCTAACTGTAGCAGATACTACTTTTCTGCATATAGCACAAGTGTTAAGTTCTAATGCACACTTGACACAGGCTATCATGTGTCCACAGGGTAAAAATACAACACCTAGTTCATCTTGATAACAAATTTTACATAATTGTTGGTCACACTTTTGTATCTGTTCGTAACACAAGTCTTTTCTTTCAGCCTTATGTATTTGCTCCGCGTGCTCTAACTCTAAAGGCACTTTTATGTCTTGTGCTGCAATCACTTTTTCTTTACGAATAGTGTTCACAAATTCCTGACCTTTAAGCAACACCATGTATTTACAGTTTGGTAACCAACGAGCGTGTTGCACAAAAGGGTCATCAGTCATTTGCCAATCCTTTAAAGCAAATCCACAATAAAAACATATTGTTTTATCCCCTTCACCAGTATTAAAAAAATCCAGCTTCACTTAGCTGTTTGGTAAGGTGTTTTAATATTAATGGCCAAACATTTTTATAAGATTCGAAACGTTTTTCAACAGAGCTGTACTCTGGGTGTGCTAGTGCTTTAGTCTTGCAAACTCCCAATTTTTCAAAAGCACACGCCAATTCAACACTGTCTATGGCATATGGACCACATATATCGACACTACCGTTGGCTGTTAATACATCATTATTATTATTTATTTGTGATTCAGCAACGTAAGTAGCGGCCAAAGGCCTTGTGGTTCGGTAAAATGAATGCACGGGTAGGTTACCCACTTGCTTTCCAAGCATGTAAGGACTGTGAGGAGACCATCGCAAATGGTCTCTAAAGGGATCATCCCCTTCTTCCCAGTGTGAAAGTTCAATACGACAAAACACACAGCGCACCACATCTTCTCGGTTCAAGTAAAAAAAAACCGGCTTTTGCAAGTTCATGCGTCGACAAAAAGCCTACAGGCCAGGATTCAAATGTTAACCATCGATCATGTTCTGATTTTAAATTTAACCCACGTGGTAAACCAACTTGCTCACTTGTTGTATTTGGTACTAACGCCATGTGTTATAATAAAACTTTTTCTTATTGTAAGTTATTAACATTGCACAGAGTACTTTAAAGCATAATGCATGCTTGTTCACTGTCTGTTCATTACGTTAATGGCACATGACGACACCTAAAAGCAAACAAAATAACCCATCACTCAATCAATCAATCAATCAATCAATACTTGTAAATAAAACATTAACGTTAATTGGCATTAATATATCAAAACACCATTAAAAATAAACTGTATGTTGGCACTAACAGTAACCCATGTACTTATTTTCTTTTTTATAAAGCTACAGTCATTTACATTCTCCCACCCTCCCTTTAACCAATATATAAACAAAAATGAATGTCATGTCATTTTGTTCACATTATCATGTTCAAACCTGTGGATATTCGTTGAGTCGATAGGGAACCACCCATAAATTAAATTTATTATTTTTATTTTTAGAAAATCCAACATGGCCTTGTACTTTTTCCAGTCAACAACAACAACATAGCCATTAATCAAGAAAGCAATCATTGTCCCAGTCATGTACAGGTAATGAATTTTTTTTTGGCTACGAGTTTTCAGTAGTGGTAAAATGGAATAGCATTTTTAAGTTGGACTTACCTGAGTTTTAAACAGTTCACTCTTTGGCAGTGGTTTCGCTTTAGTGCGTTTCTGTTTTTTTTTTCAGTGACTGCTACGGCGGTAAGGCTATTCTTTCCAAGTTTCTAAAAATAAATAAAATAAACCGCTATAAATACCTAAATTCAGGTTAATACATACATTTCATAAAATAACACATAAAACAAAAAAAATGAAACAAGTTAGTTTAAAAAAATCATCTCACCTTTACTTGCAGTGACTTGTTGCTCTTCCCTTCTAGTGGGCTCAAAAGTGCAATGTTTCTTGTCCCTCAAACATGTAAGGTATGCCGGTTATCTGCAAACAAATAAATAAAATCATTAATTACCTAAGCAATAAATAATTGCTTGTAAATATATATATTAATCAATAAATGTATAAATGAATAAATATATAATTAAATACCTACCCCACAACAAGGTTAAGTATTTTCCACCAACACCAAAACTGTTAAACAAGACCAGGGGTTTCATGCAACGCAGTGTGTTCAAAGGTAGTCCACCCAAGTGAGAGTGGAAATGATAACGACATGTCTTTATATATGCTACGTTGCATGTATAATCATTTTTTCCCACGCTTTGAACATTCTGTTATCGGTCACGTGGACAGCTAACGTCCCAGGCGAACACCTGTGGCGAATCAAATTTCACATGAACTTGCATTTTGTCACGTACGAAGCAAAACAGGATGTGACTTGTTAACAGTTATCATGCATGTGGACAGCTAACGTCCCAGGCGAACACCTGCGGTAGATCAAATTTCACATGAACTTGCATTTTGTCACGTACGAAGCAAGACAGGATGTCACTGGTTTAGCCTACATGTGGTTTCACAAATGTGTGTGCATGCCTTTCACACTCCCCTGCCACCACGATGGTCAGATTATTTCACCTTCAAGCGTCTTGGTCATTTTTTCCATTGCACTTGTTGTCAAGTCAGATCAATGCCTTCCAATAAGCTCAAATGACCTTCACCTCCTGTAAGTTTGTTTTCTGTACTCGCTTCGACCAACATAGAATCAAGTTCTCATCACCGTTTACACGTTAAAGGTAAAATATCAGAAAACGCATGCTCGTTCTGTCATACACCGACCAGCCGAAATAGCGATTGTTCTATTAAGCATGGTCCTTGTGGTTAGCGACAGGTTCGTTGAAAAACACACACACACACCCAGCCGTATCGTCTCTCTCAACCACCACGCTTCATAAACATTATAAACAAGTAAAGAAAAAGAAAACGTTATTTCAACATGTATGGCGTTAGGCCCTTTGTGAATTATTTTTTGGAAAAAAAATATCTACCACATTTGAAAGGGGGCGAAAGCCCGAGTCCTAGGACACCTCGTACACGTCTCTAGCGTTATTGGTTCATGAGATATCGGCAAAAATCACAAAAAACACGTGTTTACCCCAAAATCGAGTTTCCAATTTTTTTTTAAATTGCAACGAGTGATATATAGCAAAGAGGACGTCACCCCGAGTCCTTGGACCCGTCGTACACGCCTCTAGCATGATTAGTTCGCGAGATATAGCAAAAAGTTCAAAATCACGTTTTTCCCCCCAAAAAACTGTGTTTCCAAATTTTCACCTTTTCGACACCTACATTCCCGTAAAGAGCACAACGAGACGAAAAAAATGAATCCAAGCACGCCCTCCTAGCATGGCTCCTTCCATTCCAAGGTCGCAGGGGCTCACCACTTGCTTTTTTAAGCAGCTTTCCCCTCATCCCACTACTACAGGTTTTCATCCTAGAGACTTGACATTTATTTGGGGGGTAGAGGGGGTGGGGATCATTGATTTACATGAAACAAACTTTTTTGTAAACTTCCTAGTTTCCAAAATATAGGAATTTCAAAATTCGCGTGTTTTCAAAAAAGCATAAAAAGTAAAAAAAGTCATTATAAAAAAATAAAGGTCATAAAGACCATTCGTTTGAGCCATGGCATAACGTTCTATCATGTTTAGTGTTCAAGCTATCGCCTATTTTCGAAAACGAAAAAAATCAAAAAAAAATCAAAAATATTACGAGTAGTCCATAGCAAAGAGGACGTCAGCCCGAGTCCAACGACACCTCATTTGTCAAAATCGGACCATGCGTTCGAGAGATATTTAACATGGCTGAGGCTTAGTAGTGGTAAGAGGAGGGTTCTGGAGTGCGTTGGAACTCTCATCACCCCCCTACTTTTGTCCGAGTGCGGCGATTGTCGACTCGTGGAGACGATTGGTTTGCAGGGTAGAACATTGGAGATTACCGCACTATCATTATAAGCGAAGTTGAGAGGAATATTGAAAGTAGAATATCTCATATATATTTGAGACTAGACTTAAGCCAAGTGAATATATAGAAAGTACAGATCGAATACTGTATTTTATTGAGAAAGTCGAGCGTTCTAAGTCACACCATTTCGACGAAATAAGCCTGTTAAAACAGTTTTTCAAAAGTGTTGGAAATATAAGCTGAATATCATTTTAGTTGCAACGTGAAGTTGGCGAACGCAGTTCAAGTGAACAGTAGAGTAGAGTACTTTAACAATGGCGCAGCAAATAAACATTATCATAATGACTATAATTATTCTTTGATTAGTTTCATTCGACATTGTTAATATTGTTGAAATGATGAACTAAATAGTCATGCGCCAGATACATATTTAATGCAGAGTTAAGATACAACAATGGAACTTCGATAGACAACGTATTGCCGAATACAGACGTAGTGTACGTTTCACCTTGTGCATTTTTGTCAGTCTACGCACACTAATGTAACATCAATTAGCAATAGAAATAATTCATTCACCATCTACATGAATATTTCTATACATTAGTTTTCAACGATGATGCTGATATATTTGCGACGGAGAATGAAGATTCTACAGAAGATGATTGTCAAGATGCTAGGGTATCCCAGCAACAACAGAAGAATTTGCCAGAAGGATGTCGTTCGAGCCCAGACGGAGGTTTATGAATACCGGAGAGGGAACGTCTTCCTATCTCTGAGGTCGCAGGTCCGAGGTTCGAATGGAGATCCATATCAGTATCTTGAACTGATGAAACACCTAAAGTATGGTGTAAATACTTACCCAGATCTTCAAGATATCGTCCAAATAAGGTAGCAGTGTCATTTACTTTTAGTATAGAGCTTGATTAGTGACATTCTGAGCCGACGTTCTTACTCCATATTTCACATTTTATGAATTTCAGTGTTCTCATGTATTTTACACTTCAAATATGTGTTACATTTTTATGCTTCAAGATTATTAGAGATGATTGCCTTTCATCTATTTTCCAATTTTAATCGACGGATCAGTTGTTGAACTGACATTAAAATTTTGTTTGAGGAATCATATTGCCTCATAGAAGACGAGTCGTTTCGACTATCGATTTTTTTTTATTTGAACCAAGAATTCAGAAATTGTGTCATAGATACAAATTAAATTATTTTAAATTTAATTTGAGCACTTTAATGTAACAACTTCTACTTCAAGAGCAGAAGAAACATGGAATGATATTGTTATATCATTATTGTACATCAACTTTCGGCGATCTAGGAAATACTAGTCGTTTGAAAAGACCAAAGTCTTAAACTTATAGACATTCTTTGTGTGGAGTGGAAAGACATTACGAAGTTGACAAACCTTTTCATTATTTGTGAAGCTGAAGGCTTTGTTCATTTAATTGTTAGAGGAAATATATTTTGATAGAAGATTATTTAAATCTTTGACATGGAATTCAAAGCTAGTTTATCTAGGTCAAAATTTAATTGTATTTGACACTATAAATAACATGTGTGTTATTTTACACTATTTGTGTAATTTCACGTCATAATGTAGATCTGATATTGCAACAACATGCAATCTAAAGCTTGATAAGTGAGGAGAGACAGAGTTGTTATTAGCCTACCTTCGATTTTTGCAAAAAACAAAAGCAGACTTATGAGATCAACACAGGGCGAAGAAAAGTGTGTCTGTCTGTGTCTGTATGTGTGTGTGTGAGTCTGTGCGTGTGTGTGTGTACACTCTGAAAGTATGTATGCCCCCCCCCCCTATCAATTCGAACACGGTGAACGCGATTTGAACGAAATTTGGTACAAAGGTAGCACTAGCAAAGGACACCTCAGAGTCATGTTTTATATCGCCGCCATCTTGACGGAAACGTAATGGCGGCCACACAAATGTTCAAAGCTTAAATCAAATTACGACTAACATAATCATACGATCTCTACCAAATTTTGCAAAAAGGTACCTTTATGGAGGGAGCATCCTTTGACCAATCTAATAGGTCATTAGCCTAATAGTTTGCGGATGGCGGCCTTCTCTGTGTCAAAATCGATTCCCCCTATTAATTCGAACACGGTGAAACCGAATGGAACGAAATTTGGTACAGAGGTAGCACTAGCAAAGGGCACCTGAGTGTCATGTTATATATCGCCGCCATCTTGACGTAAACGTAATGGCGGCCACACAAGTGTTCAAAGCTTAAATCAAATTACGATTAACGTAATCACCCGATCTCTACCAACTTTTGCAACAACATACCTTTATGGAGGAAGTATCCTTTGACCAAATTAATAGGTCATTAGCCTTATAGTTTGCGGATGGCGGCCATCTTTGTGTCAAAATCGATTCCCCCTTTTAATTCGAACACGGTGAAACCGAATGGAACGAAATTTGGTACAGAGTTAGCACTAGCAAAGGACACCTCTGTCATGTTTTATATCACCGCCATCTTGACGGAAACGTATTCGCGGCCACCCAAATGTTAAAAGCTAAAATGCAATTACGACCAACCTAATAATCTAGTCTCTACCAAATTTTTCAACAACATATCTTTATGTGGGAAGCATATTCTGACCAAACTGCAAGATCATCAGCCCAATTGTTTGCAGATGGTGGCCATGTATGTGTGCAAATCTTTTCCCCCTATCAATTCAAACACGGTGAAACCGAATGGAACGAAATTTGGTACAGAGGTAGCACTAGCAAAGGGCACCTCAGCGTCATGTTTTATATCGCCGCCATCTTGACGGAAACGGAATGACGGACACCCAAATATTAAAAGCTTAAATCAAATTACGACCATCCTAATAATTTGATCTCTACCAGATTTTGCAACAACATGCCTTTTTGTGGAAAGCATCTTATGACTGACTACAAGGTCATCAGCCCATAGTTTGCAAATAGCGGCCATGTGTGTGTGCAAATCCATTCCCCATATCAATTCCAACACGGTGAAACCGAATTGAATATTTTTTTTTACAGAGGTAGCACTAGCAAAGGGCATCTCATATTCATGTTTAATATCCCTATAGCACGTTGTAATTCAACAAGCTCCTACAACCAACATTCAATTATACTCCTTGAAAAGGATAAAGAATTATAACAATGCCCATGCATTTAGCAGAAAGTAGGCTATATGTTCTTTACTGAACATCTTATTTTTATTACATGTATTTGTGACAGACGAGTTAACAGTTAATTATCTTTTTGTGTAGTAAACTTTAGGAGGCCAATCACGACAGTCTAATATCGTTCATTATTATCGGCAGTTTCATTTGAAGAACTAAAGGATGTATAATAGTAGATCAGTAGTCATGTGTAACGACACTGAGGGTCATGCCGTTATTTGAGAGAAGTTTCTACAGAAGAAATGTTAATAACGATTAATCCATTTTTGTTTATTGTTTAACATAGTGGATGATAATTGTTTATGCCATATATACTGTTATATGAGGATTTGTAGAGCTATTGAGAGCTCGTGCGAAGGAGTTTCCGCATTTTAAGGGAAGTCAATGAAATATTTTTCTTTGATAAGAGTCGTTGTATACAAGAAGTCCAGTTCATGTGAAGTAACGTTTTAGCTGTGATGACAGAAGGGTTTAAGCGGAAAGCAATTAAAGGACGATTGTCTACTCATGTCGTTGATATTAATATTAAACTTTATTAAACGCGGAGTTGTATAAATACGTACAGTTAACCTTTGTCAGTCGACTGTATTAGGTCGACAATGTAAAGAAACCTATATAAGACGAGGTGTGAACAGTATATGAAAGCTAAAGGGTATTAGCAAATGTTTATGTGGAGAAACATTGTAAATAACTAATTGCAAGTTGTATAGTAACAGAGAATCCATAATCTCGAAGGTAACGTGTTAACAACGTTAAATATTTTCTATTATTATGAATAAATTTCTTGTAAATATTTTTCGGAAATTATTTAACAATTTCAGTAATTTTAATAGGATTAATTAACAGATTTTTTTGGGGAATAGAGTGTTTTTGTGAGCGAATTTTTTTTTGTATGGATGATTGCCACCTGTTTTAAGAGTGACTGTTCAACCTAGTCGGTCTAGAACGATTATGGAGTATGAATGAAAGTGTGTATTAAAATTACAGTATATTTGGTAGAGAATTGGTTTAGTTTTGAGCGTTTTTATAATGGCAGAATGTAACTTTTATTCGAGGCTTTTAGACGCGAGCCAGACAGCAATGATACAAGCAAATATGGACAGAAAGATGAACCGTTAGCAGTCGAGGTCATGTTATTATATAATGTGTAGCCAGATGGCCAGCCACTGCCTTGTAAATGGAACAGTTTCATAGCGCAGCACTTTGCTAGCGTTTGTCAATGAATCAGGCCAATGCAGGTGCATTTCTAGACGCGTGGCGGAAGAGGTAACCAGTTGTAAGGAATGTTATGAATGCAGGAGCCTCTGTTAAACGTTTTCTTCACGTACAGTAGGCCTAGATATTTCAAAATGTTTATGTTTGTAATTTATACACAATAAAAATGCAGTAAGATATGTAGTGGAAGAGAAGTTTATATGATTGTATGGTTATTTTGTTTGTTATTTAGAATAGTTTATTGTTATTTTTCTTTATATTATATTAGTTTACTCTTGTAAATTTACACAGTTCGTTAACTTTCGTCGTTGACGTGTGATTCATTATAAATATAAGGATTAGAGTATTGTTGATGCAGTGTAGGCGAAGCTGAGTTCCCATTTCCCGAGACACGTAAGTAAAGGAGAGTGTGCCCCGTGTAGTTTGTTGTTTTTCCACAATATTCTTGTAAATGCTGTATGCAAATCCCTAAAGACCATGTTGGAGCGATTTATAATGAAGTAATTTGCCGGTGCTGTTATAAATAGGCAATCCAGCTGAGGCAATGGATATTCCAACAGGCTACTTTCCGGATTTACGGGTACAGTAGGTCAATCTGTTATTTGTATACAGTCCATCGGAACTTGAAAATAAACAGCCCTCGTATTTTTGTATTTAGAAATAAGGAAAACATAGGTAAACCCCTAAGAATCCGCTCCTTAAGATAATATATCTAGTTATATAGCTACAGTAAATTAGTGAAACTGCTCCAATCATTTGTAATAACCTTGAATTTGACGTTGTGGGGAAACATGATAAGGCATCTAGAAGAGGAGAGGAGGAATTCAACTCTACTTTTAAACCCAGCAAAATTATATCGCTATGTCACTGGTTTTACCCTATATACAACCATGACACACGACTTTTTATTATTATTATTATTATTATTATTATTATGTATTATTATATATAATAATGGGGATGGCGACCAAATAGCCAATGTGCTATTGGATGGTGAAAAACTAACCCAAGTAAAGGATTTCAAATATCTGGGGAGCTTGATAACATCAAATGGAAAGTGTTCGAGAGAAGTAAATGCTCGGCTCGCACAGACAAGAGAAGCCTTCTCAAAAAAGAAGTCTTTACTAACATCCAAGACTGTTAACTTAGAGGTGCGAAAACACTTCGTGAAAACTTTTGTATGGAGTATTGCAAGTTATGGCTCTGAAACATGGACTCTGCGACAGGCAGATGTATCAAAACTTAGGGCTTTCAAGATGTGGTGCTGGCAACGACTACTTAAGATACCTTGGAATGATAAAGTCACGAATGAGAATGTTCTCATAAGAGCAAAGGAGACACGTACCTTGGTTGAATCCTTAAACAGAAGAAGGAATAGTTTTGTTGGCCATTTGATTCGTCATTCTGACTGGTGCACCACACTCTTCGAAGGGAAGCTAGAAGGAAAGAGGAGTCGAGGAAGACCAAGGACTCAATTTATAGACAAAATTAAAGGCAAGCTCACTTATTGCCATTTGAAACACCAGACCAGAGAAAGAATGCGTATTGGAAGACAGGCATGTTACCTAGCGGTTGAGGAGAGGAAGAAGAAGATAATATTTGCACATGGAGGTATTCCCCGGTGACAAATTGTACAAATACAGAAAATTACCATCAATAACATCAAACACAATTCGCAATTTAGGAACTAGAGTAATTACATCGCAGTATTAAATAAAATGTCAATCTTCTCTTAAACACATCAATATGTTTGGGGAAAGGCTCTAAGACTGAGGCAGGTAATGAGTTCCAATTATCAATACCACGGTTAATAAAAGAATATTTCCTATAATTTGTACGCTGTGGTCGGACCTTGACTTTATGTGGATGTTCTGCCCTGCTCAGGTAGGTGGGATTTCCCAGACGTTTGCTTAGTTCTCCCCATGCTGGCCGATTAGTGTAAATTTTAACCATAGCGTATAGTCTGGATTTCGCCCTTCTATCTTCCAGAGATTCCCACCCTAGTTAGCCTAGTTTTCACATTTTGTAACAAGAAGTTCCGTGAAGAACTATACAGCCTACTTTTCATGCCAATGATTATTCTACAGTATATGAACCTATCTAGAATAATGACGAAATTAAGTTGGTAATATCGAAATATCTAATTAGTTCAAAATATACCTGGTATAATGTAGCCTAATATAGCACTACAGTTGGCAGCCCTGGTGACTGAATATATTCTTAATTCCATCTCTTAAGGTACAGAATACAAAATGTGGTTGAAGTCCAATGGACGTTACATGCAGTTAGACACTGGATCTATCAGCATGCGTAAAAGCATGTTACCAACAATACCATGCGTGTGCTGGTCAGAAATAATCTGAAATATTATGATATATTGTTGTGCCAATTTTGAATGAAATCCATTTGTTAGTATAGAAGTTACATGTATTTTAAAATTGGACATATCAGCAGGCATAGAATCATGTTGGCAGCACTGCCTTGTATTAATTACTCCAAATTAATCTAGAATGTCAGGTGCTATACGTGTGCAAAGTATAGAGCAATTGGCTTGCATACTTTCTGATATATTGATATTAGGGTAAAAAATATAGACAGAATTTATTAACAGTTGGCAGCCCTGATTGCTCTTAACAATACGTATAGTCATATCTGTTATGGTACACATAGCACATACGAAATTTGGTTGAAATCCAACTGATAGTATAGAAGTTATATGCATTTAAACATTTGACCTATCAGAAGGCTTAAAATAATTTTGGCAACACTGTCATGGTTGGCCTCCTGGAAATTAAACTTAAACAGTATTATCTACATGTGTGCCAATTTTGGAATAGCTCACATGCATACCTTGCAAGATATCCAACATGGAGCTCAAATTTCTAGTGCGTTTTTTCAGCAGTTGGTAGCACTGACATCATTTTCAAATATGGACGTGAGATATTCCAGTGCACATCTTTACTCATACTAAATTTGGTTTTGATTTCTGCAGCCGTTTAGGAGTGTATAGTGGGGGACACACACACAGCCAGACAGACAGACAGACACACATTTTCCCGGATCGATCTCATAAGTCTACTTTTTCCTCATTTTTGCAAAATGTGAAAAGTAGGCTAAAAATTAGGAAAATGTAGACTTATGAAATCGATCCCGGCAAATGTGTGTCTGTCTGTCTGTCTGTCTGTGTGATCCCCTATCAACTCCTAAACGGCTTCAGCTATCATAACCAAATTTGATATGAGTAGAGACCAGTGCCTGAATATCCCACTACCCTACTTGAAAATGACGTCAGTGCTACCATCTGCTGAGAAATCACAATTGAAAATTAAGGTCTATGTTGGATATCTCGGAAGAAATGCATGGGAATTGTTCCAAAATTGATACACATATTGAGAATATTATACTAGACTAAATTACTGAAGCCCAATCATGAGAGTGTTGCCAACATGATTCTATGGCTCCTGATAACTCCAATCTTTAAATACATGTAACCTCCATACTACCTATTGAATTTGAACCAAATTTAGTATGCGATTTGCGCACCGCAACATATATGAACATGCATTTTTTAGTGTCAGCAGGGCTACGAACTGTTTAAAAATGCTTTCTATAAATTTTAATCCCACTCTCAATGTATCAGAAAGTATGTAGGCCAACTGTTCAAAACATTGCATACATATTGTACCTAAAAATGTAGGTTAATTTTTAGTAACCGATATATGCTGCCAACATGCTAATAGGTTTCATGTTTAATCACATGTAACTTCCATACTAATAAATGAAGTTCTTTCAAAATTGGCACATATATGGATCGTAATTTTTTGCCTACTTTTCACATTTTCCAAAAATGTGGAAAAAGTAGACTTATGAGATCGGTCAAATGTGTGTCTGTCTGTCTGTCTGTCCTTCTGTCTGTCTGGCCGTGATTGTGTCACCCCCTATCAACTCCTAAACGGCTGGAGCAATCGAAATAAAATTTGGTAGGAGTAAAGATCTATACCTGAATATCTCACGGCCATATTTAAAAATGATGTTAGTGCTACCAACTGCTGAAAAATCACAATTGAAATTTGAGCTCCATGTTGGATATCTTGGAAGGTATGAATGGGAGCTATTTCAAAATTGGCACACGTATAGATAATAATATTGCAGTTTAATTTCCAGGAGGCCATACATGGCAGTGTTGCCAAAATGATTATAAGCCTGCTGATTGGTACAATTTTTAAATGCATATAACTTCTACACTATCAATTGGAATTCAACAAAATTTCGTATGTTGTATGTGTACATAACCAGATGTGACTGAGCGTATTCTTGAGTCCCACCAGGACTGCCAACTGTTAATAAATGCTCCTAATTTATTTTATCCAAATACCAATATATCAGAAAGTATGCAAGCCGACAGCTTTAAACTATGCACACGTATAATACCTAACATTCTATATTAATTTGGAGTAACTTATATATGTCAGTGCTACCAACATGATTCTAAGCCTGCTGACAGGTCCAACTTTAAATACATGTAACTTCCATACTAATAAATGAAGTTCTTTCAAAATTGGCACATATATAGATCGTAATTTGTCAATTTAAGTTTGAGCATCTCATTTATGGCAGTGACGCCAACCTGATTTTACGCATGCTGACGAATTCAATATTTAAATACCCTTACTATCAATTGGACCTCAAGCAAATTTTGCGTGCATTGTGTACCTTAAGAGATGGAACTAAGAATATATTAAGGGTCGCCAGGTCTGCCAACTGTTGATATATGGTCTCGATAAGTTTAAGAAAAGTAGTCTCTTTAGTTCGTCACGGAACACTTGTTTTCTATCATTCGAGTTACACTACTTCTAGGATTAAACTCGTTGAGCGCAAACCTAGCAGCCTTCCTTGTACTTGTGTGCTGTATGTTGTGTCTGAATACTCTTGTGATGTGTACAGTGAGAATTTTGCTGTATTCACACACACACAGTCGTGTCGGAACAAGCAGACAATGTAATCTGCACTGAGAACTTTGTGACACCTCATTGCAACCACATAGGCCTGGCTGTTCGAGTGAGGTGATGGAGCTTACACTTCGACAGCCCTCGAGCTGGCTCATTATGCTCTGTGGATAAAGTTAAAGGCTACAGGGATTGGTCAATCCACAAGGGAGTGTTTTACACCAACTGACGTAACTTCTAACACATTGATAATACCCGCGTATCGCAAGCACAAAAAGTGGTACTTTTCTCGTGCACAGTCGGTTGTCTCGGTGACGTTTGAAATGGGGAAGTTGATGGGCGTAGTTGATAGCATGCTGAGCTTCTATGCCTAAGATCGCGGGTTCAAACCCGGCCAAAGTCGTCGGATTTTTAAGAGCGTTAAAATCCTTCAGTTTGCCTTCCTTCGGAGGGAAAGTAAAGCCGGCGGTCCATGTCATAAATGTAAGGCATGTTAAAGAACCTTCCACTATTTTCACCTGTGTGGAGCTAAATTATATATAGGTTAAACATTCGACAGGCACTCTTAGGTTCCGACGTTCGTCGCCAGGAGCCGACTGCGGTGGCATCTGGTAATCAAGTTCTGTACTAGTAGTCCTTAACGGTGGCGTTTGGCGGCAAATTAGGAACTACTTGAGAAATTCAATGTCTGCAGTCCTCACTTGAATTGAAAACAGTTAACACACACTAATACAGTCATAAAAATTAACACTAGTTAACAGACAGATTCTACACACACACAAAGTACATGGGACTACATGACCGCGTTGTCGCAGCCCCTAAACTGAGGAACCAACCAACCGAAATAGGGAAAGAGTAACAGGCGAGAGAAGATCTGCCATTGCTTGAACATCAATCCCGCAGGTGTTTAGTAATTCATTCAGAAAAAAAACACACTTGAAAAACGGATATCGTAAGAAACACGATGAGTATGTTGGGATGTTAGCAGGTTCGCTCCCGGCCGTGGTAGGTGATTTATGAATGGCGACAAAAATCACGGCATGTATGTCATACGTTGTTGGAATGTTAAAGAACCCATTTGAATTCAGTAGGCCGTGTCCATAATGGCAAAATTAATCTCGGGATTTTCCGCCAACACCAAAAAGTTCCTCATTTCTCCACTAGAAAGCGCTATAGTGTCAAGGAGCTTAAATATCTAACCTCATTGATTTTCATAGCGTTCCAAGGAACGGCTAAATTTGACATGCAAGCTGCCCTCTGGGTGTCAAATAACAAAGCTTGCACCCGGCACTCGGCATCCGAGGCCGTACGATATTATTATTAGTATGTGAGGAGGGAACAAAAAACAAATCAGTGGAGCATAGGGCTATGGAAGTCTGGTCAGGTTGAGTACAGCGTCTCCCATGTTAAAAACAAGAGTCACAGGTTGGATCTTCTAAATATGCCGGAGATGAAGAGGATTTTCTGCAAGGATTCTTCATTAGTTTTAATCGACCAAGTAAATTTAAATATCTCCTTGACATCCTAACCATATTTCTTACGATATCTGTTCCTTTATGATTGTTTAATCTCAACTATCTACCACTCCTCAGTTGTCTAGATACTCAATCATGCACAGGACTTCTCCCTCTTGTCTGAGCCCTCTAAGCTCAGTGATCTACTACACCACCGCTACCTAGATACTCAAATATGCACAGGTCTTCTCCCTCCTGTCTAAGATCTCTAAGCTCAGTGACATACTACACCTAGACACTCAAACATGCACAGATCTTCTCGCTCTTGTCTAAGATCTCTATGCTCAGTGATATACTACAACTAGATTCTCATACATGCACAGGTCTTCTCCCTCTTGTCTAAGATCTCTAAGCTCATTGATATACTACACCTAGATACTCAAACATGCACAGATCTTCTCTCCCTTGTCTAAGATCTCAAAGCTCAGTGATCCACTACACCTAGATACTTAAACATGCACAGATCTTCTCTCCCTTGTCTAAGATCTCTAAGTTCAGTGATCCCCTACACCTAGATACCAAAACATGCACAGATATTCTCTCCCTTGTCTAAGATCTCAAAGCTCAGTGATCCACTACACCTAGATACTCAAACTTGCACATATCTTCTCCCTCCTGTGTAAGATCTCTAAGCTCAGTGATATACTACACCTAGATACTTAAACATGCACAGATCTTCTCTCCCTTGTCTAAGATCTCTAAGCTCAGTGATCCCCTACACCTAGATACTAAAACATGCACAGATATTCTCTCCCTTGTCTAAGATCACTAAGCTCAGTGATATACTACACCCAGACACTCAAACATGCACAGGTCTTCTCCCACTTGTCTAAGATCTCAAAGCTCAGTGATCTTCTACACCTAGATTCTCAAACATGCACAGATCTCCTCTCCCTTGTCTAAGATCTCTAAGCTCAGTGATCCCCTACACCTAGATACTAAAACATGCACAGATCTTCTCTTCCTTGTCTAAGATCACTAAGCTCAGTGATATACTACACCTAGACACTCAAACATGCACAGGTTTTCTCCCTCTTGTCTATGATCTCAAAGCTCAGTGATATACTACACCTAGATACTCAAATATGCACAGGTCTTCTCCCTCTTATCCAAGATCTCGAAGCTCAGTGATCCTCAACACCACCGCTACCTAAACACTCAAATATGAACATGTCTTCTCCCTCCAGCCTAAGATCTCTAAGCTCAGTGACATACTACACCTAGACACTCAAACATGCACAGATCTTCTCTCCCTTGTCTAAGATCTCTAAGCTCAGTGATCTACTACACCTAGACACTCAAATACGATGATGATGATGATGATAATTGTTGTTTTAAGGGGCCTAATATCTAGGTTATCGGCCCCTAATGGTTTGGGTGATCGTGAAGATGATAATGAAATGTAAACTATAACTTAAACAAACTACTGACATATATACTAGAAGAAGAAATGGAAAACAAAAGGAGAATAAGGCAAATAAAGTACAGGAGGAAAAGAAATGCCCTCAACCCTCGAAGAAGGCGGTTTGAGGGACTTGGAAGGAAGGAGAGCCATAAAAGGCAGATAGGAAAGGGAAAGAGGAGAGGGCCCACCCCACAGGTAATGGATAAAAGGGGGAAAACCGGACCCAGCTCAGAAAACCCCGGGGCGCCTAATCCCAAACTCACCAGCCGTGAGCCCCTGAGGGTGTAGCAATATCTAGGGTGCACCAGAAGTGGTGGAGCTACATACACCCTGCCTCCTTAAGGGCCTTGAGCAAAAGCCAGGAGGTAAATGGATATGAAAAAGAAGGTTGGCCCCTCGCAGAAGGAGGGTATCAGAAAAGACGAGATAAGGACCAATTATGGGAGGAAAGGATGAGATCATTAGGCCTCGGATACCCTAATACCGTCGGGGTCGGAAGAGAACAAGAGTTGACCAAGTGAGGTCGACAAGGAAGAAGACGGAGAGGAGCCCGTCACAAGTAAGTGGAAGTAATGCCGGATTCAGCTGAGGCCCCCTGGTCGCCAACCCACGTCCCACTAGATGTGACCCCCTGGGAGGATACTCAAATATGCAGAGGTGATCTCCCTCTTGTCTAAGATCTCTAAGCTCAGTGATCTACTACACCTAGACACTCAAACATGGATAGATCTTGTCCTTCTTGCCAAAGCACTCTAAAGCCACACTGTTTTAATCATTTACCTTTGTTTATTAGCTACTCATTTCCCTTGGCAATGATGAAAGGTGAAATCAGTATTTTAAATATAGGCCAAGTGGAGGTACATATGTATATATTTTATGGGTAATGTTATAATTACAGCTGTTTTGTACAGTTTAGAGCTTAAGAGGTGATCGAGTGGGTTGGGGGGTGAAGATCAAGTCCTATACTACATTGACATAAATTCTTTGCCACAACATGTTACTTCTTGAAGGGTGATGGGAAGGGTGTGGTCACGTAATTACTAGATCCCGGATTTGTAAGCACAATCAAATGGTGAAATAAGCATGGAAAATGAAACAAATAAGTTTAAAAAAAAAGCAAATAAAAATTAAAATTAAATCATAAATATATTTTCTCGTAGAATTCTTACCCTACAAAGGCTTGTCACAGTACACGAGGAAGGTCATCTAAAGATTTTCTTGTGTGAAGCTCGAGCGTTTGTCAGTGAAGAATGTTTTAAACAGTGAAAAATGATCTCTCAACATTACATGACGTTACAAGAACATGTGAAAAGCACCAAAGTTCTTCTTGAGGGAATTTCTCTTCGATATACCGCAGGTTTCTGTACTAGAAAATGTTATACAGGGGCCCCTTGGTCAACCCTTGTTCTTTTCCGACCCCGTCGGTATTAGGGTATCCGAGGCTTAGGGGGTCTCTTCCTTTCCCGCCTTCATTGGCCCTTGTCTCATCTTTCCTGATCCCTTCCTTCTGGGAGGGGTCAGCCTTCATTTTCTTTTCCTGTTATCTCCTGCCTTCTGCTCAAGGCCCTTAAGGAGGCAGGGTGTATGTAGCCCCACCACTTCTGGTGCACCCTAGAAAGTGCTACACCCTCAGGGGCTCAAGGCTGGTGAGTTCGGGAGTTGGTGACCCCGAGGATTCCTGAGCTGGGTCCGGTTTCCCCCTTTTGTCCCTTACCTGTGGGATGGACCCTCTCCTCTTTCACTTTCCTGTTATTTTCTTTTCATTATATTTCCTTTTCCCTTTAAGATTCCCGCACTGTTATTTTTGCATCTCCACTCGATTTTGTGGGTGTTTTCAATCTCCGTTGCATTTTGTAAGTTTTTTCTATGTACGTTGCATTTTGTGAGTGTTTTTCAACCTCGATTGCATTTTGTAACGATTGACAATCTAAATTGCATTTTAGAAGTCTTTCAATATCGGGGGCGGATCTTTTGTGAGTATTTGGAATTTCAATTGCATTTTGTATTTTCAACCTACACCGCTTTTTTGCAAGTAGTTAAGTCTCAATTGCATTTTGTGGTTATTTTGAATCTAAATTACATTTTGTGCGTATTTTCAATCTCATTTGCATTTTGTAAGTATTTCGACTGTCCGTTGCA
This sequence comes from Meconema thalassinum, assembly GCA_946902985.2. NCBI lineage: Eukaryota > Metazoa > Arthropoda > Insecta > Orthoptera > Tettigoniidae > Meconema > Meconema thalassinum. The sequence continues at coordinate 144,754,046 of OX336399.1, forward strand.
TATTGTACGTATTTTGAAATTCACCCACATTGTGTGCGTATTTTTCGATCTATTCCTTTTGTGAGTATTTTCGTTCGAAATTCCCTTATGTACGTAGGCCTATTACCGCTCTCCATTTTGTGAGTAGTTTCAATCTGAGTTCCTTTTTGTAAGTATTTTCCTGCTCACTTACTTTTCGTTCTGATTTCCACTTCATTGACATTTTCGCTATCACACAGACCATTAAGTGCCGATAACCTAGATGTTAGGCCCCTTAAAACAACAATTATCATCATCATCATCATCATCATCATCGTTATACTGTAGAATGTTTACACAGTATTTCGTAAACCAGGGATTTTCGTTAATACCTTACTGAGTTACCCCATCGAGTTAAAACTGACTGAGGAGGTAAAGACAAATTTGGAAGGACATCATGATATTAGCCTACTTTCGATTTTTGCAAAAATGAAAGTAGACATGAGATCACTACAGGGCGAAACAAAGTGTGTGTGTGTGTGTGTGTGAGTGTGTGTACTCTGAATGTCTGTACCCCCCCCCCCTATCAATTCGAACACGGTGAGCGCAAATTGAACGAAATTTGGTACAAAGGACAACTCAGTGTCATGTTTTATATCGCCGCCATCTTGACGGAAACGTAATGGCGGCCACACAAATGTTCAAAGCTTAAATCAAATTACGACTAACCTAATCATCCGATCTCTACCAAATTTTGCAACAACATACCTTTTTGGGGACAGCATCCTTTGACCAAACTAATAGGTCATCAGCCTAACAGTTTGCGGATGGCGGCCATCTTTGTGTGAAAATCGATTGCCCCTATTAATTCGAATACGGTGAAACCGAATGGAACGAAATTTGGTACCGAGGTAGTACTAGCAAAGGGCACCCCAGTGCCATGTTTTATATCGCCGCCATCTTGACGGAAACGTAATGGCGGCCACACAAATGTTCAAAGCTTAAATCAAATTACGACTAACCTAATCATCCGATCTCTACCAAATTTTGCAACAACATACCTTTATGAAGGGAGCATCCTTTGACAAATCTAGTAGGTCATTAGCCTAATAGTTTGCGGATGGCGGCCATCTTTGTGTCAAAATCGATTACCCCTATTAATTCGAACACGGTGAATCCGAATGGAATGAAATTTGGTACAGAGGTAGCACTAGCAAAGGGCACCTCAGTGTCATGTTTTATATCACCGCCATCTTGACGGAAACGTAATGGCGGCCACACAAATGTTCAAAGCTTAAATCAAATTACGACTAACTTAATCATCCGATCTCTACCAAGTTTTGCAACAACATACCTTTATGGAGGAAGCATCCTTTGACAAATCTAATAGGTCATTAGCCTAATAGTTTGCGGATGGCGGCCATCTTTGTGTCAAAATCGATTACCCCTATTAATTCGAACACGGTGAATCCGAATGGAATGAAATTTGGTACAGAGGTAGCACTAGCAAAGGGCACCTCAGTGTCATGTTTTATATCACCGCCATCTTGACGGAAACGTAATGGCGCCCACACAAATTTTCAAAGCTTAAATCAAATTACGACTAACCTAATCATCCGATCTCTACCAAATTATGCAACAACATACCTTTATGGAGGAAGCATCCTTTGACAAATCTAATAGGTCATTAGCCTAATAGTTTGCGGATGGCGGCCATCTTTGTGTCAAAATCGATTACCCCTATTAATTCGAACACGGTGAAACCGAATGGAATGACATTTGGTACAGAGGTAGCACTAACAAAGGGCACCTCAGTGTCATGTTTATATCGCCGCCATCTTGACGGAAACGTAATGGCGGCCACCCAAATGTTCAAAGCTTAAATCAAATTACGACTAACCTAATCATTCGATCTCTACCAAATTTTGCAACAACAAATCTTTATGTGGGAAGCATATTCTGACCAAACTGCTAGATCATCAGCCCAATAGTTTGCAGATGGTGGCCAAGTATGTGTGCAAATCGATTCCCCCTATCAATTCAAACACGGTGAAACCGAATTGAACGAAATTTGGTACAGAGGTAGCACTAGCAAAAGGCACCTCAGTGTCATGTTTAAATCGCCGCCATCTTGACGGAAACGGAATGACGGCCACCCAAATGTTAAAAGCTTAAATCAAATTTCGACCATTCTAATAATTTGATCTCTACCGGATTTTGCAACAACATGCCTTTTTGTGGAAAGCATCTTATGGCTGACTACTAGGTCATCAGCCCAATAGTTTGCAAATAGCGGCCATGTATGTGTGCAAAACCATTCCCCAGATCAATTCAAACACGGTGAAACCGAATTGAATGAATTTTTTTTCAGAGGTAGCACTAGGAAAGGGCACCTCATATTCTTGTTTAATATCCCTATAGCACGTTGTATTTCAACAAGCTACTACAACCAACATTCAATTATACTCCTTGAAAAGGACAAAGAGTTATAACAATACCCATGCATTTAGGAGAAAGTAGGCTATTTGTTCTTTACTGAACATCTTGTTTTTAACTCTAATCGGCGACTTTACAAACACTTTTTACACGCTAGAGACAGGAAGGTCCACGTCTTTATATTGGCTCGTAACTCTTCCAGCGACACGATGTAAACCGTGACCAAGACACGTCAGGTTAACTAACATAGGATAAAGGACTTTTAATCCAGTTCCTGCTTTAACAGGAGCAGCATCACTGAGATATAACAATACATTGTCATACCGTGCCCCTTCTGGCCACAAGATAGCTAAGGAGTGATTGAAACAATTTGCAATAGTGGAATTATTTACTCGGTCAAGTACTTGTATATTAAGAAGATATGATCTACTGCATGCTTTCATAGCACCTACTACAGCACTATACACACGTTGTACTGCTGCATCTGTGGTTTCATCAAGAGAAATCCATATTATATCGTGCTTTATTTGATCCCGAACATGACAAATTACGTCTTGAAAACACTGTTGCAAATAGTCTTTTCGCAGTGTACATTCGTCCGGCACTCTTCTGATTGTGTGGTTTTCTAAAAATCCGCTAAGCTGCTCATTATTTAATTTCCACAATGGAATGTCCGAACTCACTAATGCTGAACACAAGTCTTTGAAAAATGTATCATTTGAATTCGATTGTGCCTGTAATTAGTTGCTGATTTAACTTAGATTTATTCATAAACCTCTTCTTATGCCGCGTTGTGTTAATATGATGTACAATGTCATACTCTTTTGTGTAGAAACACTTTTTTCGCATACCAAACAAAATAAGACCTTGCCGTTTTCGCTAAATATACCACTTTCAAACTGGTTTACGTATTTGCGCAACAAAGCATATTGAGATATTTTTGTGGGCGGCATTTCTTATTTTACTACATAATCGATCGCAATCATATACACTTTATCACATGAGCACGACTGAAAGAAGATTACTGATTGCATCAGCAAGCTGTGCTCTAATAGCTTGGGAAGTGGGGGATTCACCAACCAAATGACAACATGTCGATACCGGATTGGACATCTTAATCGCAGTAGAAGATATTTGACGAGGCATCCCATGTTTCTCTCGTAATTTCAACTACGCAGTGTTATTTCACAACATCCTGGGGCTTCCCCCTTTTACACTTATACTGTATTGCTTATTAGTAGATATGAAATGGCAGACAGGCGGCTATGGTGGCGTAGTTGGTAGCATGCTGAGCTTCTATGCCCAAGATCGCGGGTTCAAACCCAGCCGAAGTCGTCGGATTTTTAAGAGCGTTTGCCTTCCTTCGGAGGGGAAGTAAAGCCGGCGATCTCATGTCATAGATTTATGGCATGCTAAAGAACCTTCCACTAATTACACCTGTGTGAATCTAAATCTCCAAACAACGCTCAGGTTCCTACGTTCGTCGCCAGGATCCGACTGCGGTGGCGTCTAGTAGCTAAGTTCTGAACTAGTATTTGTTGACTGTGGCGTTTGGCGACAAAAGTAGGAACTACTTGAAAAATTCAAAATATGCAGTCCTTACTCGAATTAAGAAACAGAAACACACACTAATACAGTCATCACAATTAACACCGGTTATCAGACAGATTCTACACACACCCAAAGTACACGGGGCTACATGACCGCGTTGTCGCAGCCACTAAACTGAGGAACCAACCACCACCAAAATGGCAGACGAATCGCTTGAATCTTAAAATGATGGTTAGGAGTGAAAATTTACTTTTAAATTTACATCTTTGCGTAAAATAAGCTATTTTATTAAAAATCATAAAATAAGTAAGCAAACTCGTATTTCAGCGAAAAAAAGTATTTATAAGCATTTCGCTTAGAAATCCGGGCTCTAGTAATTACAAATCACTGAGAAATAACAATGTATTGTTTTGTATCATATGATATGTATCATGAGGCAAATAATTAATGTCAGAGCTGTACAAGGCTACTTATGCTCTCCACACGGCCGATCATTTTCTACACTCACAATTGTTCTTTTTCTGTGGGGTGAGAAGTTACGGGGGTAGTTGATGCAGCCAATCCAAGACAGGCGCAGATCTAGAGTTTGGCTTTGGAGGGGGTCAGAGAATAGAAATTGTTAAGAAAAATGGTATCATTAAAAACGCAATCACAAATAATAACCAAACGTACAAAACCAGACCAATTTTTTTGCAAGCTACATGGATAGAAATTTGATGCGTTTAGCGCACCAAAAATATTCGTACAAATTGCAACGGCGTGTTTTGTGACTTTTACTTCGAGCTTCTAAGAAAGTATCAAAGTACATTACAGTTTCGGCAAGTCGAGTTGGTACCGACAGAGGGAGAAAGTCACAGCTTAAAGTTTTTCAACTCTCCATCGCCTCAAAACTTGGCTAAGAGCAACCAAGGCAGAAGACAGGCTCACCGGACTTGCATTGCTTCACATTCATCGTGACATCACTATAAACATCGATTCGCTAATCACAAGATTTGCTAAACAAAATAGACGAGTTGATTTTGTTATATAAAGTATCGTTTTTATAAAACAGGTATCAAGTTGTTAATATGTACAGTTGTATCAGAATATAATAATAGCAATAAAGATATTTTCAGAATTGAATAAAGTGAAAAAACTGTTTTTCAGTTAACATTCGTTAGGTTTTATTTGTCTGGTTATTGTGTCTTCGTTTTTTGAATTTGCAAAAAAAAATTGGTCTTCGTTTGGGGGGTCATGACCCCCGTGACCCCCACCTTGAATCCGCGCCTGATCCCAGACTATTTCAAGGAAAAAATTAAGATTGCCTCAGGAAATAATTAAATCTCCACTGACATACTGAAAGCTCAATTTAACTTAGATTTTGTATAGGTCTGTGTAGTTAATTACGCACGCACGGCTATAGAGGTAGGTAATAATCAGAGCTCAGGTCAGCTCATTAACACAGAGCGGATGTTAGCAGAGTCCACCAAGTCAAACAAGAGCGCCTGTGTTGGTACAGGGTCCTTACCTACTTAGTCCTTAATCCGATATTACAACTTTAGTGACTGTCTACTTCGGAAGACATTCCTTGAGGTCATACGTCATAAATGTATTCTTATTCTTGTTATTATTATGGAGTTTGAAGCCATTTTTAGTGTTGCCTTAGTAAACGAAAGTTTACACTTAGGTCCAAAGATTTTCACCCATAAGTTCTGACATAAATTCTAGGGTGTAAGTGTAATGGATCAGATGATGATCGCTTGACGATCGAAATTTGTCATCCAAGTGTATTTATTAATCTCATGTAATTCCTTTAACGATTAGGGAATAACCCATCTCATTTCGGAACAAGAAGTTCCGTGAAGAACTATACAGCCTAGTTTTCATGCCAATGATTATTCTACAGTATATGAACCTATCTAGAATAATGACAAAATTAAATTGGTAATACCGAAATATCAAATTAGTTCAAAATATACCTGGTATAATGTAGCCTAATAGAGCACTACAGTTCGCAGCCATGGTGACTGAATATATTCTTAGTTCCATCCCTTAAGGTACATAATACAAAATTAGGTTGAAGTCCAATGGACGTTACATGCAGTTAGACACTGGATCTATCAGCACGCGTAAAAGCATGTTGTCAACAATACCATGCGTGTGCTGGTCAGAAATAATCTGAAATATTATGATATCTTGTTGTGCCAATTTTGGATGAAATCCATTTGTTAGTATAGAAGTTACATGTATTTTAAAATTGGACATATCAGCAGGCATAGAATCATGTTGGCAGCACTGCCTTGTATTAATTACTCCAAATTAATCAACAATGTCAGGTGCTATACGTGTGCAAAGTATAGAGCTGTTGGCTTGCATACTTTCTGATATATTGATATTAGGGTAAAAATATAGACAGCATTTATTGACAGTTGGCAGCCCTGATTGCTCATAACAATACTTACAGTCATATCTGTTATGGTACACATATCACATACGAAATTTGGTTGAAATCGAACTGATAGTATAGAAGTTACATGTATTTAAAAATTGGTACTATCAGCAGGCTTATAATCATGTTGGTAGAACTGACGTATATAATTTACTCCAAATTAATCTAAAATGTCAGAATATACGTGTGCATAGTTTAAAGCTGTTGGCTTGCATACTTTCTGATATATTGGTATTTGGATAAAAAAAATAGAGAGAGCAATTATTAACAGTTGTCAGCCCTGGTGGCTCTTAAGAATAAGCTCAATCATATCTGTTTATGTACAGATATTACATACAAAATTTGGTTGAAATCCAATTGATAGTGTAGAAGTTATATGCATTTAAACATTGGACCTCTCAGAAGGCTTAAAATTATTTTGGCAACACTGTCATTGTTGGCCTCCTGGAAATTAAACTGAAATAGTATTATCTACATGTGTGCCAATTTTGGAATAGCTCCCATGCACACCTTGCGAGATATCCAACATGGAGCACAAATTTCTAGTGCGTTTTTTCAGCAGTTGGTAGCACTGACATCATTTTCAAATATGGACGTGAGATATTCAGGTGCACATCTTTACTCATACTAAATTTGGTTTTGATTGCTGCAGCCGTTTAGGAGTTGATATGGGGGGGGGGGGGACACACACACAGCCAGACAGACAGACAGACAGACAGAAGGACAGACAGACAGACAGACAGACACACATTTTCCCGGATCGATCTCATAAGTCTTTTTGTTCCTCATTTTTGCAAAATGTGAAAAGTAGGCAAAAAATTGTGTTGACCAACTGAAAAGCATTAAACGTTCGTTTTTCTTCTTCCTCTTCACCTTTTCTTCTCTTCATATTCTTCTTCTTCTTCTTCTTCTTATCATTATTATAATTATGATTATATGTCACAGAAGAAAGAGAATTACGAATATGGCGGAATTAGAATCGAGCACAAGCCTATCCATTTCGTGGCGCAGTCGCTAGCAATCTTGACTGTCACTCCTGAGGCCAGAGTACGAGTCCCGGCTTTTCCAGTCTAGACGACTGGAACGGGATTCACTCATCCTAGTGCAGCAAAATTAAGAAGACGTGGGTTCGAATCCTCCTTAAGTGGCTTTCACTTCTACTCCAGGCAAATTTCTGGATGGTATCTACGACCACGGGCGGCGCCTTTTATCCAGTCCTAGGTACAATTACAAATGAACGTACTATTGCAGCAATCACAATGACATGCGTTATGAGGCAAAAACCACTTATGTTGCAAGACATTAAAATCTAGTCTGAGGGCTATATCGGTGTGCAGCAAAACTGAGAAGGGGTGGGCTCTATTCATATTACATCCACCTTAGAAATGGCTTTCTGTGGTTTCCTACCTTTACTCCAGGCAAATGTCAGTATGGTTTCTACGACCACGGGCAACATATATCCAGTCCTAGACACAATTGGTACAAATGTACGTACGAATACAGTCATTACAATGACACGGGTTATCAGGCGAATTCCACATATAGCCTATCAGTAGCGGGAAAGGGAACTTCTATTGCACTCGACGCCTGGCGTCGCGGGGCGTCCATGTTAAATTAGTGGATTTCTCGTGAGCCCGTGGTCCGATTATGGCATGCGACATATCGTTGGACTCGAGCTGACGGGGGCTTTGCTATGGACTACTCATTATATATATATTTTTTGAAATGTTTTGGTTTTGAAAGCTGGAGATAGTTTGAAAACCTAACATGATAGAGCGTTGTGCCATAGTTCAAACGAATGTTCTCTATGTCCTTGATCGTTAGAACATAGTTCTATATTTTTTGTGTTTTTTTTTCAAAACACTCAAATTTTGAAAATCTTATATTTTGGAAATTAGGAATTCTACAAAAGAGTTTGTTTGACATAAATGAAAGGTGCCTACCCCCCTCTACCAAGAAAATAAATGTCAAGTCTCTATGACAAAAATTTGTGTTTTGTAAGTAGTGGGATGAGGGGAAAGCAGCTTACGAAAGGAAGTTGTGAGCCCCTGGCGGCCTTGGGGAGGAAGGAGTAATGCTAGGAGGACGTTCTTGGATTCGTTTTTTCGTCTCGTTGTGCTCTTTACGGGGATGTAAGTGTTGAAAAGATGACAAAATGTTTTTTTTGGGGTAAACACGTGATTTTTGACTTTTTGTTATATCTCGCGAACCAATCATTCCAGAGGCGTGTACGAGGGGTCCAAGGACTCGGGGTGACGTTCTCTTTGCTATGGACCACGTATTATATATATTTTTTTTAATTTTGAATTTTTTGTTTTTGAAAGTAGGCGATAGTTTGAGAACCAAACATGATAGAACGTTGTGCCATGGTGCAAACGAACTATCTCTATGACCTTTATTTTTATAATAAAACTGTTTAATTTTTTACATTTTTTTGAAAAAAGTATAATTTTGAAATTCCTATATTGTGGAAACGGTGAAGTTTCAGAAAATATTTGTTTGACGTAAATGAAAGGTCCCTATCCCCTGTACCCACAATAATATCAAGTCTCTAGAACCAAAAACTGTGCATTTTAAAAAACTTTTTTACCTTTTTTATTTAAAATTATTTTCAAAATTTGAGTGTTTTCAAAAAAAAAAAAAATATGAAACTTAGTTCTAACGATCAAGGACATAGAGACCATTCGTTTGAACTATGGCACAACGCTCTATCATGTTTGGTTTTCAAACTATCGCCTGCTTTCAAAACAACAACAAAAATTAAAAAAAAATATAATGAGAGGTCCATAGCAAAGCCCCCGTCAGCTCGAGTCCAACCATATGTCGCATGCCAAAATCGGACCATGGGCTCGCGAGAAATCCACTCATTTAACATGGACGTCCCGCGACGCCAGGCGTCGAGTGCAATAGAAGTTCCCTTACCCCCCTACTCCTATCCTAGTACAGTACATGGGATTACATGACCACGATGTCACATAGCTTAAGAATGAACAAAGCTTGGTAATAAGTGATGTTCGGTTAATCGACTAATAATCTATCCAATAATTTGAAATTAATCGAAAAATATTAATCGAATAATCGACTGATCGTTCTGTAGATTAATCGACCAGACGAATAATAGATTAATCGGCTAATTGATTAGTAGACACGAGATAAGAAAATAAGTTTAAATGAGAGGTCATCGCTTAACTGGGATCACGCTTATTTTCGGAATGATGTATAACCTAGAATTCTATAAAAGTTACCTTTTGACTGAATATACTGCACCAGTGGCCCTGGTGCAGTCATGTCGTTTGAGAGTTTGAATGTAGCGCCACGCACAGACTTTCAAACAAGTGCCGCCTGGAAGCAAGCCAGTCCGCTGCTAGCGCGTGGAGTCGCAGCCAATAGCAAAAAGCCGAACATACCAGAAATATTAATAATTAATTCTTACCTAGTTGCATACCAGAGAAGAGAACCATACTATATAATAGCCTCTAATTTTAGGACTATTTGGCAAAAAGAATCAAGTATATCGCACAACACGTTGAGAAGATATTAATTTGAGAAAGTAAAGTGAAGAGATGAAGAAACCACCAATCTGACAAAAACAATCAAGAAAAGAAGACATATTTGGTTAGGCCACCTACTCCGGCATTCACCAAGGTGCATCACACTGCTTGAAGGGAAAATGGAAGACAAGACAGGAAGAGGTCGACCAAGAGCAGAGTTTTTGATGACATCGGAGGAAGAAGTCCGTATCACCTCAGGGTAGAAGACCTTTGGACGAAGACATACATGCTACCCACCAACCGCCAGGTTGAGGAGAGGAAGAAGAAGAACAATGTGCATTACGTCATTGAGAGCACGCGTCACGCCGCTGGACAGTATAAAACTAGCGACTGGAACAGGAGCCACCACAAGCGCCCCCGCATCATTATAGAGTAAATCTTTTCTTAACCATGCTACTATAGCACTCTTCCTTTTCTTCAAAACCGATATCTTCACATCATTCTTCACTTTCTGATTTCACTTCACGAACTTCTCACTTCTACTATCCTTTTAACTTCTGTATTGATGTGTAACGATCGAGCTGGCAGTGGTGGATCAAACGGAAGTATGCTCTGCCCACTCGATCGATCAAACGGAAGTGTACTAGCTGGCAGTGGTGGACAACGGAAGTATGCACACAATCGATCGATCCAGCTGGCACTGGTAAGAGAAACAATCAGCGCGCGGTGTCGAAAATTGATACCATGACGCACTCTCGGCCATGTGGAATGTATATGACATACTGATCGGAAAACGCTCATGTGAACTCTGGTGTCAAGTCATTTAAACAAATGACATGGCACATGTTCGAAGTCTTCGTATCAGTATTTAAATGGTAAAATGCCTTAATATCAAACATTGTAAGTAGTCGGAATTGCATTGCATTGGCATAAGGCATTTTAAACTACATGTCACTCAGGAACATTATCGAAACAAGCAAAATATAAATGAAACTTAATTCCGTAATGCAGTATTATTGGAACGTGGAAATAAGCCATCATCTTGTGCACAATATTTGCGTAGTCGAAATAGCCGTCGGGTTAGCGCCTATGACTGTGAATCTAGAGATCTAGGGTTCGAATCCTGGGCGGGATAGATATTTTTGCTACCAGATTATCATTTTATACGATATTTATCATATCAATATGACTCATTTTAACAGAATCCATATGAAATTACGTGTTGGTCTGTCAATCAAGAGAACCTGTTTATAGGGAATTTAAGGTTATGAGCGGTGTCGCGTCTATTAATCTAGTTGATCCATATCGTATTCTTTATTTAGGAAGTGCTGGTGGAAGCTACAAATCATCTAATAAAATGAGTTCCGTATTTTAAACTACAATATCTGTAAAACAGTCCCTTTCACAATAGATTAATATTTGTGCCAATAATAGTATAAAATACCGGTGTATCAACAATTTCACGTGAGGTTTCTTCTATGTCAGATGTTACACATCATATGCGACTACTGTAAGGCTCGTTTTTTTTTTTTTTTTATGTCTCAGTACACCAGGCCACATTCTGGCCAGCTTTTGCTTGGGCGCTGACGCTGTCTGTATCCAGCTTACTTTTGGAAGCGATACCATCTCATAGTGCGCCGAGTGCACTCCGAACATGTTGACTCGAGAATTTTCTAGTGCAGCGTGAAGTGCCCGACCCAATTGGGAACTCCGAAGGTTCGGGAACATTGCATTTGTGCGGAACATAGAATTCGTGCAGAACTCTGAATATGATGCTGAACAAGTGAGTGAAATAATACTTTATTAATACTAATTAACACCGGTTATCAGACAGATTCTACACACACCCAAAGTACATGGGGCTACATGACCACGTTGTCGCAGCCCCTAAACTGAGGAACCAACCAACCATCTCTCAGCAAGTTGAGACAAATTAAATTGAAATACATCTCTTTCATCATCTTGTTCCATTTCCTTCCCTTATGAAGTATCTAATGCGTTCTAATCCCCAGATAATGAATGTGTCTCACAGATGTTCCAGCAATAATGGGCTTTTAATGAATTTGCCAGTCAAGTCTTCTGGAAGTAATGAGCGGGAAGTGTGGAGTCTTGTCTCTCCTGATTAAAATTTACGGCGCTCTTAATGCGAATTCTGGCGAAAAACGATACAATGTAGAATGTCACGAATATAGCTTCATTCCCGTCGATACAACGTAATCGAATAGTTCTCAGTCGAGTGCGTCTTGTTTGGAGCTAGGAAACTGCTACCTTAAGCATTTTCTTTCTTTCTCTCTCTCGTTTTTATTTATTTATGTATTTATTTATTTTCTTATTTAATTTTTCCTTTCTCTACTTACGCACTTATTTATTTATTGCTTGCCACGTTGGGTGAGTGGTCAACGTGGCGGTCTACTAACCCCAAACTTGCAGGTTCGCTCCTCGCCGTGGTGATTTTTTGAAAGGCGGCAAAAATTACGACACCTTGTCATATGATGTTGGCATGTCAAAGTACCCATTTGAATTCAGTAGGCCGTGTTCATAACGGCAAAATTAATCTCGGGAGTTTCCGCCACCACAAAGTTCCTCATTTCTGTACTAGAAAGCGCTAGTGTTCAAGGTGCTTAGAAATCTACTATAACCTCCTTGACTTTCATAGTGCTTCCAGGAACAACGAAATTCGACATGCAAGCTACCCTTTGGGTGTCAAATAACAAAGCTTGCACCCCGCACCCGAGGCCATACGATATTATTATTATTTATTTATTTATGCAATTTAATTATTTAATAAATTCGTTACGCTGCGGTCTGGCGTTACGTTACGGTGACGGGACGAAATGTACCCAGATGCACTGAGGTGTGTAACGTCATAGTACCGCTTGGTTGCATGTGTTCCCCGACAATCTTTACTTCGTTAATATAAGACAAAAATCCCCGATTCTTGGATGTCACGGGTAATCTCGTGAACCACAGGATGGATTTTGATGCGGTTTTCACCATTCTGTAAAGGATATCTCGAGGAAAGATTCTGAATAAAATAATTTTTGTATGAAAAAAAAAAGGTAGCTTGTAGTTTAACGTGACCGTTAATCTGTAGATCATAAGCCACGGGACCTCCTTTTTACGTGGAATCCGAACCACAGGACATGGCATTTCACTTCGAAAATCTCACATGCATTGACCGGGAATCGAACCCGGACCGCCTTGGTGAGAGGCATACAGCTAGACCGCTGAGCCACCACGCCCTAATTTATGTATGATTTCAGTGAAAAAGTCGAAAACAAACTTGACGTCCGTGCGCTTCTTAAGCTTACGCTGGGCAAACTGTTAAAAATATCAATATACTATGAGCGTAAGAATTGGTCAGCATGAAAAGTTCTACAAAAAAGTCCGCGAGAGCATATCTCTATCTTCAACACATCGCCCACTATAAGTGTTTTTAGACAGCATGGAAGGGGCACATCCCCGCGCGCTTGACCTTGCTTTGCCCTTAGTTTGTAGTTGCCGTTCGCGAGTAATTTTAAAGAAGATAAGCAACATAAGTATTATGCAGATAATTTTCTAACATGTCAAGAGTCTTTGGCTTCGAGCAAAGCGAGAAGCCTCCAGCCTTTCTAGCATTTGCAGCATTTAACATGATACAAAGTCTAGTCTTTCAGACTGACTGTCACTTTTTAAATTCTAGTAAGGACTGCAGTCATTCAATTTTCAAGTAATTCCTGCTTTTGTTATCAAACGCCACCGTCAACGACAACTAGTTCTGAACTTGGCCACCGCAGTCGGCTCCTGGTGACGAACGTTGGAACCTAAGAGCGTTACTCAAATCTAACCTATAATTTAGCTTCACACAAGTGTAATTAGTGGAAGGTTCTTTTACATGCCATATAGACTATCTATGACATGGGACAATCGGCTTTTCTTCCCCTCCGAAGGAAGGCATATTGAGGGATTTTTAACGCTCTAAAATATCCGATGACTTCGGCCGTGTTTGAACCCGTGACCTTGGGCATAAAAGCTCAGTACGCTACCAACTACGCCACCGTAGCCTCTCTAATAAGTTGTAACATGCGTTACCATGCTGATAGAGTCATTCCTGGTCTCAACTTCATGTGAAAAGATAATGACAGGTGAACTGAATGAATATGAGAGGATATGGGTAAATAGTTGGAAGGAAGAGACCAAATACCGCCCCAACATTTGCATGGAACTAAAATTAGAAAATCGTAGCAAACCATATCAATGACGGGCGATAGATTGCACTCTTCTTACAAATCCGCAGAAAGCCTTAAACTTGGAAGTCAATCACCACAATCACAATAAATAAATAAATAAATAAATTCTAAAAACCCGCCAACCTGGGCCCAATATTTGGGAAGCCAGGCTCTGCCTGTCACAAGCCAGGAAAAGCGGTGAGTGATAGAGGAGAACACCTCTAAAAAAAAAAAAACAAGGTCCAACTGGCCCGGCTGGTAGCACCATATCAGGGTCCCTTGCCAGGGTTACGGTGAAGTCCTCAACGGCATTGATAGTGGAATAGATGATCTATAGAACAGTATGAATGGCGGACGGGGAGGCCCTGTATCCGGGATTAATAGGATAAAAGGCATCTACCCTATGATTTAGTTAGATGTCAGCTTTACATAAATCCATTTAGCGTCTGTCTTGTAGCAAGTGGCTAGATGGTCAGCGTCTGTTCACCAAAGGTGCGGCTGAAAACCTATCCTCGGAGCTAACAACCTCGAGTAGAATTTTTAGGGGAATTGTTCCCTTAACCTAGCAAACAATCAACAATGGATATGCACATTGTAAGAGATTTTACCCCAGGGAGTAACCAATCTCCATTTTCCAAGGAAATGAAAAGTAGGCACTCGGATTCTGGGGGCCTTCATCATTGTCCAAAGGATGAAAAGGATGAGTCGGAGCATCTTGAAAACAGCATTAAGCAAATCACTAGTAAAATTAAGCACAAGAACATAAACTTTTTGGCTAGCTTTAATGTCAATTCACTCTTAAAAACAGGAAAACTTAAAACTCTAATAAATTTCATCAAAGAGAAAAGGATTATGATAACAGCTCTTCAAGAAACTAGATATACTGATGAACATCCATTTGATTCAGAAGGTTATAGAATATTCAAGGGAAAACCTGGAAAGAGAGTTATGAAAAATGTACCTCAGTTTGGAACTGGGTCAATTGTAAATCAGAACACATTAAATTCAATAATAGAGTTTCAATCCATTAATGAAAGATTATCCCTGCTATCCTTTAAATCAGTAAACAAAGTTTATACCATTGTCAATACACATACACAATGAGAAAAAAAGAGGACTCAGAAAGAACAAACGGAACATTTTTGGCAAGAACTATCAAACACCCTGGATCAATTTCCATAAAAAATATAATACTTCTACTTGGAGACTTGAACGCTCAAATCGGCAAAGAACGTCAACATCGGTCCATAGTAGGCAATTTCACTGCACATAAAAGTACCAACACTAATGGAGAAAGACTTACTAGTTTATGCAGAGAGCATAACATAGTCCTGAAATCTACATTCTTCAAAAAACTTCCTAGGAAACAAACTCCTTGGGTTTCCCCAAATCCAGTTTGTGGTGAGAAACAACTTGACCATGTTGCTATTAGCAGACAGTCTACAACGGAGATACTCAATGTGAAAGTTGCTAAGAGTGCAGGTTTAGATTCAGACCACTATCTGTCTCTCATTAAATTCAAAATTAGACCAATATATAAAAAGAAAAATCATTATCAATCCAAAAAGTTTGATACTCAAAAATTAGCTACAGAAAATAATTTCAAAACACTTTTGGAAAGCAGAGCACCTAAAACATGGGAACAAATTCAAAGAGACTTATTACAGACAGCAGAAGAAACCATTCTCCTTAAAAGAAAACGAAAACATGCCTGATGGACTGCTGAGTGTGATGAACTAATCTTTTAAAAGACAACGAACTTGGAACATCTGGAATGCAAATAAAAATGAGAATACCAGGAACAGCTTTATAGACTCCCGAAAACATACATCTAAGGGACTCAAAAGGGTAAAAGTGCAACATATGAAAGACCAATTAACATTAATAGAATCGGACAGCACAATATAAAGGACTTCTACGAAACTTTCAGAAGTAGTTTAAGGAAATATACTCCACCAAGCTTACTTTTCACAGATCCAAAGACTCAGAAAACTGCATATAATAACGCTGAAAATTGCAGAATACTTGCGGAATATTTTGAAGAACTCCTCAACTGCGATCCACCAAAGGAGACATTCAATTTTGTTAATACACTCCCCATTCCTCAAGACTCGAAACCACCAACAACATATGAAATTAAAGAAATTATAAACGAACTTAAAAATAACAAAGCATCTGGAGAAGATAGTATAGTTGCTGAATTATGGAAATACTCGAGTGACAACATGATCCTATGTTTAACGGAAATCATAAATGACATATGGAAAACACACAGTTTACCATCAGAATTGACATCTGCTTTGATACATCCACTACATAAGAAAGGGAAGAAAACAGATCCTAACAATTACAGGGGAATCTCCCTCCTGCTAGTGACCTATAAGATCTTATTCAAAGCACTTTATAAAAGGGCAGAAAAAATACTCGACCCACACTTGGGAGAGTATCAGGCAGGATTTAGGAAGGGATGATCATGTATGGAGCAAATACTAAATTTAAAGAACATATTAGACATGAGGAATATCAGGAACTTGAAATATGTAGTTACCTTTGTGGATTTAAAAAAAGCCTATGACTCCATTGACAGAAAGGCACTTATTAACATTCTGAAGGAATTTGGACTTGATAACATGACAACTGAAATAATTCAAGCAACACTAACTAACACAACTTCCAAAGTTAAATTTAGAGGGGAACTTTCTAAATATTTCAAAATAAAGTCAGATGTGAGACAAGGAGATGGTCTGTCACCTCTGCTTTTCAATTGTGCATTGGAAAAGGTAATTCGAGAGTGGAGGAAAGCCATCAATACTAAAGGCGTTCAACTAGGAAGACATCCAAATAAAATGACTGTAGCTTGTTTAGCTTTTGCGGATGACATTGCATTACTTACTGACTCACTGGATACTGCCCAAGAACAAATTAGAGAGTTGCAAAAACAGGCAGCCAAAGTCGGACTACAAATATCACTTGAAAAAACTAAGTTCATGACAAACATCACCGATGCCCCCAAAAGTATTACAATTCATGACAGTTCAGTATGTAAAACTAATTCCTTTAAATACCTAGGAGAGTGGATAATGAATGACTCACAGGAAAAGACAGCAATAGAAACGCGTATGCATAAATTACAAAGATGTTTTCATATGACAAAAGATATATATAATAAAAAACAGCTTATCCTGGAACACTAAATTAAGGCATTATCAAACAGTAGTCAGACCTGAAACTCTGTATGCAGCAGAAACACTTAAATTAACAAGATTTGGTGATTTAGACAAATTAGAGAAGACTGAAAGACGAATTCTGAGAAAAATACTGGGAGCTAAACGAAATATTAACACAGAATATAGGTTACGACCAAATAGAGAGTTATATTTGAAATGTGAAAAATTAACTGATGTAATGAGAAAGAGAAGATTACAGATTTTGGGCACATCTATAGAATGGAAAATAGTAGACTAACTAAACAGATCTTTAACATACTGACTAGTTACAAATCCAAACCCACATGGTTCATTGAAATTGACAAAGATTTGACAAACGCCAAAATTCAGACAGACACAATAGCAAACAGATCACTCTTCAGAGAACCTATTCAAAACGCAAAATTTCAAGAAAAGAAGAAACAAACAACTGGCAGAAAGTGGACTCAGGAGGAGAAAGATCGTCACTCAAGAATGATGAAAGAAATTTGGAAACAACGGAAATTGAATACAATGGACAATAGCCAACGTTGATTCATCGTACCCTCCAAATGGGTTATTCGAAAGAAGAAGAAGAAGAAGAAGAAGAAGAAGAAGAAATAAATTCTAAGGGAAATAATGAGTGCCGTTCGGACTGAAGACGGATGGAAACTGAGAAGAAATTAGAGAAGTCTACCAGAACATGAAAAGGATCTCAGAGACTATGCGGAAGAGGAGGCTGACATTCCTCGGACATCTATACAGAATGCACAAACATAGATTAACAAAACAAATATTCGACCATCTCTGGAAGAAGAAGATCACTCCAACGTGGACTATGGAAGTTAGGAAAGATTTAGAAAAGTTGAACATCACAGAGTCTCGGATGCTAGAAAGTAGTGAATTTAAGAGTAAAGTGAACAATCTGGAAGGTTTCAAGATGTAGGAAGATCTAAGGGAAGTGGACAAACTTGGACAGAATGTCAAGGGAAACATGCCAGTGAACGCAAGAAGGAATATTGGAGACGGAGAAAACTCCAGGCAAAGGAAAAGAAAAAGAAATAAAGTTCTTGCGTGATCCTAAGTGGACAATTTGCATGGAAAATAAATAAATAAATAAATAAAACAATCAAAACAAGAAGTTCCGTGACGAACTAAAGACCCTACTTTTCTTAAAAATTAAGATTCATGCCAATCTATATAGACCTATCTAGAAAAATAGCGAAATAAAGTTGGTAATATCGAAATTTCTAATTAGTTCGAAATATACCTCTAGCCTAATAGAACACTACTGTTGGCAGCCCTGGTGACTGAATATATTCTTAGTTCCATCTCTTAAGATACAGAATACAATATTTGGTTGAAGTCCAATGGATAGCATGGACGTTACATGCAGTTAGACATTGGATCTATCAGCGCGCGTAAAATCATGTTGGCAACAATGTCACGCATGCGTTGGTCAGAAATAATCTGAAATATTATGATATCTTGCTGTGCCGATTTTGGGTGAAATCCATTTGTTAGTGTAGAAGTTACATGTATTTGAAAATTGGAACTATCAACAGGCTTAGAGTCATGTTGGCAGCACTGACGTATATTAGTTTCTCATAATTAATCTAGAATGTTAGGTAATATTCTTGTGCAAAGTTTGAAGCTGTTGGCTTACATACTTTCTGATATATGAATATTTGGGTAAAAAATAGAGGCATCATTTATCAACAGTTGGCAGCCCTGGTTGCTCTTAAGAATAAGCATAGTCATATCTGTTATGGTACACATAGCACATAGGAAATTTGGTTGAAATCCAATTGATATTATAGAAGTTACATGTATTTAAAAATTGGTCTTATCAGCAGTCTTAGAATCATGTTGGTAGCACTGATGTACATAAGTTACTCCAAATTAATTTAGAATGTCAGGTACTATACGTGTGCATAGTTTAAAGCTGTCGGCTTGCATACTTTCTGATATATTGGTATTTGGATAAAAGAATAGAGATAACATTTATTGACAGTTGGCAGCCCTGGTGGCTCATACGAATACGCCCAGTCATATCTGTTTATGTACACATATTACATACAAAATTTGGTTGAAATCCAATTGATAGTATAGAAGTTATATGCATTTAAAATTAGACCTATCAGCAGGCTTAGAATCAGTTTGGCAACACTGCCATGCATGGCCTCCTGGAAATTTAACTAAAATATTATTATCTATACGTGTGTCAATTTTGAAATAGCTCCCATTCATACCTTCCAAGATATCCAACATGGAGCTCAAATTTCAATTGCGATTTTTCAGCAGTTGGTAGCACTGACATCATTTTCAAATATGGCCGTGAGATATTCAGGTATAGATCTTTACTCCTACCAACTTTCGTTTGGATTCCTGCAGCCGTTTAGGAGTTGATAGGGGGGGACACACACACAGCCAGACAGACAGACAGACAGAAGGACAGACAGACAGACAGACAGACACACATTTGCCCGATCTCATAAGACTACTTTTTCCTCATTTTTGCAAAATGTGATAAGTAGGCTAAAAATAAAGCAAACATATGGCGCGTTAAATCACCCACCACCACCGCAATCGGGAGGCGAAACTTGCAACCAAGCGGTACTAGGACGTTACACACCTCAGTGTATCTGGGTACATTTCGTCCCGTCACCGTAACGTAACGCCACATCGCAGCGTAACGACGAAGTCGACAAGATCATTTAAATTGATACAGAGATATCACACACTAATACAGCCATCACAATAAATTAACACCGGTCTTTAGACAGATTCTACTCACACCCAATGTACACGGGGCTACATGACCACGTTGTCGCAGCCTCTAAACTGAGGAACCAACCAACCAACCAACTTAGTAGCTTTTAGAGTTTTGTTTAGTTCCCATTATTGGAAGCCTATAATTACGGAAAAAGTTTTTTTTTTTTTTGAAAATAAATTATACTCTATCCGAAAGGCAGTCCCGCATTTTCATATGCATACAAAGATATTGGAATGCAGACGAAAGAAATCAGAAACGCCGCTTGACGTCAAATTGGCAGATGAAAAGTTAAAGGCAGAAGGAGACTTTTGCTACTTAGGAGGCAAAATAACCAGCGATGGACGAAGCAAAGTAGGTTGGCTCAGGCAAGGAAAGCATTTCTGTAGAAAAGAAACCCGTTGACAGCAAATATAGATTAGGTATTAGGAAGTCGTTTTTGAAAACCTTTGTCTGTTGTGTGGCATTCAACGGAAGTGAAACATGGACTGGTAATGCAGCAGAAAAGCGGAGCATAGAAGCCATTGAAATGTGGTGCTACAGGAGAATGATGAAGATTAGATGGGCACAGAGAGTAAAAAATGAAGAGGGCGAGTGGGGGAGGAGGGACGTTTCTGGTGACTGCTAATGAATATAAGTGATATAGTGGTAGGGCACATATTAAGGAACCAAGGAATAGCAAATTCAGCTATGGAAGGAAGGGTCGAGGATAAGAACTGTAGGGGTAGAACCAAGGTTAGAATATGTTAAACATATTGCCTCGGATGTACGGTGTGGCATCTATGTACAGTAGAGATGAAAGGATTAGCTGAGGACAGGGAGGCAATGAGAGCTGTATTGAAGCACTCTAAATACTGAAAATTCAAACAAAACAAAATTTCTTTTCCTTATATCAGAGACGGGGATATGCCCTAGTAGTAGTATTAAACTGCCTTACTTTCCTTTGTGAATAAGTGATCGACGGGCACTGAAAGCCAGTGGTGACTCCTGTTTTTTATATTGTGTAGGACGTAATATGCTAGGCTTAACCTAAGGTAATTACAGCTGGTCTAAATTGAGATATTAGACTCAGTCTAATATTAATTATTCAGTCGCACAGCACTATTACGAACACATTACACAATACAATCGAATACCACTCCAAAGATGTGCACACGCTGAAAACAGACTATCCATTCCGACCGCACGAAATTGTAACAATCGAATACCACTTCAAAGATGTGCACACGCTGAAAACAGACCATCCATTCTGACCGCGCGAAATTGTAACAATCAAATACCACTTCAAAGATGTGCACACGCTGAAAACAGACTATCCATTCTGACCGCGCGAAATTGTAAAAATCAAATACCACTTCAAAGATGTGCACACGCTGAAAACAGACTATCCATTCGACCGCGCGAAATTGTAACAATCGAATACCACTTCAAAGATGTGCACACGATGAAAACAGACTATCCATTCTGACCGCGCGAAATTGTAACAATCAAATACCACTTCAAAGATGTGCACACGCTGAAAACAGACTATCCTTTCTGACCACGCGAAATTGTAACAATCGAATACCACTTCAAAGATGTGCACACGCTGAAAACAGACTATCCATTCTGACCGCGCGAAATTGTAACAATCGAATACCATTTCAAAGATGTGCACACGCTGAAAACAGACTATCCATTCTGACCGCGCGAAATTGTAAAAATCAAATACCACTTCAAAGATGTGCACACGCTGAAAACAGACTATCCATTCGACCGCGCGAAATTGTAACAATCGAATACCACTTCAAAGATGTGCACACGATGAAAACAGACTATCCATTCTGACCGCGCGAAATTGTAACAATCAAATACCACTTCAAAGATGTGCACACGCTGAAAACAGACTATCCTTTCTGACCACGCGAAATTGTAACAATCGAATACCACTTCAAAGATGTGCACACGCTGAAAACAGACTATCCATTCTGACCGCGCGAAATTGTAACAATCGAATACCATTTCAAAGATGTGCACACGCTGAAAACAGACTATCCATTCTGACCGCGCGAAATTGTAACAATCGAATACCACTTCAAAGATGTGCACACGCTGAAAACAGAGTATCCATTCTGACCGCGCGAAATTGTAACAATCGAATACCACTTCAAAGATGTTTACACGCTGAAAACAGACTATCCATTCTGACCACGCGATCTTGTAACAATCGAATACCACTCCGGGCGGTGAAGGTCACACTAGACCCATCTAGGGGTGAAATGTAGAACTAGTTACAAGTACTGACAATGAGCTTGTCGAAAGGGCGCGCAAGGTGGGCCCAAAGACTATTTTACAAGAAGATTAATAATTTTATCATTTCAAATGATCTTGTCGACTTCGTCGTTATGCTTTGGGTCTAACGTTATGCGAGACGGAGACGACTGCGTTACGGAGACGGAGACGGAGACGGAGACTGTGACGTCATGCAGCCGCGAGGGAAGCCTAAGTTAATGGGTAAAGGACGGTGAGTGCATGACGTCATGCAGCCGCGAGGGAAGCCTAAGTTAATGGGTAAAGAACGACGAGTGCGTGACGTCATGCAGCCGCGAGGGAAGCCTAAGTTAATGGTTAATGGAGTCTGTTGAAAGAGTCCAGGGCCGTCGAGCGACCTGGGGCTTCGAACGAAGCGAAAAGAATACAGGGTGACTCCTAAAGAGGTGTACAAGATACCAGATACGAATACAAGGTGACTCGTAAAGAGGTGTACAAGATGGCAGAGAAGAATACAAGGTGTCCCCTAAAGAGGTGTACAAGATGTCACACAAGAATACAGGGTGACTTCTAAAGAGATATACAAGATGCCATATAATAATACAGGGTGCCTCCTAAAGAGGTGTGCAAGATGTCAGAGCAAAATACAGTACAAGATGCCAGATAAGAATACAGGGTGACTCCTAAAGAGATTAACAAGATGCCAGATAGGAATACAAGATAACTCTTAAAGAGGTGTACAAGATGGTAGAGAAGAATACAGGGTGACTCCTAAAGAGGTGCACAAGATGTCAGAGAAGAATAGAGGGTGATTTCTAAAGAGGTGTACAAGATGTCACACAAGAATACAGGGTGACTTCTAAAGAGTAAGATGCCAGATAAGAATACAGGGTGCCTCCTAAAGAGGTGTTCAGGATGTCAGAGCAAAATACAGTACAAGATGCCAGATAAGAATACAGGGTGACCCCTAAAGAGATATACAAGATGCCAGATAAGAATACAAGGTGACTCTTAAAGAGGTGTACAAAATGGCAGAGAAGAAAACAGGGCGACTCATAAAGAGGTGCACAAGATGTCAGACAAGAATACAGGGTGACTCCTAAAGAGGTGTAGAAGATATCGCACAAGAATATAGGGTGACTTCTAAAGAAATATACAAGTTGCCAGATGAGAATACAGGGTGCCTCCTAAAGCGGTGTGCAGGATATCAGAGCAAAATACAGGGTGGCACTTAACGAGGTGTACAGTATGTTAGATTCAATTCAAATACAGGGTGGCCCTTAGAGAGGTGTGCAAGATATCAGAATCAAATAATGGGTGACCCTTAAAGAGTTGTAGAAGAGGTCAGACTCAAAT
Organism: Meconema thalassinum; assembly: GCA_946902985.2. Classification (NCBI taxonomy): domain Eukaryota; kingdom Metazoa; phylum Arthropoda; class Insecta; order Orthoptera; family Tettigoniidae; genus Meconema; species Meconema thalassinum. The sequence continues at coordinate 144,777,682 of OX336399.1, forward strand.
ACAGGGTGACCCTTAAAGAGGTGCCCGCTTGGGAAGCCTATGTTAATGGGTAATGGAGTCTGTTGAAAGAGTCCTGGGGCTTCAGCGAAGCGAGACGTCTTTCAGACTGACACTAATTAAAAAAAAAAATTGTTACTGCTGAGAGCTCACTGTAGGATGATCCTCACGTCCTACATGGAGGAATCGCCACTGCCGAAAGCAAGTCACTAATAAAAACCAAAATCCGACTTCCTCAGCTGGAAATCGTACATGAAATAGAAAGCTTGTTGATTAAAGATGTTACTGCACCATAGCTCCCTTCACATCCATTCAGCGTATTTTCACGAATTTGTAAGCATTATAAAGCACGCGAGATGAAAATTGCTTCGCTTTTTTCTGTTTTATTATTTAACATTACGATTGAAATGAATGTAATCTCTCTAGAAGAGATATAGACATTGCCTCAATTTCTGGCGTGGCTGTTTTTTCTCAACGATCATATCATTTTTAACGAAGTACATCTGTTGGAACAAAAAGCAATTGGTGGGCCATTCTCATGCTCCATTAGACAATGAAAAATGTTTATTGACAAAAATTCTACAGTGGCGTTGGGAGGAGGAAAGGGTGGGTGGTAAAAAATGGAAGCGAATTACCTATAGATGGAAACCATTGTATCGAACGTTGGTATCTGACATTGAAATATTCCAATCACATGAACAGTACTGCTGTGTGTAATCCTTTATGTTTGACAAAACTCATCTTCCACGAGATTGTAAAATATTCCAAAACGATTCACAATACATTGTCTGCCTATCACACGTAATACGGAATAATGCATGGATTATCATGTCCACATATACAGTGAAATCACTGCGAACAGGATAAGAGGACTTAAGGGAATTTGGTGTGTGGATTAGCAAACAATGCAACGAAAGATTCATTTTCAGAATACCTTGACAACAAAAAACATCCAAATTTCACAGTTTATCAATTGCATCCATAGATGCAAGTTACTCAAGTATTATAGACATTTATAACGTGTTTCAATAATTATGGACTTTTGAAGAAAGATTTCTCAAAACTTGACATTTTCTAAGTTATGTATCTTTTCCTCAGGAACTATTCGCCCAATCACGTTAATATTTTGCACACTTACAGGTGTTTGTAGGTTAAGCACTGTGAAGTAAAAAGTAATCAGTGTAAAAACAAAACAATTAAAAATAAAAAAGTACCTGAAATAAAGGCAAAAAATTTACGAATTCAATTATGTACAGTATACAGAAAGATTCAAACGAAATGCATATAAGCTAATTAGTTTGTTTTAAAAGCTTAATCTTTATTATCAGATTACGAATTATAGCTTTCAACAAATTATCTACAGTTACATCAAGGGAAAAGGTAGGCTACCTAAGTAGGAGAACTCTTCAAAAGAATTCAGAATATTTTTACTTTATTCAAATGTCCATAATTATTGAAATATGTTCTCAATTTCAATAATATTTTAGTAACACACTGCCAGGAACTGTGACACATTGAAATATTTGGGTGTCATAGTTCCCTAAGAATTAAACTTTTACTAAGCAATAGTATTGTTGACGTATCTACACTACACTACAATGTGCCCTTAATGGTAAACCTTTTAGTTTTAGCGAGAGGAATTTCTTTTACGTTGTCCAACTTATGCGATGATATCAGATTTCAAATACTTAGGCGTTACTGCAAACTAGTTCCAAATGCTTCACTAAGTACACAATATTGAGAAAGCATCACAAACAATAATGGCTATGGATGAAATAAAATCCATCCTATCCCTTAGTCTAGAGATAGTTATTTTATTATTCACAGCTAAAATATTACCAATACTGACTTTACCCTCTATATTAACCACCTGTCATAAGGACAGTTTATGCTTTCAAAGATGCTGACAGTTGAATCTTTAAGCCAAATTTCGGAGACTTTTCATGCCTAAGTGCTACAATTTCTAAAAAGCATATATACCTACGTATCTATAAGGTGCGTTCAAAAAGTAACGAGCCGGAGGCATAATTACCTAAACCAGTACCTGTATGTTAGAAGTATTGGCCCTGGCTGTTGAGGCACTTGTCCCACTGTGACACGAGGCGGTGAATGGCTGTCTCATTAAATTCACTGGGCTGCGATGTGAACCAGTTCCGCACGTACAGCTGGACGTCGGCGTCCGAGGTGAATCGTTGGCCCCGCAGACCCCTTTTGAGGGTACCAAACATGGCGTAATCACAGGGAGAGAGGTCTGGACTGTATGGTGGGTGGCCGAGAACGTCCCATTTGAAAATCTGCAGGAGTGCCGTGACTGTGTTGGCCGTATGAGGTCGTGCATTGTCGTGGAGCGACCACGGCGGCTATGGCGTTCACTGTCACTCGGCGGTCCTGGGTAATGAGTGCATCAACCAGCTGGACGTTGTCATCGGTAATGCAGGGGGGTGCCCCAGACCGGGCATCATCGGCTAACGACACCCGTCCTTCCCTGAAGTGCTTGTGCCACGCCTTGACCCTTGCAAGGGTCATGCAGTGTTCGCCGTACACTTGTGACATTCGGCGATGAATGTCCGTTCCCCCTACTCCTACCGCTGTCAGAAACCGAACAACACCTCTTTGCACTTCAGTTGATGCCTCCATGTCACTGTTTTCAATGCGACTGGCTGCGTTGGACGATTGATGCATGCTGCTGCTCGCTTTTTATCGTCGCGTGACATGCACGCGTGCCCTCTAACGACGGGCTGTGACCTTCCACGCTCTGGTCGGAACCACACCTCGTTACACAAGCCACGATTAGCCGATGTAGTCACCGGTTTGCGCATTCCAGCCTCCGGCTCGTTACTTTTTGAACGCACCTTATACTTGGTGTATTGTGTTGGATAAAATTTTAAAAATTAATACTAAAAACATTAACAATTAAAGTGTAAAGATAAAATATAAATATAGATATAAAAATCATAAAAGAAAATTTGGCCTACAATAATAAAAGAAATATAAAAATTAAAATAATGAACATAAATATAAAGAAATTTTGGAATATTGTAAAATTCAATTCGAAATTACTAAATTAATTAATGCAACAAAAATATCCAAATTAAATGTATAAGAACATAGATTGAAAATTAAAAACAATTAGTTCCGTGAAGAACTAAATAGCCTATTTTCATATATCCTACTAATATCAATTGCCTCTATCAACATACAAATTGTCAGTTTGATTGCTGTAAGAGATTCGTAGATATTGAGAACCGTCTAAATATTTTGGATGGTCACCATGTTGTAGTTTTATATTATAGGCCTTAGATGTATGTACTATTACATGAAGATTATTGTGTAGGTGTTTTATCCATACTTCAATCGCATGATTAGGACACAAGAAATAAAAGCGGGATTTTAAAATTTCGGTCAGCCGCCATCTTGTGGTTATGAAAATAATTCAAATGAATTAGATGCCAGTCAATTAAAATTTGTATAAGCATATACCGTATAAAGTTTCACTCCGCTCGGATGGTAAAGACGTAAGAAACGTCAATTTGAATATTTCAATTTCGCGTCGCCGCCATGTTGGATTTGTGATCGCCAGGTCATTGATCGTCCCATGGGTGCACTTATGCATATAGCCTCTATAAACTTACAAAATTTCAGTATGATTGCTGTAGTAGATTAATAGATACTGAGAACCGCCTAAATATTTACGGTGGTTGCCATGTTGGATTTTAATGTAAGAAGGCCATAGAGTTATGTACTATTAAATGATGATTATTGTATACGTTCATTATGCAAATGTTGATTTCAATCACATGATTAGAACACAAGAAATAAAAACTTAATTTTCTAAATTCGCACAACCGCCATCTTGAGGTTATATAAACAATTCAACTAAATTAGATACCAGTACATTACAATCTGAATAAACATTTGCTGTACCAGGTTTCATTGCGTTTGGATCATAAAATCGCGAGAAAAGTAAATTTTAAACTTTCAAATTCGCTTGGCTGCCATGTTCGTTTTGTAGTTAACCGGTTTTTGAAAGTCTCATAGATGAACTTCCAATAGTGCCCTTTATCTTCGTACAGAATTTCATGGTGATACCGGAAAAAGTTTCAGAGATATAGAATGCCGGTGAAATATTTAGCCCAACCGCCATCTTTAGGTTATGTAAACAACTGAAAGAAGTTAGATGTCGGTGCATTACAATGAGTATAAACATATACTGTACAAAGTTTCATTGCGTTTGGTTTGCTAAACCGCGAGAAACGTCTATTTAAAAGTCGCAAATTCGCTTGGCCTCCATATTGTTTTTGTAGTCACCAGGTTTTCAAAGGTCACATAGGTGAACTTCTAGTAGTTCCCTTCATCACCGTACAAAATTCCAGGGTGATATCGGTAATAGTTTCGGAGATATTGAATTCTGGTGAAATATTTCGCACAGCCGCCATGTTGGATTGGTGAGACGTAACAAAATTTGAAGGGTACGGTCAGGGTCGTCCGAAATAATGCTATGAACTTACCGAGTTTCATTAGAATCGCTCCAGCCATGTAGATTTTATTAGGGACACACACACACGAATCACACACGCACACACAGACAGACACACGGACAAAAGGTGATCTCATAAGCCTATTTTTTTCATAAATGAAAATAGGCTAATAAATGTATAAACATTAAAATTAGAGAAACAAAAATAACATTGATAACAATTTTAATAGTCAAAAGAAATTACAATGTAGAAACACATAAAAATATCAAATAGTTTTGCACTATAAAAGGTTAAGGTGGCGCCAACTGAATAATTGAACAAACCAGTTCAGTTTATTAATATTCTCCACCACCCGAACTACGGAAATTCGAAGCCATTCTTTTTTTCAGTACTGCCTATACAAATTGTCTTTTGCTGCTTTGCAGTCGGTCAACACGATTATGTCCAATGAATTGGGCGGGTACAAGATATAAATATATGCTAACACACTCCTGGAAAAGATAACATGATTTATTTATCACACTAGTTGTACGCCCCTGGCTGAGGGTACCCCGTTTCACCCCTCAGACCTGAGTTACATTCATTGGCAGAGCCGGAAATCGAACCCAGACCTCCGAGGGTCACACCCAAAAGTGTTAGCCACTACACCACAAGATGGACGAAACAAGGTACTATCCTGGCATTTGCCTGGATGTAGTGTGTAAGAGCTCGGGGAAAATCCACACTCATGGTACCCGCTGTCAGCTCTGGGTTTCGAAACTCCAATCTCCGAATTAGCTGCACGTACTCATCGAAGTCGTAGTGCGTGATTAAACGCACAAGGCTTAGTAGCCGGAACTAAATTAAATTAATTTCATTGTAGTTTGGAGCAAAATCGGGTGTAGAAGACTCATTCAGGACACTACTTACACTGATGCTAATAATGGATCCTGCTAATGTTGTTAACCATTACCAGACACCGTCTAAAGTAATCAAAATACAACCCTCATCGATCATCTCCCTTCTTACTGGGATATCGACTAATGTTGTAACCTGTCAGACTAATCCAGACATGACATCCTCGAGGATGAGACGACTTACTCTATCATGCATCTCGTCAATCTTAGCCAAGCACAAACAGACGTCTCTAGATGTTTCAACCTTCGCAACTCACCATTATGCTCCTTCACTCCAGTCACTTTTACCATAATCTTTCATCCCCGGCTGTATCATCCTTGATTCATTCTCCAATGCATTTTCAGTAAAAAAATAAAATCCCACTTTTCGATTTTTCGCTACCGTTTTACCCTCCAGGATCAGCTTTTCCCACGGACTAAGAGAGGAATCCCACCTCTACCTCCACTGAGGGCAGTGTCCTGGAACTTGAGACTCTGAGTCAGTGATACAACTGGGGTGTGTGACCAGCACTACGCCCAGGCGGCCTCACCTGCAAAGCAAACAGGGGGACTGATGAAGGGATGGGAAGAGTGGAACGGTTAGGCAAGGAAGTGGGCAGGAGGCGGCCGTGGCCTTACGGCAGGCACCATCCTGGCATTTGCGCGAAGACGAAGTGGGAAACCACGGAAAACAACTACAAGGATGGCTGAGGTGGGAATCGAACCCCCTCTACTCATTTGGGTCACCCGAGGCTGAGTAGACCCCGTTCCAGTCCTCATACCACTGTTCAAATTTCGTGGCAGGGCCGGGAATCGAATCCCAGGACCTCCGGGGCGGCAGCTAACCATGCTGAACGCTGCGCTACAGAGGCGACAATCCAACTTTTCATTCACAAATATTACTGGGGAATACGATATTTGTGTATACGGTATTAGTCGCTTTAGAGGTGTTCTTGGGTTGTAGATTCTGAAAACGGTATTAGTTGTTGTAACTATCAGCCCTAACTCTCCCGATATGGTATATTAGGTTAATAAATTGAACAATCAACGGAGGAAAGAAGAGAAAACATTAAAGCAGAAGTAAAAATTTCAGGAGAAATAATCTGAATTCTGATATTTGCTGATGATATAAGATGCGTTCAAAAAGTAACGAGCCGGAGGCTGGAATGCGCAAACCGGTGATGACATCGGCTAATCGTGGCATGTGTAACGAGATGTGGTTCCAACCAGAGCGTGGACGGTCACTGCCCGTCGCTAGAGGGCACGCGTGCACGTCACGTGATGATACAAAGTGAGCAGCAGCATGCATCAATCGTCCAACGCTGCCAGTCGCATTGCAAACAGTGACATGGTTGCGTCAAACGAAGAGCAAATAGGTGTTGTTCGGTTTCTGACAGCGGAAGGAGTAGGGGGAACGGACATTAGTAGGAATAAGTGGGCGATTCTGGCACAGGGGCTAATGGGCAAGATGGCCGCCGCGCGCAACCAGCCCTATGTTATTCTTATAGAGGGGTGAGTCAGAGCTGGAACAGTGGCTAATGGGCAAGATGGCCGCCGCGCCCTGAGACCGTGCATGACGTCACTGGGGGAGGTCAGCCGTGTAGTTGCTAAATGGAATATTTATTATTATTATTATTATTATTATTATTATTATTATTAGGTAATTATTGATTGATCGTGTACAATCAAGACCAGCCTTATATTGTCCACTTTTGGTGTAGTGGCTAGCATTCTTGGCGGTCATTCTTGAGGTTCGAATCCCCGGCTTTGCCATGAAATTTAATTTCTGGTCTCAGGAGTGGAATGGGGTACACTCAGCCTTGTGAGGCAAAACTGACAGGAGCTGGCTTTTGATTCACACCGCAGCCATTCTGCCTAACCCAACTTCACCTAACCTAACCTAACCTAACTTCAAAGTCAGAGCAAATATGAGAGCAAATGTGAGAGCACACATAATAAACTAAGTTATAACCTAACTTAACCTAACCTAACCTGACCTAACCTAACTTAAAAGTGCGAATAAAAAAAAGTGAGAGCAAAAAGTGTGAGCAAGAAGTTGCAGTTGCAATTTACCAGGCATAATGAAGGATGTTAACATGGTATATGGTATAGGTTGAATAAGGGCCAGGGAAAAACCGCATAGACAGTAAGGAAATATTGCCTACACGTAAAACTTGGCAGTTTGGTGATAGCACATGCAAGGATGTGGATGGAGACTGTTAGGTTATGTTAGTTCGGGAGGTGTGTCATGCAAGTAGCAAAGTCCGTTTCCTCGCCGAGATTTGTATATGGGGAATCAGTTCGCTTGGTACTGCTGGGTCTAGCACGTCTGCAATGATGGGCGGGTAGATGACCCGGTGTTAGGTTCGGGCCACTGTCCACCCACCTAGAGCGTCCTGGTACCAAGTCTCCGAGTTCCGGAGAGGGGAGCCACGCCTGCGAGCAGGGGCTTGTACTCTCGTTTACCTTAACATTCGAGATGTTGTCATCGGCACTCAGCGGCTGCACACAGTCGTCCTAAAACTAGAGCACGAGGTTAGTAGCCTGCCCCTTGGCATGCGGGGGCAGGTGGATTAGATTGTATTCCTGCTAAGAGACCTCTTATATAACCTAATCAAGACCAACAGCTACTTACCACGTAGTACACGGCTAGAGCCTAGTGGGTGAGATGATCTTTCACAATGTGATCACTGGTAAATGTAGTAGTCAACTGGAAATATTCTTAGACCCTACTGAAGGTTATCAGGTACTTACTGCATATCAAAAGGCTGTACACTCATGTGTTAGACACTCTCTTGCTAAGGACCCCTATATTCCCTATACAAGGATATACATGTTAGTTCTAAACTTAATGGTTATTTGTATATTAAATTTATATACACATCTTATACGAGCACGTTTTTCACGCAATAAAACTTTGTCAAATAGCCACATGCGACACGCAAAGTATGTTTCCGCTATCTAGCGGTGACTATGAGAACTATCTGAACGACAGCATGGTACCTAGCGCTCCATATCATTACTGAACGATCAGCATGCTATCTAGCGGTCGATATCAAAAATTACTCAACTACCAGCATGCTACCTACGGGTCGATATGACAACCAACTCTACTACTAGTATGCATTCCAATAATGAACACATTTGCTCATATCCACTAACAATACACACAGCGGGTTTGCTTTATCGTTTAATACAAATATAATTATCTTGTTTAAATAATGTAACAAAAAGTTACATGGCACAATTGTATGGGAATGTTGCATTACTTAAAATGTAATAGTATGCAAGAGTTTAACATTTTACAATCGGTTTATGATGAAGGATTATGTTGGTGGCTTATGTTGGTGCTTTATGGTCGTGGCTTATGATGGTGGCTTATGCTGGTGGCTTATGATGGTGGTTCCCGGTCAAAGCATGTGAGATTTTCAAAGTGAAATGCCATGTCCTGTGGTTCGGATTCCACGTAAAAAGGAGGTCCCGAGGTTCATAATCACAAGATTCACGGTCACGTAAAACTACAATCTTCCTTTTTATGATGGTGGCTTATAGTGGTGGCTTATGGTGGTGGCTTATGGTGGTGGCTTATGGTGGATTATGGTGGTGGCTTATGGTGGATTATGGTGGTGGCTTATGAAGGTGGCTTATGGTGGTAGCTTATGGTGGTGGCTTATGGTTGTGGCTTATAGTGGTGGCATATGTTGGTGGCTTATTTGTAATGGCTTATTTGACAAGTTATTTTTGTCAATGTATTTAGAGGATTTTTCTCTTTGTCTTGGAATGTATCTCAAACATTTTTTTATGGTAGCATAATGCTTACCGCCATGTTTGTAAGCTACAACAACACACTAAAATTCCAAGAATCCAAAGTACTCTAAGGTTAATGATTGTCTCTCAACTCCATTCAACGCCTAGTCAAAAATATTATATATTTTTGAAATTTTTCAAAAAAGGTATATTGGGGAAGTAGGCTATATGTTTAAACTAAAAATCATATCAAATCATATGCCAACTCCAACACCTACGTCTATCCCACTCTCAGTCAAAAAATATAATATTCTTCAAATTTTTCCAAAACAATATTTTGAAAGTAGGCCATATTTTGAAAACGAATCATCCTATAAAGTCATATATAGACTCAAACCAATGGCTTTTATATCCTTAATCGTAAGAACAAAATATGGAATTTTTGACATTTTTTCCAAAAATGTTCATTTTAAAACGGGGCTATATTTTGGAAACTAGGAATTTTACAAAAAAGTTTGTTTAACGTAAATGACCCCCACTACCTATAAACCAAGTCCCAGGTATCTGGGACAAAATCCCAAAAAAGTTCAATTTGGAAAGTAGGCAATATTTTGAAAACTAATCATCCCACAGGGACCCGTCCTCCGGGACCCGTAAAAAATTACTCCCTTCAAAAAGGACCCGACCAAAGGGGCTAGTCAACAGGGACCAGTCCAAAGGGATACATCAACAGAGATCAATCAAAAGGGGTCAATGAACAGGGATCAATCAAAGGTTAAGTTAAGCTACGGCAGCCATTTTGGAACTTTTTGATCACACCTCGTAGGGTTAGGTTAGGTTGAGTTAAGCTACGACAGCCATCTTGGCACTTTATGATCACACCTCGTAGGTTTAGGTTAGGTTAGGTTAGGCTAGGTTCAGTTAAGCTATGACCACCATCTTGAAAATTTTTTGATCGCACCTCGTAGGTTTAGGTTAAGTTAGGTTAGGTTAGGTTAAGTGAAATTACGGCCGCCATTTTGGAACTTTTTGATTACACCTTGTAGGTTAGGTTAGGTTAGGCTAGGCTAGATTAGGTTAAGTCGCAGCCACACTTTTGGAACTTTTGATCACACCTCGTAGGTTAGGTTAGGTTGGGCTACGGCCGCCATATTGTTAGGTTAGGCTAGGTTAAGTTAAGCTACGGCCGCCATCTTGTTAGGTTAGGCTAGGTTAAGTTAAGCTACGGCCGCCATCTTGTGAGGTGGGGAGGTGGAGGTGAGTAGTGTGATTTGCTAGACTTTGAATATTGCATCATCATGACCAGAAATTGCGTAATCCTGATGACGTCATGGGTCCTTAGAGCGAGCACGTGGTCCAGGTGGGATCAGGTGATTGGCTAATGGCTAGGATGACCACCACGCCTTGTGTTCGCATGGAGAGAACAGCAGAGGTCAGTTGTGTATCATGGCTATTAATTATTGATTGATTATTGAATTATATTTAGGTAATTGTTCAAGGAAGTGGAGAGAGTCTTGGGTGTCATAACTTTTTTAATGGGAGTGTACGGCGAGGCGGTCGACATAGCTGGCTCGCTACCAGACATGTGGCGTGCAGCTGTTCCGTTTTTTTGCTCGCGCCGTGCGGGCGAGGCGTGAGACCAGCTCGCGCTCTCCGCACATGTGGTGCACGGCTGTTTAAGGTTTTTTGCTCGCGCTCGCTAAGTAAGTAATGTAGCGTCGTAGAGCTAGACTCTGTTTAAGTACAGCATATATCACCAGAGCGTGGGAGTGAACTTGTGTTACTCGTTGTCGCTATGTTTTGTCTGTTTAATTTAAATGATGTTAACATTTTTTTTTGTGTTCCGGCTTGCTTCATGGTCTCAATCTGGTTACAGTGTTTTATATGTCATGTATATCTTCGAGTGTGTGAAATGAATCTTGATCTGTTTGTTTTTAGATTCCTAGACGTCATTATTCAAGTGTGTAATTTTTAATGCGAGAACGAGATTGGATGTCGGTTCCCAGAGTTTCATGTGAAATGTTTTAAAGAGCTTTTTTACCGCTCTAACTTCTTAATATATATAAGAGGAGATTGCTATGGAGCAGTAGTTAGGTATCATTATCTGCAACAACATGAGTCTGTGCGAAGGATTAATTGAAAAGCTAATGAAATTGCGAGACATTATGTTGTTGGCGGAAAGTGCCCTGAAACAAGGGTTACATTTTATCGTCAGTGCGACGAAAATGGAGGAGGAGGTGTGGTACAACACTCTGACAGCTAGCGAAAAGGAGCTTTTTAGTTGTGAAACATTCGAGCTGTTGAGAGACCAGTGCCACTGCCGTGAGATGATTTTCAACGGGGTGACAGCACACAATGTCAATATTATCATTGACAAACTGAGAACCATCGGCTTGATGACTTTCAACTCGTTTGATCCTTCATTAGCGGAAGAGGTTATGGCCGTGTTTGATCGGTCATTAGAGGAAGAGGATATGGAAGAAGTGGAAGAAGAACATCGAGTGGAAGAAGAACATCGAGTGGAAGAGGATAAAGAAGAAGAAGATGATGATGTTCAAATTTTGAATTAAATGGACGGTGGACAGTGGTTGTTTTTTAAAATTGTGCAGGTGTAAATTTATTTTAAAAATATATTTATTTGATCATTTGTGGTTTACATTAATTATATAATATGAAATAGTGAAAAATTATATGATCTTCGTTCTTAAAGTGGTAAGTAGTTCTTTTTCCAACAAGCTGCAGAGAATTGAAGATGCTGTGTTGTTTGCAGAGTTGAAATATGCTGGTCATGTGCACGGGTAAGTACAATCATTCTTTTCTTTCTTGCGTGTGTTGGTTTTAGTGAGCTGAAAAATATATAGAGACTCATTAATAATAATAATAATAATAATAATACTAATATTTTTGCGAGGAATAAAAAAAAACTTACACTGTTGTAATTAGAAGATATTTTTGTTGGGGATCCAAGAGTTGTGAGTTGAATCGAATCCAAGCCAAGATACGAAGGCTCGGGTTCCTTTTCTACGTAATACTTTGTCGACTAAGTAAATATTAGGATGTTTTGTTCGTTGTAACTCTGCTTCATAAAACGCTCAAAATATAGGCAAATTTTTATTATCTTTTAAAAGATATGTTCGTGGATTAGTATTTTGAACTTTATAAATTGTAAATAATTCCGTTGTCCAATTAGCTTCGTAGGCTTTAGTGAAGTGTTTCTTGATTTTTGATATTCTTACAATGTCACCGATTTTATATTTTGGTTTTCTTAAAGTTTCATTATATTGTGTTGGCAAGCTGGGTGGATTGTTTCTTTTTACATCAATAGGTTTCATGCCGATGCTGCGATGTATTTTGTGATTATACTTTACTAATAACTCAGGCAAAATATGTACCCATCGGTAAGAACCTCGTGTTGTGAATTCTTTCCACATCGATTCCTTAAGAGTTCGATTAAATCTTTCTACCACACTCGCTTTAATGGAGCTCCCAGTGGAATAATGCTTTAGATTTTGTTTCTGAGACCATGTTTTGAATTCACTGTTATAAAATTCCGTTCCTCGATCGGTGTGAAAATAATTGGGCAATCTTTTACTTTGAGAATAAACAAATTTTAAGCTTTTACAATCTCACTTCCTTTTTTGGTTTTAAGAGGAATTGCCCATGCATATTTCGAGTAAACGTCAATAATGGTTAATAAATATTTAAATCCATCGTTCCATTTTGCAAGTTTGGACATGTCGGCAAAGTCAGCTTCATGGAGGTCATCGATTCCTTTGCTAATAACACGTCGTCTTTTAAACTTTTTTCTAAGCGGTGCGTGAAGTTCTTTTGCAATTTCTCGTCTGATTTCGTTGATAGTTATTTTCCAAACAATGTTTTATAACATACTGTGCATTGTTTTACAAACGTTTGAATTTTTATTCAATATATCCTGCATTTCTTAGTTCTACTTCAATTGCAAAGATATCGCTGTCGAGTCCTGTGTGACCTGCAGCTTTCGATGCAATTATTTTTTTTAAGTCTTGATTCCAATTTGTTTGGTTCATTCCAGTGAACGAATTCAATATTGTTTCCGCCTTCAAATTTCCAAATGGCTTGTGGTGTGATGTGTTTTTTTTTTGGACCATATCCAGTATGCATCGTAGTATTTGCTTCTTCTTCATTTTCATCTACTGTTTTTATAATTCTATCTATGTCTTCAGTGAGAAGGGGTTCAATTATATGTCTATACTTATAAGATTTCCAACTTTCGCTACCATGTATCACTGACGCCTAGTGGTGAACGTTGGAAATTTGATAGAGCGTTTCAACGAAATCTAACCTAGAAATTTAGCTTCAAACACGTTTAGTTATTTACATGCCATAAATCTATGACATGGGACTACCGGCTTTACTTCCCCTCCACGGGAAGGCGTACTGAAGGATTTTAACGCTCTTAAAAAATCCGACGACCTCGGCCGGGTTTGAACCTGTGATCTTGGGCATAGCAGTTCAGCATGCGACCAACTACGCCACCGAAGCCACTATGAAAATCAATAAACTACGGTGACATGTTTCGCCCACAGAACTCGATGAACTGAGCGAATCTCTTCGCGAGAAAAGTTTCCAGATAATAATAATAATATCGTATGACCTCGGGTACCAGGTGCAAGCTTTGTTAATTGACACTCAGAGGGCAGCTTGCATGCCGAATTTTGTTGTTTCTTTGCGCGCTGTGAAAGTCAAGGGGGTTAGATATATAAGCTCCTTGACACTACAGCGCCTTCTAGGAGAGAAAGGAGGAGCTTTGTGTTGGCGGAAAATCCCAAGATTAATTTTGCCATTATGAACACGGCCTACTGAATTCAAATGGGATATTTAACATGCCAACAACGTGTGACATGCGTGTCGTGACCTTTGTCGTCTTTCAAAAATCACTTACCATGGCCAGAAGTAATTGTTTACCTACAACTAGCGCTGTAGGTGGTGGGTGGCTGAAATCTGGTCATTTACCAACCGTATGTATTTGAATTACCGCACACTACTATGGCCCGCGGTCCCATGTCATAGATTTATGGCATGTATAAGATCCTTCCACAGACTAAACTTGTGTGAAGCTAAATTTCTAGGTTGGATTTCGTTGGAACGCTCTATCAAAGTTCCAATGTTCACCACTAGGTATCATCGACATCTGGTAGCGAAAGTTGGAACTACTTGACATTTAATTGAACTTGTAGCTCACCCTTTCGGTGTCCGCTTGAAGCAGCTACAGACTCTGGCGAGAAGAACATGCCGACACTCCCGCCACTAAAAGCCATACGAAAAATAATAAAACCTCACCCATCAAACGGTTGATTGCTTTCACCGTTCATCTTTTGTAAATCAGAGTATAATTTCTCTATAACAGACGAAACTCCAGGAATATGGGCCTTGCAAGCTTGGTTTCTGATCAACCCTCGTTTATTAATCCAAGGTTCGAAGTGCTATGGCACAGAAGAACATGGCAAAGGATGGATTTGTCGCTCAGATACAATCAAGAAGCGGCTGAGGCCTCCCTAAAAGCTTCCAGTAATCCAGCTGGTGTTGCTAAAGCTGCCTTCTGTGTCACACCACTCACATTATAAACCTGGAGTGATAACAAGGCAATTCCTGACTCGCACTTACTCAACAGAACACAAATAAACAATGGTGTTGTCACATGGTACTCGTTACTGGCACAGAATTTACAATCAGGGTTACAGCTACAGCGTAACAAAACAAGTAGTTCCGTGAAGAACTATACAGCCTATTTTCATATATGCTACTCATGTTAATTGCCACTATCAACATACAAAATTTCAGTTTAATTGCTGTAACAGATTCGTAGATATTGAAAACCGTCTAAATATTTCAGATTGTCGCCAGGTTGGATTTTTATTTTTGTACTAATACATTTAATATTATTGTGTACGTGTGGTATTCAAACTTCAATCGCATGATTAGAACACAAGAAGTAAAAACGAGATTTTAAAATTACGCACAGCAGCTATCTTGTGATTATGCAAACAATTCAAATAAATTAGATGCCAGTGGATCAACATTTGTATAAGCATTTAACGTGCAACGTTTCACGGCACTCGGATAGTTAATTCGCGAGAAACGTCCATTTAAATATTTATACTTCGCGTCGCCGCCATGTTGGATTTGTGCTCACCAGGTCCTTTGGACTGATCCTTATGGACTGGCCCGTGCATTTTATCCAAATTATATCAAAGGGGCCCGCCCACAGGGACCGTCAACATGGACCCGTCCTCCGGGACCCGTAAAAAAATGACTCCCCCTTTAAAAAAGACCCGTCCAAAGGGGCTAGTCAACAGGGACCAGTCCAAAGGGATACATCCACAGAGATCAATCAAAAGGGGTCAATCAACAGGGATCAATCAAAGGTTAAGTTAAGCTACGGCAGCCATTTTGGAACTTTTTGATCACACCTCGTAGGGTTAGGTTAGGTTGAGTTAAGCTACGACCGCCATTTTGGAACTAATTCTTAGTTTCCAA
Organism: Meconema thalassinum; assembly: GCA_946902985.2. Lineage (NCBI taxonomy): Eukaryota > Metazoa > Arthropoda > Insecta > Orthoptera > Tettigoniidae > Meconema > Meconema thalassinum. The sequence continues at coordinate 144,793,295 of OX336399.1, forward strand.
AATATAGGCAATTTTGAAAATTGGACTTTTTTTTGAAAAAATGAAAACAATGTTAAGTTTTGTTCTAACGTTAAGGGACTTAAAGGACATTTGTTTGAGTCTATATATGACTTTTTAGAATGATTAGTTTTCAAAATATCGTCTACATTCAAAATTGAACCTTTTTGGATTTTGTCCCAGAGACCTGGGACTTTGTTTGTGGGTAGAGGGGGTAAATACCTGTCATTTTTATGTCAAACACATTTTTTGTGTAATTCATAGTTTACAAAATATAGCCCATTTTTAAAAATTATCAATATTTGGAAAAATGTCAAATTCCATGTTTTGTTCTAACGATTAAGGACATAAAAGCCATTGGTTTGAGTCTATATATGACTTTTTAGGATGATTAGTTTTCAAATTATAGACTACTTTCCAAATATTTTTTGGAAAAATGTAAAGAATATATATATTTTTTTTTGACTGAGAATGGGATAGACGTAGGTGTTGGAGTTAGCATATGATTTTTTAGTTTAAATATATAGCCTACTTTCTCAATTTACCTTTTTTGAAAAAATTGAAATGTATAATGTTTTTGACTAGGCGTGGAATGGAGTTGAGAGACCATCATTAACCTTAGAGTAGTTTGGATTCTTGGAATTTTAGTGTGTTGTTGTTGCTTACAAACATGACGGTAAGCATTATGCTATCATAAAAAGGGCTGAGATACTTTCCATGAACAAGAGAAATATCCTCTAAATACATTGACAAAAACAACTTGTGAAATAAGCCATTACGAATAGGGTACCACAAAATAACTTGTCAAATAAGCCATTACAAATAGGGTACCACTTTTACACCCCACTTTTGCACTCACTTTTGCACTCACTTTGCACTCACTTTTACAACTACTTTTACACTTACTTTGCACTCACTTTTGCTTTCACTTTGCACTCACTTTTACATCCACTTTGCACTCGAACATTACATCATCTGACATAATAAAAATAGGCATGGTTGTTGTCGAGACCGAGATAAGAGTGGGGGTAATGAATTTATAGTGATAGGATCGGAAAACCCATTATCACTTTAGTATTGACATCAAGCAAAAATTAAAAAAAAAAAATCGTGTTTTTGACAGAGTGGGATAGACATAGTTATAAGAGTTGAGAGTCGATAATTAATCTAAAAGTACTCTGGAATTAATGGAATCTTAGTGTGTTGTTGTTGTTGCTTACAAACCGGTATGGTCACGTCAGGTGAAGTTAGCTAGGATTAGATTAGGATATGTTCAGGTAGTTTCCAAAGTCACCGCTAGATAGCGGAAACATACTTTGCGTGTCGCATGTGGCTATTTGACAAAGTTTTACTGTGTGAAAAAACGTGCTTGTATAACCTGTGTATATAAATTCAAAATACAAATAACCACTAAGTGTTTAGAACTAACATGTATAGCCTTGTATAGGGAATATATAGGGGTCCTTAACAAGATAGAGTGTCTAACACACGAGTGTACAGCCTTTTGATATGCAGTAAGTACCTGATCACACCTACTATCAATTGCGCCTACCATTAATCGCGTCTACTATCAATTGCGTCTACTACCAATCGCGCCTGTTAGGACATGACTTTTCATTAAACCAAAACATTTCCTTTTTTGTCAGCCTCCCACCCCTCTCATCAATCTATGACGTCATAGTCAGCCTTAAAGCAAATCTAAACTTGTAGAACATGTCACGTGACAAAGTTAGGTTAGGTAAAGTTAGGTTATGTTAAGTGAGCTGAGGTTAAGTCTTAAAATACCCCCTCTCTGCCTTGTACTTTGTATAAACATTGACACTGTAACTTTGTAATATCAAAAATGATCTAAGTCGCGTCCATATCAATCACGTCTACTATCAATCGCGCCTACTATCAATCACGTCTACTATCAATTGCATCTACTATCAATTGAGCCTACTATGAAATGCGCTTACTACAAATCACGCCTACTATCAATCACGCCTAGTATCAATTGCGTCTACTATCAATCACGCCTACTATCATTTGCGTCTACTATAAATCGCGCTCATGTCAAATCGCGCCTACTACCAATTACACCTACTATCAATCGCGCCTACTATCAATTGCGTCTACTATAAATCTCGCCCATGTCTAATTACGCCTACTATCAATCGCGCCTACTATCTTTCGCGTCTACTATAAATCGCGCTCATGTCAAATCACGCCTACTATCAATCACGTCTACTATCAATTGCGTCTACTATTAATCGCGCCTACTATCAATTGCGTCTACTATAAATCGCGCCTACTAGGACATGACGTTTCATTAAACCAGAACATTTCCTTTTTTTGTCAGCCTCTCACCCCTCCCATCAATCTATGACGTCATAATCAGTCTTAAAGCAAGTCTAAACTTGTAGAACATGTCACGTGACAAAGTTAGGTTAGGTAAAGTTAGGTTATGTTAAGTGAGCTGAGGTTATGTCTTAAAATACCCTCTACCTTGTACTTTGTATAAACAGTGACACTGTAATTTTATGATATCAAAAATGATCTGAGTCGCGCCCATGTCAAATTGCGCCTACTATCAATCGCGTCTACTATCAATCACGCCTATCAATCACGCCTAGTATCAATTGCGTCTACTATTAATCACGTCTAGTATCGATTACACCTACTATCAATTACGTCTACTATCAATTGCGTCTACTATAAATCACGCCTACTAGGACATGACGTTTCATTAAACCATGACAAATAGAAGGAGAAAGTGAGAAGACTCCTGAAGTTCAAGCGCGCCCCGCCAGGCAGCGCTAGAGTGGGTAAGTTCCACACTGGCAGGGTCAGCTGGTCTTAGGGATGGTGCTAAGGGAAACGAATTACTTTGTAACTAGTACTCTTTTAAAAAGTAATTAGTGGTTACAATTAAAATAGCACGGCAGGGCACAATGGAAAATATAATTCATGGAAATAAGAACTACGGTCTTCATTGCATGTTACGGAACGCACAGATTCCTGGAGTATACAGAAACAGATAAAAAACACGGCTAATCCCCAGCATATTAAAACAAGCACACATAAACTATTTAAAGTAACTCTCTACTTACCAATTCATTTTGTCGGCTACGGTACTGAACTTTCGAAAGCTTGCGTGAAGACTTGGCGGATGTTCGAGATTGCAAATCTCGGCGGATTTCCTTCGTTCTGAAGATGAATCGGCACCCAAAATAAACAAGTCTAGGGATAATATCCATGACACGCTGAAGACAGCAGCCAGCTCCTGAATGATCAACTGAAATTGTTCCTTTGGAATCGATACAATCATAAATATTTCGCTCCACATCGATTTTGAGTTTAATTTTCCGGTAATTACTTTCTCGGCCTGGAAAAGAATGCCACATACACTTCTCGAAGGACGTGTTAGATACACTTCATTGTTCATCTTAGGGCACCTTTTTTAGTTTCTTTGTTGCTTTCTCTTAGCAACAATTTAGTCGTATTTCCGTTTATTCCTGATGAAGAAAGACATGGTTTCTTTCGAAACGCGTCGAGTTTGAATAAATAAAACACGGCATAAGCCCAAGATTCTACATTATGGATAAAATGGTATTAGTTGCGTTTGACATTAACCATACCGTACATAAAACATCACAATAAATTGGTTGAAAAACTGAATCCAGATAGCTTTAAAACCCATCATTTTGCACCAAATTATACAAAAGTTATTGTGAAGTTATGAATGCATTTGCGGTAGCACTGCCGGAGACGTAATCGGGCTAGGCTATTGCGTTTTTAAATTAGCTCCCGTTTCAGGGTTTTTAGGTTTTAAGTGCTAATAGTTCGTTTAATAGTTGTAAAACAGTAAGGAGAGTATGTTTTGAGTAGGGTTTGAGTTGAATTAAAGTTTATGTCGAGCTGAGAAGTGAATTTGGTATAGCTTAAGTGTACGTTTTTTGGTCTGATCTGTTTCCTCTCAATTTGGTTAATTAAAGCTTAATAATTGAGTTTAAATACCGGTTTGGTGACCCATCGTCCCAGGCAAGCCGGTAACACCTGTAACTACTCAGGCAGATAGCTCACTTAGTCGTAATTTGGAAGTTATTGTGAAGTTATGAATGCATATGCGATGATGATGATAATTGTTGTTTCAAGGGGCCTAACATCGAGGTTATCGGCCCCTGATGAAATGAAATGGCGTGAAATGAAAGGATGAAGATAAAAAACGGCTTACTGCTATGGATGAAACGAAAATGGTTTAGATAAAAAAGACAGTGAGCCCCAACAACTATGCCTTATGTAGCAGGGAAAATACTTACAAAAAGGAACTCAGATTGAAACTAATCACCAAATGGAGAGCGGTAATACGTACATAAGGGAATTTTGAACGAAAATACTCGAAAAGGAATAGATTGAAAAATACGCACAAAATGTAGGTTAAGTCCAAAATACGTACAAAATGCAACGTACAGTCGAAATACCTACAAAATACAAGTGAAATCAAAATACTTACAAAATACAAATGAGATTGAAAATACGCACAAAATGTAATGGAGATTCAAAATACCCACAAAATTGCAATTGAGACTTAACTACTTGAGCAAAGTGGGGTAGGTTGAAAATACAAAATGCAATTGAAATTGCTTACAAAATGTATGGTAGATTCAAACTTCTCATTAGGATGGACAATACTTACAAAATGCAATTTAGATTGAAATGAATATTACAAAATGTAATTTAGATTCAAAATACCCACAAAATTGCAATTGAGACTTAGCTACTTGAACAAAGCGGGGTAGGTTGAAAATACAAAATGCAATTGAAATTCAAAAAACTAACAAAAGCCCCGGTCCGGATATTGAAAGACATACTAAAAAGCCATTTAGATTGTCAATCCTTACAAAATGCAATTTAGATTGAAAAACACACACAAAATGCAATCTAGATCGAAAAGACTTACAAAATGCAATGTAGATTAAAAATACCTTCAAAAAAATCCTAAAGGGGAATTTAGATACACGGGGAACCAAGTAACAAAAACAGTGCGGGAATCTGAAAGAGAAAAGGAAGTATAAGGAAAAGAGGAGAGGATTATGAGGAGAGAGGAGGGGAGAGAGGAGAGGGTCCACCCCAAAGGGAAGGGACAAAAGGGGAAAACGGACCCAGCTCAGGAATCCCTCGGGGTCGCCAACTCCCGAACTCACCAGCCGGGAACCCCTGAGGGTGTAGCATTATCTAGGGTGCACCAGAAGTGGTGGGGCTACATACACCCTGAAATGCATATGCGGTAGCACTGCCGGAGACGTAATCGGGCTAGGCTATTGCGTTTTTAAATTAGCTCCCGTTTCAGGGATTTTAGGTTTTGAGTGCGAATAGTTAGTTTAATAGTTGTAAAACAGTAGGGAGAGTATGTTTTGTATAGGTTTTAACTTGTATTATGGCTTATGTCGAGCTGAGAAGTGAATTTGATTTAGCTTAAAGTGTAGTTTTTTGGTCTGTTCTGTAGCCTGGATTTATTAAGTTTATTGTGCTGCTGACGTGATTAAAAGCTGTAGGATTTGATGTAGAGTGCTAGGATTGCGTGGGGGAAGTGTTGGTGAGAGGGAGAGGAGTGAGGGGATGGGTTTATGGAGTTGTTGCTTGTTTTTCAACTGCTGTTTTTTGATGGCGTGCTTGTAGTGCCTACAACCCTGGTACAGGTTGATGGAGATTATCGCTTGCAGTGCTTGTAGCGGCGGGACCACAAACTACCGTGCTATAATGGCGGAGTCCTCACACTAGTTCCTTCTATTCGTCATGATTAAACTAAAACATTTCCTTTTTTGCCAGCCTCTCACCCCTCCCATCCGCAAAACGTGCTTGTATGAGCTGTGTATTTAAATTCAATATATACAATTAACCACTAAGAGTTCAGAACTAACATGTCTAGGGTATATATGGGATCCTTAGCAACAAACAAAAAATACGGTCTAACCTACGAGTGTACGGTCTTGTCATACGCAGTAAGTACCTGTTAACCTTGACTAGGGTATAAGAATATTGTCAGTTGACTACTGCCTGTTACAGTGTTCACATCGTGAAAGACCGTCTCACCTACCAGTCTCCAGCCTTGTCATACGCAGTAAGCAGCTGTTGGCGGAAAACAACATCCATAAATCTTGACATTTAGGAAAGTGTGTGTGTGTGTGTGTGTGTAAATCACTTGTAATCTAAAGATTGTTCATGTAGCTTTACTAAAATTTAATTCATATGTATTAGTTGATATGGAAGTCTCAACAACCAGTCATGGCAAGCCATGTGTCTTCTATAAAGGATATACATATATTGTAAAAACAACCAATAAAGATGGAACTCTTATTTGGCGATGTTCAAAACAACGATCCAAAAAGTGTCGAGGAATGATTAAAACAAAAGACTCCAACGTACTTACTTCAAAAGAACATCATTGTGAATCTCAAATTAATACACATTTAAATACGCAAAATACTCTAACCCAGGTAAAAAAGCAAGTCCAAGAAAAATATATTGCTGCTCAAGATAGTGCATTGTTTGTTAAAAAGCATTCATCATCACCTCAAAAAGACATGTTAGGACAAATACCATCGTTCAAAATACCCTTAACACTATCAAAAGCAACGCAGACTCTACAAGAGGTCCTTGTGGAAAACAAACAAGAGGAATTGGATAGTTCTAGTGATGTTGAGAATGATGATGATGATGATGATGATAATGATGGTGACAATGACTATAATAATTTTGATGATAATATTCATAATGATGATGATGATAATTATGAAAAAGAAGAGGATGAGGGTTTTATGTTTAGAAAACCATTGCGGCTTCCCCAGTTTTTAAGAGCAAGAGTACCTGGAGAAAGTTGTAAAAGGATCTACAACAAGCGTTGTGTTTAAAAATCTATATAGAACAATGGTAAAGAGATAGACTTGAATTCAGTGTGTAACTATTATAAAATGAATTTAATAAAAATATTGTATGGGTATTGTCTGTTTTTCTTAATTACTATCCCCATGTCCCACTATTAATACAATTGTTAACCATCAACAGTCTCTGACTATGTTCAAAAAGAGAGTGGCCTTAAACAATACACTATATCTATGGTTTGTGTACCGAGTGTCATAATAATGCAGTGTGGCCAAGCCATGTCAAGGCAATAGTTATGTCAGGTAAGGGATTCGAACCCTTGCTTCCTTATACAGAAAATTTGATCTTAAATCAAACACCTTAACCACTCGGTCAACCTGACAGTTACTAATTTAATTAGTCTTGAGGACTTGAGTGTTTACAAAACTTTTTCCAGTATACATTGACTAAACCACTTGCTTGTTTTGAAATATAGATTTTGTTTTGTTTTACCATAACATTGCAGTTATGAGTCTTGTGAACTGGGTGTTCAATATAGGGTTAAAGGCATTTTAAAATCATTTTAGAAAAGCTCTTAGGTATCGTGTCATGGGTTTTAGTAATGCATTACTGTTCGTTGACTAACATATACCGTTACACAACATTATTTTAGTGAACTTACATGTTGTTGTTTGAGTCTTTAGTCCTTTGACTGGTTTGATGCAGATCTCAGCGCCTATCTGTCCCGAGCTAATCGTTTCATCTCTATATAGCTACCACACCCTACATTCAAGGCCAGGGGCCGATAACCTAGATGTTAGGTCCCTTAAAACAACAATTATCATCATCATCATACATTCAAGGCTATCTGTTTAACATATTCTAAACTTGGTCTACCCCTACAGTTCTCGTCCTCGAACCTTTCTTCCTTAACTAAGTTTGCTATTCTTGGGTGTCTTAGTACGTGTTCTACCAACCTATCTCTTTACTTCATTAACAGTCGCCAGATACATCTCTTCTCCCCCACTCGTCTTAATACCTCTTTGTTAGTAACCCTATTTACCCATCTAATCTTCATCATTCTCCTGTAACACCACATTTCAAACACTTCAATTCTCCACTTTTCTGCTACACCAATTGTCTAAGTTTTACTTTCATAGAGTGCCACGCTCCAGACAAAGGCCTTCAAAATGACTTCGTAATACCTAAATCTATACTCAATGTCAACAGATTCTGTAGAAATTCTTTCCTTGTCTAAGCTACATAAGAATCCTAATCGTGTCTGGTATAATGTCTTGTTTAGCAAACATAGTCACTCAAAAGGTCTAAGCATTTTTTGTATATAACCCAAAAGAGCAAACAGTTTTTCTAAAACCCTACTCATTGGTCAATAACAAGCAGAGTCGCCAAAGTGTTTCGTTGGTAGTTAACTCATGTCTAGTTAATCAATTCCTTTCATATCGTTATCCAATTGTAGTAGTAAGGACTGGTGAACAACGTCAGTTCAACACACTGCTTTACACACAAATGTAGTTAGGCCCTTTGACATAATTTGGATAAATTTCATGGGCCGGTCCATAGGGACCAGTCCAAAGGGGCCGGTCTAAAGGGACCCTTCCACAGGGACCCATCAACAGGGACTTGTCAGCAAGGACCCATCAACAATGACCCGTCAACAATGACCTGTCATCAATGACCTGTCAACAATGACCTGTCAATAGGGACCCGTCAACAATGACCCGTCCACAGGGACTCATCAACAAAGACCCGTCAGCAATGACTCGTCAACAGAGACCCGTCGAAAAGCACCTGTCAAAAAGGATCCATCAAAAATGACCCCCTGTCAAAAAGGGCCCGTCCAAAAGGGGCTAGTCAACAGAGACCAGTCCAAAGGGACATATCAACAGAGATCAATCAACAGGGATCAATCAAAAGGGGCTATCATCTCAAGGCCTGACATATCCCTCTTTGATTATTGGTTTGCCAATCGACAAGCGTCACTTAAAATACTTTTTGATCACCACTCGTGGGTTGGGTTAGGTTAGGTTACACTACAGTCGCCATCTTTTAAAAAGCCTGCCCTCTTACAAAAGCTATGAGTGGGCATGCGTAAAAACAAAAAACAAAAACAAGCATGTTAATTCATAGTGGCTATCCACCAAGCACATGTCTCTTGTGTGGAACAACGTTTTATTCCATATCGGCATTCAAACTCTCACATGTTGTAATTGGAAAGAGAGATTCTCTAAAAAGAATACAATTTCACCCCCTAGTAGGGGTAGGTTTTATTTTGGGGTGGAAATATGTTGTTCATTGGAAAGGGGGTATCAGCCCTAGTTCAATGACACCTCATTCGTCAAAATCCGACTACGGGTTCGAACTCACATTTTCTCACGTATGAAGCAAAACAGGATGTGACTTGTTTCACAAGGAGGACGGTAATAAGGTCATTTCACACGTGTTCACATGTATTTCGTCACTTTCCTTTCATATCGTTATTCCATTATAGTAGTGGTGAACAAAGTCAATTCAACACACACAAATGTAGTTAGGCCCTTTGACATAATTTAAATAAATTCATGGGTTAGTCCGTAGGAACCAGGCCAAAGGGACCCGTCCAAAGGGATCAGTCCAAAGGGACAAGGACTCGTCCACAAGGACTCGTCAGCAATGACCAGTCCACAGGGACCCGTCAACAATAACTTGTCAACAATGACCTGTCAACAATAACCCGTCCACAGGGAACCACTCCCCCACCCTCTTACAAAAGCTATGAGTGGGCATGCGTAAAAAACAAAAACAAGCATGTTAATTCATAGTGGCTATCCACCGTACACATGCACTTTATGTGGAACAACGTTTAAATCCATATCGGCATTCAAACTCTCACATGTTGCAATTGGAAAGAGAGATTCTCAAAAAAATTTAATTTCACCCCCTAGTAGGGGTAGGTTTTATTTTTGGGGTTGAAATATGTTGTCCATTGGAAAGGGAGTGTTAGCCCGAGTTCAACAACACCTCATTTTTTTAAATCCAACCTTGGGTTCGAGAGATATCGCACCGCCGCCATCTTGGAGGAGGGGAGGAGGAGGAGGTGCTAGAACCGGCCAAAACACACTACTTTTACCGCATTTCACTGCGCTCAAGGAGTTAAATCACGAGAAAAGTCTATTAAAATATCTCAAATTCGCTTGGTTGCCATGTTCGTTTTGTACTTTACAGGTTTATGAAATATACATAGATTAACTTGTATCATTGCCCTTTATCACCGTACAACATTGCAGGGTGATATCTGTAATAGTTTCGGAGATATAGAATATCTGTGAAATATTTCGCACAGCCGCCATTTTGAGGTTATGTAAAAAATTTAACTAAATTAGACTTCAGTGCATTACAATTTGTATAAACATTTGCTGTACCAAGTTTCATTACGTTTGGATAGTTAAATCGCGAGAAAAGTCTATTTAAAAAGCTCAACTTCGCTTGACGGCCATGTTGGTTTTGTAGTCACCAGGTTTTTGAAAGTCTCATAGGTGAACTTCTAGTAGTGCCCTTTATCACCGTACACAATTTCAGGGCGATATCGGTAATAGTTTCGGAGATATTGAATGCTAGTGAAATATTTCGCACAGCCGCCATGTTGGATTGGTGAGACGTAACAAAATTTGAAGGGCACGCCCGAGGTCGCCGGGAATAGTGCTATGAACTTACCGAGTTTCATTGAAATCGCTCCAGCCGTTTAGATTTTATTAGGGGGGGGGGGACACACTCACACACACACGGACAAAAGGTGATCTCATAAGCCTATTTTTAGCCTACTTTCGATTTTTGCAAAAAATGAAAGTAGACTTATGAGATTAACACAGGGCGAAAAAAGTGTGTCTGTCTGTGTGTGTGTATGTGTGTGTGTGAGTCTGTGTGTGTGTCTGTGTGTGTGTGTGTGTCTGTGTGTGTGTGAGTGTGTGTACTCTGAATGTCTGTCCCCCCCTATCAATTCGAACACGGTGAATGCGAATTGAACGAAATTTGGTACAAAGGTAGCACTAGCAAAGGACACCTCAGTGTCATATTTTATATCGCCGCCATCTTGACGGAAACGTAATGGCGGCCACACAAATGTTCAAAGCTTAAATCAAATTACGACTAACCTAATCATCCGATCTCTACCAAATTTTGCAACAACATACCTTTATGGAGGGAGCATCCTTTGACCAAACCAATAGGCCATAAGCGTAATAGTTTGCGGATGGCGGCCATCTTTTTGTGAAAATCGATTCCCCCTATTAATTCAAACACGGTGCAACCGAATGGAACGAAATTGGGTACAGAGGTAGTACTAACAAAAGGCACCTCAGTGTCATGTTTTATATCGCCGCCGTCTTGACGGAAACGTAATGGCGGCCACATAAATGTTCAAAGCTTAAATCAAATTACGATTAACCTAATCATCCGATCTCTACCATTTTTTGCAACAACATACCCTTTTAGAGGAAGCATCCTGTGACCAAATGACAAGGTCATTAGCCTAATAGTTTGCAGATGGCGGCCATCTTTGTGTGAAAATCAATTCCCCCTATTAATTCAAACACGGTGAATCTGAATGGAACGCAATTTGGTACAGAGGTAGCACTAGCAAAGGGCATCCCAGTGTCATGTTTCATATCACCGCCATATTGACAGAAACGTAATGGCGGCCACACAAATGTTCAAAGTTTAAGTTAAATTACGACTAACATAACCATCCGATCTCTACCAAACTTTGCAACAACTTCCCTTTATGGAGGGAGCATGCTTTGACCAATCTAATAGGTTATTAGCCTAATAGTTTGCGGCAGGCGGCCATCTTTATGTCAAAATTGATTCCCCCTATTAATTCGAACACGGTGGAACAGAATGGAACGAAATTTGGTACAGAGGTAGCACTAGCAAAGGGCACCTCAGTGTCATGTTTTATATCGCCGCCATCTTGACGGAAACGTAATGGCGGCCACACAAATGTTCAAAGCTTAAATCAAATTACGATTCGCCTAATCATCCGATCTCTAGCAAATTTAGCAACAACATACCTTTATGGAGGGAGCATCCTTTGACCAAACTAATAGGTCATCAGCCTGATATTTTGCGGATGGCGGCCATCTTTGTGTGAAAATCGATTCCCCTTATCAATTCGAACACGGTGAAACCGAATGGAACGACATTTGGTACAGAGGTAGCACTAGCAAAGGGCACCTCAGTGTCATGTTTTATATCACCGCTATCTTGACGGAAACGTAATCGTGGCCACCCAAATGTTAAAAGCTAAAATGTAATTACGACCAACCTAATAATCTAGTCTCTACCAAATTTTGCAACACCATATCTTTATGTGGGAAACATATTCAGACCAAACTGCAAGAACATCAGCCCAATAGTTTGCAGATGGTGGCCAAGTATGTGTGCAAATCGATTCCCCCTATCAATTCAAACACGGTGAAACGGAATTGAACGAAATTTGGTACAGAGGTAGCACTAACAAGGGGCACCTCATATTCATGTTTAATATCCCTATAGCACGTTGTATTTCAACAAGCTACTACAACCAACATTCTATCATACTCCTTGAAAAGGACAAAGAGTTATAACAATACCCATGCATTTAGGAGAAAGTAGGCTATATGTTCTTTACTGAACATCTTGTTTCAAAATTGAAAATAGGCTAAAAAAGAACCTTTCAAAATACTGCGACATATTAAACGTTTCACATTTCAGCTTCAATAAAAGATGAGTTCGTTTCAATCATCGTTGTGTTAAAGGTTCATTTAGGGGCTTTGCGATATCGTGGTCATGTAGCCATGAGTATTTGTGTGTGTGTGTAATTTGTCTGATAGCCTGTGTTATTGTGATGGTTGTATTATTGTGTAAAGATTTGAGGTCATTCTTTCAGTGCGGCCTATACAAACTGTCATTTGTAGCTCTTCAGTCGGGTCAACATGTTGTTGTTTGAGTCTTCAGTCTTTTGACTGGTTTGAGGCAGCAATGCATGCCTCACTGTCCTGAGCTAATCGTTTCCTCTCTTCATTGCTACCACACCCTACATCCGAGGCAATCTGTTTAACATATTCTAACCTAGGTCTACCCCTACAGTTCTTGTCCTCGACCCTCCCTTCCATTACTAATCTTGCTATTCCTGGGTGTCTAAGTAAGTGTCCTACCAAACTATCTCTTCTCTTCATTAGTAGTCGCCAGACATATTTCCACTCCTACTCGTTTTAATACCTCTTCGTTTGTAACCCTATCTACCCATCTGATCTTTCTCCTGTAACTCCACATTTCAAACGCTTTAGTTATCATGTTTTCTACTGCACCAACAGTCCAGGTTTCACTTCCATAGAGCGCCACGCTCCACACAAAGGCCTTCAAAAATTACTTCCTAACACCTAAATCTATATTCGAATTCAACAGATTCCTTTTCTGTACAAATGCTTTTTATATCCTCTTTGCTTCGTCCATCACTGGTTATTTTGCTTCACGAATATGCCCAATTAGTTGTAAAAATAACAGATTATTTTATTTTAAATCTTGAGAGCAACACAACACTTTTATAAGATTTTTTTGGAAAAAAATATCTTTTGGTTTTATTTTTGTTTAAGTTACTTTGTAACAGATCTCATTTCAATGTTTTAGAATATTTTAAGAGCAATTCAAAATTACAACATAGTTTTAATTACTCGCAAATGTATACCTTTTAATAGTTCCTTCCGACAACTTAGGATTGCTGATTATGATCACACTGTGCTCAACAACTTATAATAATGTACTTGTGTCGTCCAGTTGCAAAACTCGTTTAATCCACTTGTGATTAAGGTTCCTGTCGTAAAATTATTTTATTTTATTTTATTTTATTTTATTTTATTTTATATTATTTTAATTTATTTTATTTTGTTTGATTTTGATTTGTTTTATTTCGTTTTATTTTGTTTAAATTGTTACATTTAATTTTTTGTTTTTTGTTTTATTTTGTTTTATTTTATTTTGTTTTGTTTTATTTTGTTTGATTTTGATTTTGTTTTGTTTTATTTCGTTTTATTTTGTTTAAATTGTTACATTTAATTTTTTGTTTTTTGTTTTGTTTTATTTTGTTTTATTTTATTTTGTTTTGTTTATTGTGTTTTATTTGGTTTGTTTTGTTTTAATTCGTTTTTTTATTTTTTATTTTATTTTATTTTGTTTTGTTTTATTTTGATTTTCCAGAAAACAAACGTAAAACCAAAAACCAAAAAACACTAAGCAAAAACATTTCAAAAACAAAAGCAAAAGCAGAAAACAAAATACAAGAAACACAAAGCAAAATTCAAAATAAGCAAAAGCATAATGCAAACACAAATCCAAACACCAAAAACCCAAAGCAGAAAAAAAAGTAGAAAAACCAAAAAACAAAAGATAATCGAGGCAAAGTCCAGAGAAACGTTTCTCATGAAAATGATTCTTATTCACAAGTGGATTAATCGAGTTTTGCAACTGGACGGCTCATTTGATTTATTCGGTAACCGCAAAACGATAACCACATGGTGCAAAGAAACTGAAAGAACCTAGTAGAATTAAATATGACAGAAAATTCACTACTCAACCGATAAGCTAAACTATTTACCAAATACGAAAATATAAGATTTCAAGACAAATCTACCCTAAAATCCAAACCCCATATCTCGGAAGAAGATAGGAAAAGAAGATCAGAAAGAATGAAGAGACACTGGACACTAAGGAAAAATTAGAACACAGAGAAATTATTGATTCAACGTACCCTGAAGAGGTATGGAGTACACTGCTCTATGGAAGTGAAAGTTGGACTCGGGGTAATTGGAAAAGGATCCACTTGAAGCTGATGAAATGTGGATATGGTGGAAAATGACAAGAACGAGCTGAATGGAAAGAGAAACCAACCTGGAAGTCCCAAGGGAAGTAAAAAATGAGAGAAGATTAATGAAGGAAAAGGGAAAGAGGAAAATAAAATGTATTGGACATGTCATCAGACACAACACTTTCATCGTTAACAAAGCTTACCACGGTGGGTGAGCGGTCAACGTGTCGGATTACTAACCCCAAGCTTGCAGGTTCGCTCTTGGCCATGGTAAGTGATTTTTGAAAGGCGGCAAAAATTACGACTATCATGTCATACGATTTTGGCATGTCAAATAACCCATTGGAATTCAGTAGGCCGTGTTCATAATGGCAAAATTAATCTCGGGAGTTTCCGCCAACACAAAGTTCCTCATTTCTCTACTAGAAAGCGCTATTATGTTCAAGGAGCTTAGATATCTAACCTCCTTGACTTTCATAGTGTTTCAAGGAACAACTAAATTCGACATGCAAGCTACCCTCTGGGTGTCAAATAACAAAGCTGGCAGCCGAGGCCATGTGATATTATTATTATTATTATTATTATTATCGTTAACATTCCGGAGGAGTGTGAGAAGCATGTTATGGAGCAAGGATATCCCTCAGAACAGCAAAAAGATCATATATCGGACGTACTATGTCCCTATCCTGACGTATGGCTCGGATACCTGGGTTATAAAAGGAAGGGAGAAGAGCAAACTACAGGCTAGTGAGATGAGGTTCCTGAGAAGCAGTAGTGGAGCTACAAAGATGGACAGAATAAGAAATGAGAGGACCAGAGAATTAATTAAGGAGGAACCATTGCAGGATGGTATAGAGAAATCTAGACTTAGATTGTATGGACATGTAAAACGAATGGAGGAGAAGAGGATGCCCAGAAGGATACACGAGACGAAGTGGGAAGGAAAGAGACCGAGAGGAAGACCGAGAGACAGGTGGCTGAAGGGGGTGGAAGGAAGCGTGAAGAAAAGAGGAGAAGACTGGACAAGGGTGGAGGCTGAGAGATGGTGGGAAGACAGAAGACGTTGGAGATGCTTGTGTTCCAAACAGACCCAGCCAGTGGCTGGAAACTGTGCAAGATGATGATGATCGTTAACATTCTTGAAGGGAAATTGCTGGGAAAGGAAGGAGGAGGACGGCCTAGGACGAAGTATTTGGAAGACAACAAGAATAGAAGGAGATGTGACAATTACATGGAACTGAAACGAACCGCCAACAACAGAAGAGCGTGGTTGCATCGACAAGGCCTTAATAATAATAATTGCGAGTGCTGGCACGACTTTTGTGAACCATATTTTAAATTACTAATTCTCGTATGTGTAAAATATATTTGATGTAGAAAGCAACTGGGCAGAATATTTTCTTGCAATAATTTGCCGTTCCTTGAGTTTGAACCACTGAATTCCATCTGTCCAGTGCACGTGTGGTGTGGTGTATGACGCAGAGAGCGTAATCCCCAACTGTCCCCAAATGAACATTAACTAGTTACGACAGTTGGAAGAGGAACACCTCTCAACTCAATTAAAATGTAGCATCAAATTAGCTTACAACTCGGTGACGCCGTAACAACAAACTTTCACGTGAGTTGAATATAGCAACTTGCTTAATTCTTTTGGGTCCATTGTAATACCATGATACAGTGCGAATTAATTACGCACAGAAATTAAATAATGATGACGTTATCATTTTAGCAGACTCACCAGAGGATTTGAATAGTCTACGTTTTTATATGGTTTGAACTCCGTCTTGAAGAAGGAAGTCATGATGGAAATCAATAAATGTAAAACAAAAATAATGGATTGCAGCCGAATAAAATCAGACACCCCTCTTGTTGTTTGAGTCTTCAGTCTTTTGACTGGTTTGATGCAGCTCTCCACGCCTCCCTGTCTTGAGTTAATCGTTTCATCTCTACATAGCTACCACGCCCTACAACCGAGGCAATCTGTTTAACTTATTCTAACCTTGGTCTACCACTACAGTTCTTGTCCTCGACCCTTCCTTCCATAACTAAGCTTGCTATTCTTGGTTGTCTCAGTATGTGTCCTACCAACCTATCACTTCTCACCATTAGCAGTCGCCAGAAACATCTCTCCTCTCCCACTCGTCTTAATACCTCTTCGCTTGTAACCCTATCTAACCATCTGATCTTCTTCATTCTCCTGTAACACCACATTTCAAAGTGGTATGAGAAAGTCAATTCTGAAAGCCTTAGTCTGGAGCGTGGCGCTCTATGGAAGTGAAACTTGCACAGTTGGCGCAGCGGAAAAGAGAAGAATAGAAGCCTTTCAAATAGGTTGCTAAAAGGAAATGATGAAGATCAGATAGATATATACATTAACATTCACGGCCAGTGGAACCCCACACAAGACACGTCACAAACCTAGAAGAATTGCTGAGTTTTAATTCACTGGCCGTGAAAGCCAATATACTGCCTTTTTTGGAAGCTTTCATAGAGAGGTTATGGCTGCTTGAGCTTTTAGTTCTCGCAGTAAAGAGGCGCAGGTGCGCTTCATAAAAAGGTAGGCAGTGCGCAGTTCGCTACTCCTGTTGGAGTCCGGGTGGGGACACCAAGAGCCCACTAATGAGCCAGCTTGGTTTATTAGGCGAATCCCCACACAAGACACGGCACAAACCTAGAAGAATTGCTAATTCACTGGCCGTGAAAGCCAAAATACCATCTTATCTTATGAAAAATGAAAATCCACAGCCTGCTTCCAGTCTCCGACCGGGTCAGGAATGGAATGAATGAAGCCCCCATCTAGCGGCGAGGATATGAACTGTGCCGGCTGCCAGGGCCTGACGCACTCCTCTGGGGCAATGATTAAATGAATGACAGATGAAATGAAATGATAGTGGAGAGTGTTGCTGGAATGAACTCTTGACAGGGAAAACCGGAGTACCCGGAGAAAAACCTGTCTGCCTCCGTTTTGTCCAGCACAGATCTCACATGGAGTGACCGGGATTTGAACCACGGACCCAGCGGTGAGAGGCCGGCGTGCTGCCGCCTAAGCCACGGAGGCTTACACCATGTTATCTTATATACATACAGTGTGGTCCACCAGCCCCTTATTTTTTTTGGAGGAAGGCAACCCAACTAACGCGTATATCACAGTCATTCTAAAAACATTAGTACCTGCTCCTTTACGTCCATTGTACAACTTTACCGTTGAGTACATCCTCGCGAATATCGTAGAAATCAATAGTGGCAGTGTTCTTTCAATGACCTCAAATATAATGTATGATTGAAACGATCAGAGCTCCGAATAACACTGTCTTAAGTTTGGACAGGAAGTGTCTACGAATAGATTCAATACATGCCAACTATACACCATAGTTCTCGGTAGCTATGGTGGCTAAATCAAAAATTGCCAGAGTAGCATCAACGAAATTGCATTGTAGTAGGTTCGAACCTTCAACTAGTACTTTTTTTTTTGCTTAATGTCGTTCATTGTGGATGTATTATGGACGCATATCTATCTGTTCCAACGAGTGTTTTTTTTTTTTTGGTCCTGAAAAGGACCGTACTTATCCGATGGTACGCAGCCAGATTGGACGACGACATAATGATCTGTAGAACGAAAGCAAGGTATCCTGTATATTCAACGTAGCAAGTGTTCGAAATTTTGACCACCTTTGTTTAAAGGAAAACTCCGACTCACTCAGATGACCCACATAACAAATAGATTTGTTATGTGGGTAGGCTCACGAATAAATGCATCAGACCGTAACTATAATTTCTTTCAACGGCGTCTCTGCGAAAAGTGCTTGCTATACACTTACAATAATAGTTAGTTAGTGAGATTTTAAGGGGCGGAACTATGAGGTCATATGCCCAAAACATGCAGTAAACACAGATAATTATAACATTATTGGTTTTACGTCCCTTTTAACTGCTCTGGCTTTTAGATACGCCGGGGTGCCGGAATTTTGCTCCGAAGGGGATCTTCAACGTGCCAGTAAATCTACTGACACAGCTCCCTCGCATTTGCGCACCCTCGAATGCCAGCTGACTGCGCCAGGATACGAACCTGCAACCTTGGGCACAGCAAGCGAGAACGTTACCGTTGAGCCTCGCAGCAAGGCAGTAATTACAGATCGTGTCATATTATTATAAATATTGAACTATTAAAATTCTAATTATCACGAATAGAGTCGCCTCCGTTGCGTAGTGGTCAGCGTGATTAGCTGCCAACCCGGACGTCCTGGGTTCGATTCCCGGCTCTGCCACGAAATTTGAAAAGTGGTATGAGGACTGGGACGGGGTCTACTCAGCCTCGGGAGGTCCAAATGAGTAGAGGGGATTCGATTCCAACCTCAGCCATCCTCAAAGTGGTTTTCCGGTCAGGCTTTAAACCTCTCAGCCACCAACACATAGCAGATACCGCACGCTAAACGTGCTATATTTACTGTATCCGACCCACCTCGAACGTTTAAGTCCATGTCAGAGTCTTCAATCACGGTTTATGGTGTTGATTTAACCTTTTACTATTACAGATCACGTGGCGTAAGCTATTAATTCGATCGTATTACGTGTATGTGTGTTATTTCAAGGAGCAGTAAGTCGTATGTTAGTAGAATGGGCCATAGTATTTGGTGGGGAAAAGTTTAAGGTCGTTTTTTCTTTGCTAGACCCATGACCCAATTACATTGCTGTCACACAGTCAGAGCGCAGAGCAATATCGACCATCGGGAGAATTGAGATGTTAGTTGGGTTTCATAAAACTAAATAATAAGGGGCGGGTGGACCACACTGTATATAAAGGAATGTCTATCTGTTCGTCTTAAATACGTTCATAAACCATTCATCCGATTGCGATCAAATTTTGGTGAGTTGTAGTGCACACGCCCGAGAAATTTATAGGCGTAGTAAATCCAATTTACAACAGATGGCGCGCGAGTAGCTCCAACAAAATGACGTGCGATTCGTTTCAAAAAATCCCCACATGCGTTCATATACCATTCATCCGATTGCGATGAAACTTTGGTGAATCATTAAGTACACCCCAGGGAAAGTTTCAGGCTTAGTAAATCTGTTTTAAAATACGTAGCGCATGAGTAGATTCAACAAATGAGTGACGGCACGCGAATCGTTTAAACAAAAACCCGTATGCGTTTATATGCCATTCATCCGATTGCGATGAAACTTTGATTTGTTGTTGTGTACACGCCAGGGGAGGTCTTCAACTTAGTAAATCGATTTTACAATATTGGTAGAGCACGAGTTGAAGAAACTGAAGAAAAGTCAAAAGCCAAAAAGGTGGGCAATAGACAGACTGAAAGTAAAGGATGTAAACGAAAGATTCAAGAAGAGTATAAAGGAAGGACTAATGAAAACCCCTAAACAAATTTCAATTGCAGATGAATGGGCACTTTTGAAGAGTGAAATTTCAAAATCCCCAGAAGAAAACATTGGTAGGAAAGAAATAACAGGTAGAAAACCGTGGATCACTCAGGATATACTATAATTGATGGATGAAAGGCGGAAACACAAGAATGTAAGAGATGAAAAGGGGAAAGCAGAATACAGACGTCTGAGGAATGATATCAACAAGAAGTGCAAGGAAGCGAAAGAAGAATGGTTGAAAGAGAAATGTGCAGGTATAGAAAATTGTCTGAAATTAGGAAAAGTAGACACAGCTTATCGAAGGATTAAGAATACTTTTGGGGAAAAGAAGACTAAGTGCTGTAATATTAAGGACACAAATGGAAAGCCTCTAACAGATAGGGAAGAAAAGGTTGAGAGATGGAAAGCTTACATAGAGTGCTTGTATAAGGGAAAGGAGATTGAGAATCATGTAATGGAAAAGGAGGAGGAAATTGAGGAGGATGCAAAAGGAGATTTAATATTGAGATCAGAATTTGACAGAGCATTAGAGGACTTACGCAGGAACAAAGCACCAGGCATAGATGATATTCTGATTGAGTTGCTACGCTGCATAGGAGATGAAGGTCTGATCAGGTTATATCACTTGGTGTGTAGGATTTATGAGACAGGTGAGGTACCCCCTGATTTCAAGAAGAATGCAATCGTCCCCATACCAAAGAAAGTGGGAGCTGACAGATGAGAAGATTACCGTACAATCAGCTTGATTACTCATGCTTCAAAGATCCTGTCAAGAATAATTTACAAGAGGGTTGAAAGCCAGATAGAAACGGAGTTGGGTGAAGACCAGTTTGGTTTCAGGAGAAATGTAGGAACAAGGGAAGCTGTACTAAGTCTTAGGCTGATTTTGGAAGGTAGAATAAGGAAAGATAAGAGAACCTTCATGGTATTTGTAGACTTAGAAAAGGCTTTTGATAACGTTGATTGGACTAAATTGTTTGACATTTTGAAATCTATTGGAATAAAGTACAGGGATAGGAGGGTGATATACAATCTATACAGAAACCAGACAGCAGTCATTCGAGCTGAAGGGCATGAGAGAGAAGCTGGTATTCAGAAAGGTGAAAGGCAAGGCTGCAACTTATCACCCATACTTTTCAATCTTTACATTGAACGAGCAATGAAGGAAATTGGAGAAAAATTTAAATTGGGAGTGAAGATTCAAGGAGAAATAATTTCAACTCTGAGATTTGCTGATGACATCGTCATCTTGGCCGACAAGCCTGAGGATTTGAATGAGTTTTTGAATGGTATTGACTCCGTCTTACGGAAAGAATTCATGATGAAAATTAATAAATGTAAAACAAAAGTACTGGAATGCAGCCGAATGAATCAGAAACCTCTATGGAGATCAAATTGGCAGGTGAAAAGCTGAAGGAAGTAGGAGAAATGCTTTCCTTGCCTGAGCCACCCGCTCAGGCAAGGAAAGCATTTCTACAAAAAAGGAATCGGTTGACATCGAATATAGATTTAGGTATTGGGAAGTCATTTTTGAAACCCTTTGGCTGGAGCGTGGCGCTCTATGGAAGTGAAACTTGGACTATTGGTGCAGCAGAAAAGAGGAGAATTGAAGCATTTGAAATGTGGTGTTACAGGAGAATGATTAAGATCAGATGGGTAGATAGGGTTACCAACGAAGAGGTATTAAGACGAGTGGGAGAGGAGAGATGTTTCTGGCGATTGCTATTGAAGAGAAGAGATAGGTTAGTAGGACACATACTAAGACACCCAGGAATAGCAAGCTTAGTTATGGAAGGAAGGGTCGAGGACAAGAACTGTAGGGGTAGACCAAGGTTAGAATATGTTAAACAGATTGCCTTGGACGTAGGGTGTGGTAGCTATGTAGAGATGAAACGATTAGCTCAGGACAGGGAGGCATGGAGAGCTGCATCAAACCAGTCAAAAGACTGAAGACTCAAACAACAACAACAGAGCACGAGTAGATTCAACAAATGAGTGACGACCTGCGAAGCGTTTCAAAAAGTCCCGTATGCGTTCATATACCATTCATCCGACTGCGATGAAACTTTGAGGGATAGGTGAGTACACTCCAGGGAAGGTTTCAGGCTTAGTAAATCCATTATACAATAGGTAGCGTACGAGTAGATTCAACAAATGAGTGACGGCAAGCGAATTGTTTAAACCAAATCCCGTATGCGTTCATATGCAATTCATCCGATTGCGATGAAACTTTGATGAGTTATTGTGTACACGCCAGGGAAGGGTTTCGACTTAGTAAATCCATTATACAATACTTAGCGCACGAGTAGATGCAACAAATGAGTGACGACCCTTGAAGCGTATCCTGTATGCGTTCATACAGTATACCATTCATCGATTGCGATGAAACTTTGATGAGTTGTTGTGTGCACTTACATGTAGGTTTCTAACTTAGTAAATCCACTTCACAGTAGGTAGCGAACGAGTTGTTTCAACAAATGAGTGACAGCACACGAATCGTATACATGGAATTTCGTATGTATTCATATGCCATTCATGCGATTGGAATGAAACTTTGGTGAGTTGTTGTGGACGTTCCCATGAATGTTTCTAATTTAGTTAATTAATTTTACGATAGTTTGGAGGCAGTTAACGGAAGATTAAAAAAAAGAATTGTGTATTCAAAAGCACTTCAAGAAACAATATTACAACGCCAACACTTTCTTTGATTGGCGTTGCAACGCAAGCCGAGTTCAGCTAGTTAGTTATAAACTCTGTGAAGGAAGATATAATTATTAATTATAATATTTCAGCAATCCTCTCAGCTTACAGACCGTGCCTGTTGACGGACTTCGCCCAGGTGCAACAAGTCAGGCTCATCAGTGGGCACTTGGTTAACTGCCAGGACCACTGCCTGGGTAGGCTATCCTGAAATCTCGCCTCAGGCATGGCTTGAAAGGATTGCTGGTGAATTAATTAATGGCCGTAAAAGCCAATATGCCATCAATTGACTAACAATAATAGACTAATAATAATTATTATTATAATCATTTATTTATATCGTATGGCAAAACAAGGGTACATTATAAATACATATATCTTACAATTATACATACAATTATTTACAGGTCAACATTCAAAACTTAATGTCCAGACTTTCCAGCCAGTCCACTGCCTCAGTATAGGCACTATGTTGATCTTGAACAGATCCATTGAATCCTCTTTTTGGGCAGTCCATAATAACGTGGTTGGTTCCTTAATTTAGGGGCTGCGACAACGCGGTCATGAAGCCCCGTGTACTTTTGGTGTGTGTAGAATCTGTCTGATAACCGGTGTTAATTGTGATGACTGAATTAGTGTGTGTATCAATTCAAATAAGGACAGCAGACATTTTATTTTTTCAAGTAGTTTCTACTTTTGCCGCCAAACGCCACTGTCAGCGACTACTATTTCAGAACCTGGTTACCAGAAGCAGCTGCAGTCGGCTTCCGGCGATGAATGTCGGCACCTAAGAGCGTTTGTCAAATGTTTAACCTCAACTAATTTAGCTTCACACAGGTGTAATTAGTGGAAGGTTCTTTAACATGTCATAAATCTATGACATGGGACCGCCGGCATTACTTCCCCTCCGAAGGAAGGCATACTGAGGGATTTTTAACGCTCTTAAAACATCCGATGACTTTGGCCGGGTTTGAACCCACGATCTTGGGCATAGAAACTCAGCAAGCTACCAACTACGACACATAACAACGTGCTGGATGGTCTGGGGCACATTATCCCAGTCGCAAAATGGGTCTTCAGATCTACCCCACTTGTGAAACCAAAATTTACACCTGCCATGATTTCACCAAATTCTGTTTAGATATGTCCATTCCCTTCTCGGTAAGTTGAAATCATGATGATGATCATCATCACCTAGTGAACGTTTCATCTGATAAGAAGAAAGCAATCCAGCACTTGATCTCCACGAAGTAACTCGCGTGAGATCCAAATCTTTCTTCTTCACTATCTCGACTTGTGGAACTCGATTCTTGTGACAGCTCGCGACTGCTGCCGTAATCTGTGTAAGACTCAGAGTCGCGGGTAAGTCCCTCCATTTGTATCCCGACCTGCAGTCTGGCTCAACTCAGAAAGCTCTCGGGTAATGGATGCGATTTGTTCCCTCAGTCTCTCATTTGGGCACCCTTTGCAGGGTGATTGGTGATGTGTCCACATGGAGGAAACGGTTCATTATTGCTACTATTATTTTTAGCCTACTTTTCACTTTTTGCAAAAATGAGGATAAAGTAGACTTATGAGATCGACCCGCGCAAATGTGTGGGCAAATGTGTGTCTGTCTGTCTGTCTGTCAACTCCTAAACGGCTGCAGCAATCGAAACCAAATTTTGTATGAATATATGCCTGAATATCTCAAGCTCATATTTGAAAATGATGTCATTGCTACCAACTGCTGAGAAACCGCAATTGAAATTTGAGCTCCATGTTGTATATCCTGGAAGGTATGCTTGGGAGCTATTCCAAAATTGGCACACACATAGATAATAATATTTCAATTTAATTTCCAGGAGGCCATGCATGGCAGTGTTGCCAAAATGATTTTAAGCCTGCTGATAAGTCCAATTTTTAAATGCATATAACTTCTACACTATCAAATGGATTTCAACCAAATTTCGTATATACTGTGTATACATAATCGGATAAGACTGAGCGTATTCTTAAAAACCACCAGGGCTGCCAACTGTTAATAAATGCTCTCGCTATTTCTTAATCCAAATACCAATACATCCCAAAGTATGCAAGCCGACCGCTTTAAATTATGCACACGTATATTACCCGACATTCTTGATTAATTTGAGTAACTAATATACGTCAGTGCTACCAACATGATTCTAAGCCTGCTGATAGGACCAATTTTAAAATACATGTGACTTCTATACTAACAAATGGATTTCCTCCAAAATTGGCACAACGAGAGATCATAATATTTCAGGTTATTTCTGTCCAACATGCATGACAATGATGCCAACATGATTTTACGCGCGCTGATAGATCCAATGTCTAATTGCGTGTTACACTGTTCTCCACACAAAACACATGTACACTCATGGCCAGCCTTGTGAAAGGATTTCCTGGTACAAATACGATAATGGAAACCGGGAATCGCAAAGCGCGTCATCAGGTGTCGCTACTCGTATTCTTCTTTCATCCAATCTTTGTAGATTACTGGGTCTGTTGCGTAGAAGATGTCTTCGATTGAGTGTTTATTACGTCGTGATTTGCTGCCCTCCCAGTATTTTTTCATCCTTTCAGATCTTGCCGTCCTCTTTTCTTCAGAAATTCTGTATCGTCGTTTGGTATTGACCCTGACCTGGAACCTCTTCATTTTATATTTGGTTATATTCTTCGCGGATCCATCTGCAAGCATCTCTTCTGTAGTTTGGAACTCTCGTCGGCCCTGCTCAGTCTCCTTAAACCAGTTCGGCTTGGTTTTCTTATTGCTGAAAAAAACGAAGATTCTTTTATTTATCCATTTCGGCTGGTTATTATTATTATTTTATTTTAATTGTTGATGTTTTCTTCTTTCCGATGAGGCCTGCTAGGGACCACGTGACAACCTCAATTCTTCACACTTTGTTGTTTTCTCTTCCGTTCCCTCCAGTACTCCTTCATCCGTTCACTATGCTGCTTCTTTCTGTCCTCGGACCACTTCGCACCAGATTTCTTTGGCAATCTTCCTTGGAATCCTTTCATACTTAATACCCTTTTTCTAAAGATCTCTCTGTTCACCGTTTCATCTTCACTTATATTATTTCTTTCTAAATCTTTCTTTACTTCTTGAATCCAGCTAGTTGTTGCCCTTTTCTCCCAAAGGTACTTGAATATCATATTTGTTAATCTGGAATCATCCATTCTGTAAATATGTCCCAAAAATTGCAATCTCCTTTTTCTTATCGTTTCTGTTATATTTTCTATGTTCCTGTATATTTCATCATTAGATCTTAATTTCCATACTTCTGCTGTTTTCACTGGGTCTAAAATTTTCCTCATGATTCTCCTTTCTAATACTTCAAGTTTATCTAATCTATAGTTTAGTACCAGACATTCACTTGCGTATATGCATTCCGGTTTCACCACTGTAGTGTAGTGCCTTATTTTAAGATTTTTAGATAAGCACTTTTTGTTATAAAAATTCTTCGTGATACCATATGCTCTTTCCATCTTGTGTACCCTTTCTTCTACCTAAGATATTATTCTAAATCATTTTCTTGAATTATTTCTCCCAGATATTTGAATTTCTTTACTTTTCCCACTGGGCCAATATCTGTTGCCAAATATTTTGAAGCGTTCTTGATGATTGTAATAAATTTAGTTTTTTCTATGGAGATTCTCAAAACCTGTTTTATTGGCTATTTCTTCCAAGAGATTGATTTGTGTTTTTGCACTTGTTAGGTTTTCTGACAATATAGCAAAATCGTCTGCAAATGCTAGGCAACTTATTTCAATGCTTTGTTTCTTCCCCCCAAAGTTACTGGGGAAATGTTATGTTCTTTTAGCTTTAAATTACAAATTCTTACAATTTTCTCTAAAACACAGTTGAACAGAAGGGGTGATAAACCATCACCTTGCCACACACCTGTATTTATCTTAATAGATTTTGATATCTCACCCATAAATTTTACGTTTGAAATAGTGTCAGTAAGGGTTTCACGTATTAGGTTTGCCAATTTAGTTTTCAGTCCAAATTCACGAATTGTTTTATCTATGGTATCTCTATCAACCGAGTAAAGGCCTTTTTAAAATCTACAAAAGTCACAACTATGTCCCATCAATTCAGTATCCTATGGCGAATTATAGATTTTAAGTTAAACATTTGTTCTGATATTTTATTATTATTATTATAACAATTATTACTCATAGTGTATTACTAAAATAATAATGTTTGATACGAATTTGAGCAAATTGTTCCCTAATTAATTAGAATTTGAGTTCTACCGCTGCCCTATACCACTGGATTAATATACAAAATTCCAGCTAATAATTAAATCAATTCAGTTTTCCATGCGGTGGAATATTTAAATACATACAGTAGCCTACATAGCACCATATAAATAATTACCCTTCAAAACCAAATGCATAATGAATATATTGATATTTTTAGGAATTGTAAAATATGGGGAATTAATCATAAAATATTTCATTCCAGCTATATCGTGTCCAATCACAGGATTCATTAAATTATGGTTATCTACATACTCGTATATTAAAAGCAACGCTTGAACATTCTTTTTTTTTTCATTTAAGACTGTTTTGCTTTCCAAGGCCAGTCTAGTCTTCAACCCTCTGATTGTCTTGTTGTTGTTGTTGTTGTTGTTGTTTTTTTTGTTTGTTTTAATTTACTGTTCATACCCTCTGCATGCTCCACTACATAAGTAGTACTACATGCACTTACAATACATTTTATAAATGAACAATATAAACTATATTATAATAACTCAATTTCTATATGACTTAATCTTAACAATATCAAACAATACTATTCATCGTTTTTCCTAAGAGCTTGAAAATCCAGAGCATTAACAAATTTAGAAAATTCCTTCAAATACTTTTTGAATAGCACAGATTTCTGAATCGGCCAGTTATCGTCTCTATTAATCAAGAATTGCCTAATATTTTTCACTTCACTGCACACGAAAATTATATGATCTATAGTCTGAGGGCTGCTTTTACAGGAACATTCGGGATTACGTATAATTTTAAGTCTGTGTAAGTACTAAGCAATATTTCCATGTCCAGTCAGTATTGTAGTCTTATTAAAGCTGCTTCGGTGGCGTAGTCGGTAGCATGCTGAACTGCTGTGTCCAAGATAGCGGGTTCAAACCCGGCCGAAGTCGTCGGATTTTTTAAGAGCGTTAAAAATCCTTCAGTATGCCTTCCTTCGGAGGGGAAGTAAAGCCGGCGGTCCCAGGTCATAGATTTATGGCATGTAAAAGATCCTTTCACAGACTAAACTTGTGTAAAGCAAAAATTGTTAGGTTAGATTTCGTCAGAACGCTCCATCAAAGTTCCAACGTTCACTACTAAGTATCATTGATATCTGGTGGCGAAAGTTGGAACTACTTGAAAGTGAACGGAACTTGTAGTTCGCCCTTTAGGGTGTCCGCTGGAAGCAGCTACAGACTCAGGCGAGCCGAACATGTCCTCGGACACTCCCGGCACTAAAAGCCATACGATAAATAAATAAATAAATAAATAAATAAATAAATAAATAAATAAATAAATAATGTAGTCTTATTAGGTGTTAAGGTGATTTTGGATTTTAATCTACCTGCAACTGTTGGAAAGAATTCTTTTGTAAGTGTGCCTTTGAAGTTTATTACCATTTTTGCTGCCATTCATGAATTGATTCTTCTTTAAGATTTCTTTTTTTAAAGTTGAGATGGGTATTCTATCGAAACAAACCTCACTTAATTTTGTAGCCTCCTTTGCAATTTTATCAGCCAGTTCATTGCCTGCAACGCCTGTATGTGCCTTAACCCATTCAAATTCTATTATCAATTTTTAGCCTACTTTCGATTTTTGCAAAAAATGAAAGTAGACTTATGAGATCAACACAGGGCGAAAAAAGTGTGTCTGTCTGTGTGTGTGTGTGTGTGTATGTGTGTGTGTGAGTCTGTGTGTGTGTGTGTGTCTGTGTGTGTGTATGTGTGCGTGTGTCTGTGTGTGTGTGAGTGTGTGTACTCTGAATGTCTGTCCCCCCTATCAATTCGAACACGGTGAATGCGAATTAAACGAAATTTGGTACAAAGGTAGCACTAGCAAAGGACACCTCAGTGTCATATTTTATATCGCCGCCATCTTGACGGAAACGTAATGGCGGCCACACAAATGTTCAAATCTGAAATCAAATTACGACTATTCTAATCATCCGATCTCTACCAAATTTTGCAACAACATACCTTTATAGGGGGAGCATCCTTTGACCAAACTAATAGGTCATCAGCGTAATCGTTTGCGGATGGCGGCCATCTTTGTGTGAAAATCAATTCCCCCTATTAATTCAAACACGGTGAAACCGAATAGAACGAAATTTGGTACAGAGGTAGCACTAGCAAAGGGCATCTCAGTGTCATGTTTCATATCACCGCCATATTGACAGAAACGTAATGGTGGCCACAC
Source organism: Meconema thalassinum (assembly GCA_946902985.2). Classification (NCBI taxonomy): domain Eukaryota; kingdom Metazoa; phylum Arthropoda; class Insecta; order Orthoptera; family Tettigoniidae; genus Meconema; species Meconema thalassinum. The sequence continues at coordinate 144,822,510 of OX336399.1, forward strand.
AAATGTTCAAAGTTTAAGTTAAATTACGACTAACATAACCATCCGATCTCTACCAAACTTTGCAACAACATTCCTTTATGGAGGAAGCATGCTTTGACCAATGTAATAGGTTATTAGGCTAATAGTTTGCGGCTGGCGGCCATCTTTATGTCAAAATTGATTCCCCCTATTAATTCGAACACGGTGGAACCGAATGGAACGAAATTTGGTACAGAGGTAGCACTAGCAAAGGGCACCTCAGTGTCATGTTTTATATCGCCGCCATCTTGACTGAAACGTAATGGCGGCCACACGAATGTTCAAAGCTTAAATCAAATTACGATTAACCTAATCATCCGATCTCTACCAAATTTTGCAACTACATACCTTTATGGAGGGAGCATCCTTTGACCAATCTAATAGGTCATTCGCCTAATAGTTTGCGGATGGCGGCCATCTTTGTGTCAAAATCGATTCCCCCTATTAATTCAAACACGGTGAAACAGAATGGAACGAAATTTGGTACAGAGATAGCACTAGCAAAGGGCATCTCAGTGTCATGATTTATATCGCCGCCATATTGACAGAAACGTAATGGCGGCCACACAAATGTTTAAAGCTTAAATCAGATTACGACTAACATAACCATCCGATCTCTACCAAACTTTGCAACAATATACCTTTATGGAGGGAGCATCCTTTGACCAATCTAATAGGCCATTAGCCTAATAGTTTGCGGATGGCGGCCATCTTTATGTCAAAATTGATTCCCCCTATTAATTCGAACACGGTGGAACCGAATGAACGAAATTTGGTACAGAGGTAGCACTAGCAAAGGGCACCTCAGTGTCATGTTTTATATCGCCGCCATCTTGACGGAAACGTAATGGCGGCCACACAAATGTTCAAAGCTTAAATCAAATTATGATTAGCCTAATCATCCGATCTCTAGCAAATTTAGCAACAACATACCTTTATGGAGGGAGCATCCTTTGACCAAACTAATAGGTCATCAGCCTGATATTTTGCGGATGGCGGCCATCTTTGTGTGAAAATCGATTCCCCTTATCAATTCGAACACGGTGAAACCGAATGGAACGACATTTGGTACAGAGGTAGCACTAGCAAAGGGCACCTCAGTGTCATGTTTTATATCACCGCTATCTTGACGGAAACGTAATCGTGGCCACCCAAATGTTAAAAGCTAAAATGTAATTACGACCAACCTAATAATCTAGTCTCTACCAAATTTTGCAACACCAAATCCTTATGTGGGAAACATATTCAGACCAAACTGCAAGAACATCAGCCCAATAGTTTGCAGATGGTGGCCAAGTATGTGTGCAAATCGATTCCCCCTATCAATTCAAACACGGTAAAACCGAATTGAACGAAATTTGGTACAGAGGTAGCACTAGCAAAGGGCACCTCATATTCATGTTTAATATCCCTATAGCACGTTGTATTTCAACAAGCTACTACAACCAACATTCGATCATACTCCTTGAAAAGGACAAAGAGTTATAACAATACCCATGCATTTAGGAGAAAGTAGGCTATATGTTCTTTACTGAACATCTTGTTTTCTTGTTAGAATAGTCCTTCTTATAATCTCAATTAGTTCGTTATGATTTCTGAAGTCCGCAATGGAGTCAATTGTTATTTTACTATCTGTGGAAATAATTACTTTCTTATCTTCATCAAGCTCTGTCCTAATAGTATCTATACAGCATCCAGCGTTTAGAAAAGACTGTGGGTCTTATGGGCTTTTACTTTTAATGGAAACCCTCCCTTTACTGGTTATGTTACCTCACCTTTTGTCATGAAGGAACTCTGAACATATATTTTTTTCGTCATATTAGCTTCCTACAATTATCTGCCAATTGATTACCTTTGTTATTGCATACAAGTATCGTTTATATTACGTCTTAGTAATTTAAAAACTTTCGAGGTTAGCACGCTGGAAAGAAGAGCCTCGTCCTGTGCTGCATGCTCGCCCGGAGTGGAGCACGTGCTCAGTTCCGCCGGCTACATAAGTACTGAAGCACTATCCGTCATTGGTGTTATTGTTGTGTGTCTGTTTTATTTTCTGTTCGATAGAATCAGGGCTGTCGACAGTTGGGTTCGAACCCACTATCTCCCGAATGCAAGCTCACAGATGCGCGCCGCTAACCGCACGGCTAACTCACTACAATATTACGAATATTAATCTAAACAAAACAACAAGAATGAAATTGAAAGAAACTAAATTTTAGACTAACTAATAACAAAAAAAGGTGATCAACAGTATTGCTGACGTAAAAATTGTTATTATCGTCAGCATACAGTACATCCGAGAATGAAGGAAGGGTTGTGCTCTCGACATCTGTCAATCAGTAATGCGTCATACCACAACGAAATGAATGCCGTTATTGGTTCTCTTCGCGTACTGTGTCCTTAATAATGGTCCAATCCGTTAACACCCGCAAAACTGCTTCTTCATGGGCGTGTTCTATTTCAGGAAGCTGCTGGGGTTGTGTCGTTAACTTATGAAAGCGCAGTACTCGAAGCGGGTGGAACATAACGTATGACGTCAGCGCTACCTCTGCCTAGAGTTAGCAACACTGTCGCCATAAGGCTCCACAGTCTTTTCTAAACGCTGGATGCTCTATAGGAATTCCAAAGATTTAAGTATGGCTAATTGCTCCGCCTGATTATTCGAACAGTTGTCGTTGTTGTTGTTGTTGTAGTTGTTGTTTAATTTGAGAGGCTAGGACATCGTGGTCCAGGAGTGTCTTTTGAGAGCTTTCTCTGGCGATCCAACAGAGCTCCTGGTGATGACGGAGAAATGTTTAGACTACATTCGTGGTCTGGATATTAGTTTTTAATTTAAATCTAACTGTAATTATCACTCCCTATACAGTATTATTCTGCTAAGGTCCCATTCCAGTTTTGTACCGAAAATAAGGTCCTATTAACACCAACCTACATATATGGGGTACCTACAAGTTCAGCATAACCCAATGCGTAAGCGAAACGCACTCACTTACTCTTTAAATGCCTCACAATTAAATAAATACCTTAAAACATGTATATTTACAATGAAGTAATGAAGGAATGCAACACGGTAACCATGGTAACAGAATCTTACAGGTCCATCTATTTCTGTAAGACACAATGCAATTCCAATTATTACATTACTGTGAAAGTTTCCAGACGGTTATAAGGTTATCACTGAACCAAATTAAGCTGCAAAATTCATCAATACATACAGTGTAATGCGCTCAAGGGGGTCAAGGGGTACTCTAGATTTTTAACGCAATTTTCACGTGTGAGTGTGGTACGAAAGGTCTTTTTCACCCGACTATAAAGGGTCTTCGAAAACCACATTTAAAGGGCCTTAAATTACCAGTGTCTGTGATATTCCCAGAAAACTAACTTCGCTCTGATATACCTATGAAGGAATGACAAACCCCTAACCACTGCACCAGTAGCTGAATTGATAGTCTGATTATTCATACCAAGGATAAATCAGTCATAGCATTCATGACTGAGATTTTGCTAAGTGTAGGCTACTCTTTACAACTAGACTATTCGCAGGCGAATCCGCGACGAGTAATGCTAGTAATTTATAATTAGTGATGTAGCCTTATGGAAAGGGGTGTACCAAGTGGATGTGGTACATCCTAAGGGATTTAGACAGAATGAAGTTTCGGGCACAAAAGGTGATAATGAAGGACAGAGCGGGAAAAGACCAAAAAGTTAAGATTTAGATTTAAATGATATTTATTTAATATAAAGCGAATATGTCGCCAGGAATGATAGCTTCAAAGAAATTACCTTAAAAACTGACAATAAAAAATTAATAACAATTAAAAGGTACTTGTTTCTCCAGGAAACATAAATAGAGCAGTGACTAACTTTAAAGTATTAAATATAAAATTACTAAAAAAGAAGCATAATAATTTAAATTCATTCCAAAGTGGATTAAAATGAAATACTCTTCTGACGGAAAGAATCCGGGCAGAATAAAGGACGTGAAAGGGTACCACCTCTTCTAAGGTACGATACAAGAAGTATCAGGCCGGCAGTCGGAGGTCCTCAGTAGCTGGCGGCAATTTAGTGCACCCGCTCTGGCGGTGCGAGGTCAGTCTGGCATGTTCCAGGGTTCCGGGTTCGGAACTAGAGTAGATGATGATAGGTTCTCCTAAATATAGCGACCAGCATAGAGAGGCTCTTGGTAATACCTCCTGCGGCTGGTGAAATGATGTTCTCAGAATTACGATTTGCAGAGTAGATCCATGTTGAAGATTTTTGGTTGAAGTGCAGGCTGATGAATTTAGACTGCCCGGCCAGGCCGCCAAGTCCAGCAGAGAGAATATGCCGGCGGAGAAGAGACTCCGGCAGCCAGAGGTACCCCGAGAGGGCAGTAACCCCAGCAGGGATGTTGGTGAGCAGATGTGATCAGTTGCAGAGTAGTGGACAAGAGTAGGCACTGTAGGCCGGGAGACCTCAGGCTATATAGCGGTAGTGACGTCAGCGCGCGGAACCTTCTAGCATGAAGGTGTGGCGAGAGAGCAGCCAATCACAGCACAGCCCCATGCACAATGCGAGCGTCACCGCTGGAGAGAGCTCAGTGCTCGTGAGAAAATGTGACGGTATAGTACGTCTAGAAAGACACTACAGAAAACAGGTGAGTAGACATGAATATTACAGAAAAGCAATTAAATTGAAACACCAATATTAAACAAATCAGAACACCGCGTTCAGACTGCAATTCACGAAATTAAAATAATGGGGCAGAAAAATTGAACGTGTGTTTCACACCGTAAGGGAAACATAGCCAACAAAAAACATTCGCAAAGCGAACACCTTACGTTAAATAAATGAAAATGAAAATCCACAGCCTGCTTCCAGTTGACCGACCGGGTCAGGGAATGGAATGAATGAAGCCCCCATCTAGCGGCGGGGATATGAACTGTACCGGCTGCCGAAGCCTGTCGCACTCCTCTGGGGCAATGGTTAAATGAATGACTGATGAAATGAAATGATATTGGAGTGTGTTGCTGGAATTAAATTTGTAACAGGGAAAACCGGAGTACCCGGAGAAAAAGCTGTCAGCCCCCGCTTTGTCCAGCACAAATCTCACATGTAGTGGCCGGGATTTGAGCCATGGACCCAGGGGTGATAGGCCGGCGTAATGCCGCCTATGCGACGGAGGCTCTCCTTACCTCAAATAAATAAATAAGTAAATAAAAAGTGTTATATCTCGTAATGCAAAACTACGACACTACATGACAGGGCTTTGCTGGAAGCTTTATAAACCTCAGAAAACAGTTCTCTCGATGGTCACCCTAAAATATTATAGAAATTAAAAAGCGAAAACGGGAAATTGTCCTGAAAATATATGATCTCACGAGAGAAAATGAGTAGCAAACAAAATGTCTTTGTATAATTTTTTCTGTTAATTAGTAAACGAGTGCATTGTTTTATTAAGATTCACTACTGTAATTACAATGGTTTTAAAATCCACTTATTCACCTTAATTTTTGTAATGGTCTGCATTTTTCAGTAAAATACAAATGGATTACGTATAAACTGCCCTAAATGATCATTCAAATATGATGAATTCTTCAATAACATTTTATATTGACTTCTGATTGCTATTGCCCATCGTCCATTGGAGTCAAAGTGCACTTTATCCATGACCTAGAGACAAAGTGAACTTTCTCCAACATTAAATCTCCTTAAATTTTCATATAGGTCAAAACAATCTGGTTTTATGTTTTGAAAATGTGTTCCGTAAGTCATATCCTTAATATATACTCATCAGTTTCACTAATTAACTTTGAGTTAAGCTGGAATCAGTTTTTGGGTTCTACTGAATAATCATGTTTTTGGAGAAAGTGCGGTTTGATTCTAGGCTACTGTGGATTATGAGGAGAACAAGGGACCTCTACTACTTAACTTACAGGTTCACTGATGCAGTATGCAATAGACGTCTGCAATTCTATGGCCATAGCTATAGAGTGAACAGCGACAGACTAATCTAATTATTATTTAAAGTAATCAACTCAAAGAATGTCAAAATTAACTGGCTCAAAGAAACTAAGGCGGACTTCCAAGAAATAAATATCATGAACATTAAAGAAAATCGTTGAACATTTAATACAATAGTGGGCAAACATATTTTCATGGGGAAACCTAAAAATGGTAGGAAGTGGTTCACAGAACGTAAGATACAACACAGTGCATTCATGAAGAGATTTGGGAGCGGCTTCGATGGCGTAGTCGGTTGCAAGCTGGGCTTCTATTCCCAAGATAACGGGTTCAAACCCGGCCGAAGCCGTCGGATTTTTTAAGTGCGTTAAAAATCCCTCAGTATGCCTTCCCTCGGAGGGGAAGTAAATCCGGCGGTCCCATGTCATAGATTTATGGCATGTTAAAGAACCTTCCAATAATTGCACCTGTGTGAAGCTAAATTGGATAGGTTAAGAATGTAAACAACGCTCTTAGGTTTCTACGTTCGTTGCCAAGAGCTGACTGCGGTGGCGTCTAGTAGCCAAGTTCTGAACTTGGCCTAGTAGTCTTTGACGGTGGTGCTTGGCGGCAAAAGTAGGAACTATTTGAAAAATTCTAATTTGCAATACCTAAATTAAAAAACAGATAACACACACTATTAGAGTCATCACAATTAACACCGGTTATCAGACAGATTCTACACACACCCGAAGTACACGGGGCTACATGACCGCGTTGTCGCCGCCCCTACACTTAAGAACCAACCAACCAAGAGATTTAGGGAGGATAAGAAGGCGAACTAACAAGTTCAAATGTGCTCTTTGAATGGGGGTATAACGAAGAAGAATAAGAAGAAGAAGAAGAAAAAGCAACAGAGATGTCTACCAGACCATAGAAAGAATCTCAGAGACTATGCGGAAGAGGAGGCTGACATTCCTCGGACATCTATCCAGATTGAACAAACATAGATTAAGAAAATAAATATTCGACTATCGTTGGAAGAATAAGATCACTTCATCCTGGACTAAGGAAGTTAGGAAAGATTTATTAAAGTTGAACATCGCAGTGTCTCACATTCTAGATAGAAGTGAATTTAAGAGTAAAGTGAAAAATCTGGAAGGGTTTCAAGATGAAGGAAGACCTAAGAGAAGTGGACGAACTAGGACACAAGATCAAAGGAAACACGCCAGTGAACGCATGAAGGAATATTGGAAACAGAGTTAACTCCAGGCAAAGGGAAAAAAAAAGAAATAAAATTGTTGCGTGATCCTAAGTGGTCAATTCGCATGGAAATAAATAAATAAACAAAAAAATAAATACATAAATAAATAAATAATTAAAAACAAATTTTGTTTGATAATTTCAATATATACACAAGGAAACGGGGATGATGATTAACTTGCCCGAATCCTGTAAACTGAACCTAATTAATAATAATCTTCAAGAGGAATACAAAGCCTCCGTGGCTTAGGCGGCAGCACGCCGGCCTCTCACCGCTGGGTCCGTGGTTCAAATCCCGGTCACTCCATGTGAGATCTGTGCTGGACAAAACGGAGGCAGACAGGTTTTTCTCCGGGTACTCCGGTTTTCCCTGTCAAAATTTCATTCCAGCAACACTCTCCACTATCATTTCATTTCATCTGTCATTCATTTCATCATTGCCCCAGAGGAGTGCGTCAGGCCTCGGCAGCCGGCACAGTCCATATCCTCGCCGCTAGATGGGGGGCTTCATTCATTCCATTCCTGACCCGGTCGGAGACTGGAAGCAGGCTGTGGATTTTCATTTTCTTCAAGAGCAATATCATTATTTTGATCAATGTCTCATTTTCATGAAGTAAATCTCATTCGTTGCTATGAATATTCCAGTCTATTGATTATTGCATTGAATAATATCTCTTGCACGGTGAGATGGCGACGATAGCGCTGATGGACAGGCATCTGGCTCCGTCATGAAATGAAATCTCTTGAGGGACATGCAACAGTTTCCGCCATACTCTCTGATAGAGATACTTCAGCTGTCAACCCGAAAGAGAGGGTTGATTTGAAGCAAACCTCGCTTGTCACTCACAGCCATTTTAAAGAGACTTCTCTTCCCCTACACCTACTGTCGACCAAAGTATTATGTGCACTCGAGTTTGAAGGTTGTTTTTGAAGTAACCAATAGACCTACATAAAATCCAATAACATCATCATTTTCGCCGTTCCATTTACGTTAGTTCATGTAGGTTTGGAATTTGTAATTTATATTTTAATATTTTTTATCGCAGTTGGAACACAAAATGTGCCCGTTTTTAAGCGTGTTTCAACCATGCGTCACATTTAAGAATTATTATCTCAAAACCCCATCATCAGATCGAATGCAAATTTTAACACAATATACATTGGAATGTTGTATAACAGGCTTATTAATTTCAACATCTTATGAGTCCAAGAAACAAAGTTGTTATCATTTTTGTAAGGTAACTTTTTCTCGGCTCGGGGTGCTTGGAAAATATAGCTCTTGTTCGCGTTGTAATCCTTATACATCAAGAAGTTATGCTGTATGACTGTGAAATACGTAAATTAATTCACTTATTTTATATCGGTTTGTATTTGTTCGTGGAAATAAGGCATGATTCACCTGCCAGCCGCTCCGGGGTAGGCTGTACAGCGTTGCTGAGATGGAGCCCATCACTGCCGAGCGAGGCGAGGTCGTATTTCCCCGTTCAAATATAAACCAATATAAAATAAGTGAATTAATTTACGTATTTTAAAGTCATACAGCATGACTTTTTGATGTATAAGGAATATAACGCGATCAAGAACTACATATTCCAACCAACCCAAGCCGAGAAAACGTTACCTTAGACAAATGATAGCAACATTGTTTCTTGGACACGCAAAATTTTGAAATTAATAAACCAGTTATACAACATTCCAATGTATCTTGTGTTAAAATTTGGATTCGATACAATGAAGGTTTTGTGAGATAATAATTCTTAAATGTGACGCATGGTTGAAACACGCTTAAAAACGGGCACTTTTTGTGTTCCAACTGCGATAAAAAATATTAAAATATAAACTAAAAATTCCAAACCTACATGAACTCACGTAAAATAGAACGACGAAAATAATGATGTTAATGGATTTTATGTATGTCTATTGGTTACGTCACAAACAACCTTCAAACTCGAGTACACATAATACTTTGGTCGACAGTAGTTTCCTTTGAGCTCCGCCCAGAAACGTATAAGAGGATATTACAGTAGCAAATACGGTTCATTGTGATTTCAGACGTCATAGATCACTTCCAAAATAAGTAATTGCTGTTCATATACAATAAATGTATGCACATCAAATTTATAGTTAACATGTAACTCCAAATGGCTTTGCGTTTGGACACAGTCATCTCTAATAATAAAGTACGCTTTCTGTCTGAAAAATAGCTAACTTCAAGAGTCAAGAAATGTGCGCTCAAGTGGAACATTAATATACAAGACATAACAACAATCATATTTTTAGCCTACTTTTCACATTTTTCAACAAGCAGTTCTGTGAAGAACTATACAGCCTATTTTCATATATCCTGCTCATGTTAATTGCCTCTATCAACGTACAAAATTTCAGTTTAATTGCTGTAACAGATTCGTAGATATTGAGAACCGTATAAATATTTCAGATGGTCGCCAGGTTGGATTTTTATTTTTGTACTATTACATTAAGGTTATTGTGTACGTGTGGTATTCAAACTGCAATTGCATGATTAGAACACAAGAAGTAAAAACGAGATTCTAAAATTACGCACAGCAGCCATCTTGTGATTATGCAAACAATTGAAATAAATTAGATGCCAGTGGATCAACACTTGTATAAGCATTTAACGTGCAACGTTTCATGGCTCTCGGATAGTTAATTCGCGAGAAACGTCCATTTAAATATTTATATTTCGCGTCGCCGCCATGTTGGATTTGTGCTCACCAGGTTACTGAAAGTCCTATAGGTGAACATATGTTCATAGTCTCTATGAACATAAAAAAAAATCAGTTTGGTTGCTGTAAAAGATTCATAGATATTGAGAACCGTCTAAATATTTCGGAAGCTCGCCATTTAGGATTGATATATGTATAGGCCATAGAGTTATGTACCATTCAAGGACAATTATTGCCTAGGTTCATTATTCAAACTTTCACTTCGATCGCATGATTACGACACAAGAAATAAAAACTTAATTTTAAAATTTCGCACAGCCGCCATCTTGAGGTTATGTAAACAATTGAATTAAATTAGATGGCAGTGCATTACAATTTGCAAAATCATTTACTGTACCACATTTCACAGCGCTCAGAGAGTTAAATCATGAGAAAAAACCTATTAAAATATTTCAAATTCGCTTGGTCGCCATGTTCTTTTTGTACTTTACAGGTTTATGAAATATACATAGCTAAACTTGTATCAGTACCCTTTATCACCGTACAAAATTGCAGGGTGATATCTGTAATAGTTTCGGAGATATATAATGTCAGTGAAATATTTCGCACAGCCGCCATTTTGAGGTTATGTAAACAATTGAACTAAATTAAACTTCAGTGCATTACAATGTGTAGAAACACTTGCTGTACCAAGTTTTATTAGGTTTGGATAGTTAAATCGCGAGAAAAGTCTATTTAAAAGTCTCAATATAGCTTGGCCGCCATGTTGGTTTTGTAGTCACCAGGTTTTTGAAAGTCTCATAGGTGAACTTTTAGTAGTGCTCTATATCACCTTACACAATTTCAGGGCGATATCGGTAATAGTTTCGGAGATATTGAATTCTAGTGAAATATTTCGCACAGCCGCCATGCTGGATTGGTGAGACGTAACAAAATTTGAAGGGCACGGTCGAGGTCGCCGGGAATAGTGCTATGAACTTACCGAGTTTCATTGAAATCGCTTCGGCCGTTTAGATTTTATTAGGGGGGACACACACACGCACACACCTCACACACACACACACACACACACACGCACACACACACACACGGACAGAAGGTGATCTCATAAACCTATTTTTTTTTTCAAAATTGAAAATAGGCTAAAAATGAGGAAAAAGTAGTCTTATGAGAACGGGCAAATGTGTGTGTGTCTGTCTGTCTGTCTGTCCTCCTGTCTGTCTGGCTGTGTGTGTCCCCCCCCCCCTATCAACTCCTAAACGGCTGCAGCAATCGAAACAAAATTTGGTAGGAGTAAAGATCTATACCTGAATATCTCACGGCCATATTTGAAAATGATCTCAGTGCTACCTACTGCTCAAAAATCGCAATTGAAATTTGAGTTCCATGTTGGATATCTTGGAAGGTATGGATGGGAGCTATTTCAAAATTGGCACACGTATAGATAATAATATTGCAGTTTAATTTCCAGGAGGCCATACATAGCAGTGCTGCCAAAATGATTAAAAGCCTGCTGATAGGTCCAAATTTTAAATGCACATAACTTCTGCACTATCAATTGGATTTCAACCAAATTTCGTATGTGCTATGTGTACATACACAGATATGACTGAGCGTATTCTTAAGAACCCCAATGGCTGCCAACTGTTTATAAATGCTCTCAATTGTTTTTCCAAATACCCATATATCAGAAAGTATGCAAGCCTACAACTTTAAACTATCCACACGTATATTACCTGACATTCTATATTAATTTTTAGTAACTTATAAACGTCAGTGCTACCAACATGATTCTAAGACTGCTGAGAGGTCCAACTTTAAATACATGTAACTTCTATACTATCATTTGGATTTCTACCAAATTTCGTGTGTGCTATGTGTACCATAACAGATATGACTATGCCAATCTTAAGAGTAACCAGGGCTGCCAACTGTTAATAAATACTGTCTCTATTTTTGTTACCCTAATATCAATATATAAGAAAGTATGCAAGCCAATAGCTCTAAACTTTGCACACGTATAGTACCTGGCATTCTAGATTAATTTGGAGTAACTAATATACGTCAGTGTTGCCAAATTGATTCTAAGCATGCTGATAGGTCCAATTTTAAAATGCATTTAACTTCTATACTAACTAATGGATTTCATTCAAAATTGGCACAACAATAGATCATATTATTTCAGATTATTTCTGACCAATACATGCATGACATTGTTGCCAACATGATTTTACGCGCGCTGTTAGATCCAATGTTTAACTGTATGTAACGTCCATGCTATCCATTGGACTTACACCAAATTTTGTATTCTGTACCCTAAGAGATGGAACTAAGAATATATTCAGTCACCAGGGCTGCCAACTTTAGTGCTCTATTAGGCTACATTATTCCAAGTATACAGTATTTCGAACTAATTAGAAATTTCGATATAACCAACGTAATTTCGTTATTATTGTAGATAAATCCACATAGATTAATTATTGATATGAATCTTAAATTTTAAGAAAAGTAGGCTCTTTATTTCGTCTCGGAACTTCTTGTTAGTCTTTGCTATAGTCTATTATAGACTTCGTTCTATTTGCACATATTATAATGTGGTATTTTCCACATATTTGTCCACAGAGCCTACATGACATTCAACGGTCGGTTCATGGAATCTCTTGTTCTCACATATTCTTTGATGAAATCCATGTATTGCGAGTCTTGTTGTGACGTGTCTCTGGTTTTGGCACTAGTTTCTCCTGCTGTCATTTGCCATGGCTGGTGTATGTAGAAGTCCAGTCCTATTTCTTTCTTCTTATGGTCTCTGATGTTGACCAATTCCTGATAGGCTCCTGTGGATGGTAACCAATGCTGCAGCTTGACGTCTTCTATGAAATTCATCTCCGTGATTAAGACGTATACCAGTCGTGATAGCACTGTCCTGCAGTCCTGCCAACAATGGAATAATTCTCTCTAGACATTTGAATAATCAAGCTCCGGATTCTTAGGTTCAGACCTATATTATTCCTGACTTCTTACTCTCCAAATTTCAGTTTATTTTAATGGATTAGGTCCTGTACCTGAATTCCGCATAGCCACCACCTATTATCCGCTGAGATGGTAAGGATTGCAGGGACGTTGATACCCAGCTGGATAAACCAACACTTCCCTACTAGCTGAATAACTAGGAAACTCTCGGTCATGGAAAAGAAAAATAAATAATGTTGTTGCGTGATCCCAAGTGGTCAATTCGCATGGAAATAAATAAATATAGGACAAGAATCTAGGATCTCGAGGGTGAACGGTTAAAATAAGTCGAAGTGGGCGCCTGTATCCAACCAGTAATACTATCATATGTCGATTATTAAATGAGAAGATTATCAGTTTCAATAAAAATGTACATGCAACTAAAAAGTGCTTGTAATGTTTATTCATATAAGGTCACTACAAAATATTTCCCTAACACAACGTAGTTTCAAAACATAAAAATAAAGTATTTAAATAAAATTAGATAGATCTTCTATCTTCAAATAATTCCTATACAGAAGGAATTCGGAACTCCACTTGAGTCCTCCTCATCATAATAAAAACTTTCACTGTAAGAAAATACAAGCGTGTATTTTAAATTATTAAACTTGTTAAATTACTTGTTGTACAGTCTGTAGTAATCAGCTGTAACTTGTCAAATCTCTTAAATGTCGCAATTTACATTGTTTTTCCCTACATAATACACTTATCTTCGCTGTTCAACAAATCTAAATTATTAAAATTATTAAATTATCATTATTTTACACTATTTACAAAGTTAGAACTATCGCGTCCAGCACGATACTCTGCTTAAATCTCTCTAAGATCTTCCATGATCTTTCTCTCACCTTCGTTATCTTTCTTATAAAGTCTTTCTTTCGATACAATTCACAACAAATGTTTTACCTACTTTGAATATCATTAGTTCTGTCCAATAGAACCTTCGTAGCGAGCAATGAAGCTAATTACGGTTCTGTTTTTACAATTCCAATTAATAAATCCGATAACTTTGAAGTACAATGCTAGACTATCTCAATATACAATAATAATACTTGTGGTTCGTGGCATTAAACCTCACTGACATAATTCATCTCAAAAGACACATATTTGTTTCATGAACATCACTTATATACTGTACAGAACGTTGCCTCGTTGCAATTACTTAATACCTTCTTGTAATGGTGAACAAGTCTTCTATATAGCGTATACAATACGCTCACATTTCCATAATACATTTCCTTTCCTTTCGACGATGATGCACGGTATACGCAATAATATAGGCCCATCTCTATATATTTTCAAAATGTATGAGATTTAGTGATCCTACACAATAAACACAAATGCGTGATATATTTTTCATGATACACACTAACAGACTCCTCTAACGGTAATACATCGTCTTCATGCCTTTTATAATTCAATACTTGTTCTGTTCACGTGACGTATTGTTTCTGTACGACTTCCTACACTCCCTGTATTTAAATATTTACGCTCATATCTTTCATACTTCAAATTCAACCACGTTACAATAAAATATAAACCTCCTTTGATTATAGTCTGCATGTCTTCGTATTTAATAATAATAAAATCATATCCTCCCTTCCTGGTAATACTCAATGAATTAATATTCATATTTACCCATATTTTGACTTCACAGTGACAACAGGTGATGTACAAATCACACCTTGTCCTTATTCGTATTTACAAGTTCATAAACATAGTTATACTTTGATAACTCCAACAATGAGTTATTTATTCCTTGTGGTATAACCTTGACTTACTCGTCTACAATGTGATCCTATTTCCTTTCTATATCATTCGTGTTAATAACATTAGACTGTTACAATATCTTGTTCCCTTAAATATTGAGTTATATATCCATTAGACTTCCTTGAAGTATTTTCCAAGTATTTATACTTGTTCTATTATCATATCAAAGCAATAACAAAGTCAACATAATTTCTCTACGCATTCTATCGACGCATGCCACTCATATAAAACGGATTCGTTTAAAATGGTAGAATTATAAAACGTATATGCAAAAATTAATTATCTAATATCCAAAATATCATTACTATACGTCAAAAACGACACACGCTGACGTGAAAAAGAATTGTTTAAAATTTACAAATAATACTGACAACAAAATAACGTGAGTTATGAATGGTTATATCTGCTCAAAAATGTTGGTCACAACTGAAATATCCCCAAAATATGGCAAACTACTGAATATAGGACAAATGTTCATCTACCTTAAGCTGCGTTGATCTTGCGATAACCTGTGCTGTTATTTGAGAGTTGAGCGGCTGCATTCCCAACGACACGTGGCTGGCATACTCGCTGATGTAGCGGTATCTGGCGCGTGCTGGCAGCAAGCGAAGAGCTGGGCGGCCACACTCCTCCGTGCGGGTGACTCAATTGCTGGGATAGGTTTTGCTCATCTGGTCTTCCAGTCTTCTAGTCTTCTAGTCTTCTCGACAAAACAGTCTGGAATCTCGTTCTTTTCCGAGCTAGACAGCTCTGTCCAATACTCTCTTCTAACGGCTCCTCTGTCGAGGTAATGCATTGAAATCGTAGCTGAAGTGTTTGTACTTTGAGATTTCCTAGTTGGTAGTGGCAACTGATGTAGTTGCATTCATGGAGAATTTGGATTTCTCCTGTTGGTGTTGCAGTGGTAATCCGTAGAAACCATGGTTGTATGGTCCACTCTGGGTTCCACACAATTAATGTAGATTAACTTCCCTCTATTGTAGTTTAGTAACTCATGACTTCGAATGTAGATTCAATATAACAATGTCCCCTCTGACTCGAGTATATTAGCATCATGTAATATTTCTCAATATACTGTAGAAATATACTTGTTATATCGTTTAATGTGTTGTAGTATTCTCTCATATATGGCTTGCAGTATTTCTGTGGAAGTTCTGTAGAATGTTTCTTATAAATGTCGTAAAATTGTATTCTGTGACTTCAAGTTCTCAATAATATTCTGTACTATTCTTCCACGGGCAATGTCTCTCCTCGTTATCGGCGACTGATGGCTTTCCTGCGGCCAAGTCTTTCTTCTCCCGTCGTTCCATGAATATACAGTAATGTTGTAAAGAAGTATCGTGAAGTAGATCTACACTCGACCTGTCGAAATTATGGAATGAAAGCCCCGACTCTCTGCTGCTAGCCTCCTGAGTTCCAGTAATGGCGTTGCTAGCCTCGCACACAATTTAATTTCTCTTATTTACAAATATCTCCTCTCATAGTTATAAATGTCAAATTTCATTTCGATAGATAAATTTTAATTCTTATTCTCTTGTATTGGTGCGGTTAAATTGTTTATAATTTTCATTTTAAAATATAATAATATTTTATTCTTCAGATTGGTAAATTAACCTGATTGGCTGTCGAGTTGTCATGCAAATTTCATTGTTCTAGGCTTCTAAATTAGTGTCGTGTGCCGATATTTCTTTCTCTCTCGTACAGAAGCGTGTCGCGTGCAAATCTCCTTTGTTGTTGAGGACTCGGCCAATGAAACCGGTTTTTGACTGGCTAACTTATAAATTGGTCATAATCCAGCCTCAATAAATCTGATTCTCTCATAGTCAAAATAAAGTTCACAGAATCAATTCCATTCTTGCTTCTTATAAACGCTGTAATTTCCCAATACAACTCGTCAATAGCTTTCACTAACATCACAGAATGCTTATGTGTATAAAACGTTGCTTGAACTGCTACTTCATTTCCATGCATGAAATTTTCACGCAAGACGGTTCAATCCTCACCTCTTGCATTTCCTTACTGATACTAAATTCGAGTTCAGTACCAACGAGTAATATACGATACACCAAATTTTATAGAGCCTAAATTGACCTGATTTTACATTAGGACCTAATAAGACCTATTTTTCATGATAGAACTTAAAAATACACAATTCGTCCTGGTCAAAGGGGCCAGCTGGCTCTCTAGTTAATTCCAGAATGTTTCTTAATTCGGACCATTCAGTTATTTTATACGGGGCAGAGATGTCCTTGCTAACCAAATTAAAAGGGAAGATATTCCGTCCTCTCCTCATCAGAACCGGAGCTGCTGCCAATTAATTTGTTCCTTTGTCCAATTACACCACACAGCTAGTGACGTAAGAAATTATTAGACAACAAATGAGACCTCATTTTTCAATTTCCTTAATCATTTATTAACATTTCCCAAAGACGCAAACTCCAATAATAACGATTACGATGCTGATTTCGGGATATTCATTTGGTTTGGAGGCAGATTACGCCTGTGTGCAAGTACACCAACAAGCCTTGACTCACAGTCATCCGTCACGTAATAGCCATTCGTACAACGCGTCACCGACATTTTCATATCCTCGATTTCTCACGAAGCACTTGTCCGTTTTGTGAAATAATAACACCGTTGAATTTGTCTCAGTAAAATCTGTTACCCTGTATGCAAGAACTAGTATAGATCCATTAAAAGAACAAAGTTGAAACCAATCTCAGCTATTCACAACGGGTGGAAAAAAAATTGTCTGAGTTTGTTTATGAGCCCCTTCGCACCATTCACAAACGTGAAAACAGAATATTGATATCTTTAACGGTTTAGATGATATCGGTGAGGCGCATCTAAGGTGTCTAACACTGTATATACAGAGTGTAACTAAATATGCGGGAAAGCTCCGGGGATTAGATAGAGGACCTGACAACAAGCAGAACGTGTCCTGTCAACATATGGCGTATGTGCGTTAATTGCCATGTTACAAGCAATGTTTGTGGTGTGCATATCATAGATGGCGGCACGATGCTAGTTGGTCATTTGTGGAGGGCACACAGGCCACTTGTACGTTTTGTCACTGTTCAAGTCCAAACAAATGGATAGGGCGTCAGGGATCGACACCGTGGCCTGCTCGTTCTCCCGATCTCAACCCATTAGACTTCCACTTATGGGGACAATTAAAGGCCATTGTGTATGCCACACCTATTCATAACGTTGGCATGCTGGGTCAGTGAATAGAGCAAGGATGTCAGCAGATATGACAGACACTGGGAATATGGGAGCGTGTGAGACAGTCAATGATGCGGTGCATAGACACCTGGATTACAGCTAGTGGTAGCCATTTTGAGCACCTTTATTAGAGAGCTGTAAGTACAGTAGTAACGTACACTTTATCCACACTAAAGACTAACCTGCAAAGTGAAGCGGTCTGTGTTTTGCACACCACAAACAATGCTTGTAACACGGAAACGAGAGCAAATACATCATATGCTTACAGAACATGTTTTGCTTGTTGTCAGGTCCTCTATCGAATCCCCGGAGCTTTCGCACCTATTTAGTTACACCCTCTATGTAGACTATATATATTTCAAAAATTCTATTAATTTCTAAATTAATCATATACTTATAAGATCCTACACAAATATATTATACTGGTAGAAACTAATGTCAGGTTTTCAGAACCTACAAATCAAGGGATTGATCTTTATCCCTCCCTATATTATTCTGCTAAGGTCCCATTCCAGTTTTTTTTGCCGAAAATAAGGTCCCATTAACTCCAACCTACACATATGGGGTACCTACAGGTTCAGCATAACCCATCGCGTAAGCGAAACGCACTCACTTACTCTTTAAATGCCTCACAATTAAATAAATACCTTAAAACATGTATATTCACAATGAAATAATGAAGGAATGCAACACGGTAACCATGGTAACAGAATAGCATAGGTCCATCTATTTCTGTAAGACGCAATGCAATTCCAATTATTACATTACTGTGAAAGTTTCCAGACGGTTATATGGTTATCACTGAACCAAAATAAGCTGTTAAATTCATCAATACATACAGTATAATGCGCTTAAGGGGATCAAGGGGCACTGTAGATTTTTTCACGCAATTTCGACGTGTGAGTGTGGCACGAAAGGTCTTTTTTACCCGGCTATAAAGGGTCTCCGAAAACCACATTTAAAGGCCCTTAATTTAACAGTGTCTGTGATATTCCCAGAAAACTAACTTCGCTCTGATATACAGTACCTATGAAGGAATGACAAACCCCTAACCACTGCACTAGTAGCTGAATTGTTAAGTCTGATCATTCATACCAAGGATAAATCAGTCATAGCATTCATGATTGAGATTTTGCTAAGTGTACCCTTAACAACTAGAATATTCGTGGGTGGAGCCGTGACGGGTAATGCTAGTTCACCTTATTGCGGATAATACGAGTAGCAAAGGTTTAGTAAAGTAATTTCCAATGTACAGATAGAAAGAATAATTTATTTAAAGGAATAGAAAGATCTTTAAATTTGAAACGTACCTCTTGGAAGTAGGTTACTCTGTACAATGTAGCACTTTGAGAAGTTGGAAGTTTGCGAGGTAATCTCACCGAGCTGACAGACGAGAGCTTTCACAATACTGATTGGTTTGCTTGTGTGCAAATTACTACCTGACGCTGCAGTATTGCTGCTGCTGACGTACAAGCTATAGCGTTGATGGGCACGATCATAACGTCTGAAATTCTAGCCACTTTGCACCTAAGTGAAATTCTATTCAAGTGGAATATCCACAGACTCAGATTCAAAACCCGGCAAGATGTTACTCAATATTTTCATACAGCAATCTATCGTAACCGATTAAATTTGTGTAATTTTTATAAAAGCCCATGGTCGAGTTGGCAGAGCACCTTATACTTCCGTTAGTTCCACCACTGTCAGCTAGTATGCTTCCGTTCGATCGATCGAGCGGGCAGTGCATACTTCCGTTTTCCACCACTGCCAGCTAGTACACTTCCGTTCGATCGATTGAGCGGGCAGTGCATACTTCCGTTTTCCACCACTGCCAGTTAGTACACTTCCGTTCGAATCGATCGAGTGGGCAGTGCATACTTCCGTTCGATCCACCACTGATCACTTTCGTGATGTTTATAGTGCGTTTTTCTTTCGTGCCGCATTTGTCAGTTAAATGCTTTTGAGACCACCGAACGAAAACATATGTACTTATTCATTTCTGTTAACATTATAATGTTTATTACTAGTATATATATCTAAGACTCTTACCTCAGCATGTTAAAGGTCATGCGCTTCCAGCATACGCTCGCATACTGAAAAGGGTGTCGACTTGCTTGCTGCCTTCCTGTATGACTGACGTCACAGCTTGCCCTGGCCAATCATCGCCCGCCAGCCTGGCTTCCAGACGTTTCTATGATGTTATTATTTAAGTGGCGGCGTTTTGCTCTCCATCAGCATTCCTTCTTCAAACCTTCTACGGTTTTCTTCAACTTGCGAGAGGCATTCGTGCCTTCCGCCCTTCTCCGGGGCCTTCTAAACTTCAGGCCTAATCTGCATTTATGATTGAAACTACCAGGAATCGCAACAGCAGAGAGCTTCAGCACTGAGAAAGTGCATTCTACATTTTACTCCAAACCGCAAGAAGCTGCATCAAATCGCAGTTCTAAAATGCCATGTTATTTGGCATTCAAGAAATAACATCAAACCTAACGATGTTAAACAATGTACAGCGCCGGTGAAGAAGAAGAAAATCGCCCTGGCGAAGTTATTTTCCTGATGCTGGACATCTCAAATTCTACTACCAAAAAATCAAGTGTTGGCCACGGCAGTCTCCGTCAGCATGCTTCTAGTCATCGCCACTAAAGATAAGTTTGTGCCTTTTTAATTATTATCTTAATCATCTTCGTTTTAAGTGTTTGCTAGCAAGTGCAAGAATATTAAATTTGTGTGTGCATCAAGCAGAATGAACTTTTGAATAATAGCCCATGGCTGGGCCAACCTAAATAAAATTAATGAACATTTGAAATTGCCCCAGGCGGGCCAGCATAACTAATTTTTTAATTAAGGCTTATTTATTAATGTGTTTGCAAGTTTCACCATAAAAATAAAAGTATTGTATTTACTCTCAATGTTCAGTCTAGTATTGAAAGAACCAGGCCGCATTTCCTTAGCCCAATCCTTTCAGTCTAATCTTCTCTTAAGGAAGTTATTTTGTCCAGGCCTTAAGCCTGATGCTGTCCTCCCGTTTATGTTGATGAATTTGGGCTGTTCTTCACGTAACCATTTTGGTGCCTATAACCGGGATACTTGTAAACATTCTGTTTAACCAAATCTTCGAATTTCTTAATGTTGGAACTAATTCAAAATTTAAATGCCATACTGAACATTGAGTGTGTTAATCTTTTAAAAATTGTGTTTTCTAATCTACTTCGAAAGTTTCAGCTCGAGTGTATATGGTTGGCACTGAGAAGGGAGACAAACAGCAGGCCCGTATTTCACCGCAGGGGAAGCCGCACTCTCTTTTCTGGCAGACTGTCAACTTCTTCCGAAGCAAGGTGTACCAGCTCACAGTATAGTCGTGAGTACACAACAAACTTTCATAATGCCGATTGACGAGAAACTCATTAATGCTAGAGCTTCTGTCAAAGGCAAGTTAACGCGTTTTCGCACTTTTCTAGATGAGCTCCCGGAAAAAGAACGTAATAGTGACATAATTTCTCAAAGACTGAAAGGTTATGAACAGGCCTTTGAGAAATATGATGAGATCCAAAGTAATATTGAGACCAAGGATCCCGACCAGCAAAGTGACCGCTGTGAGGTTGAAAATTTATATTATAAGGGGTTCGCAGACGCGAAGCAGCTTTTAAGAAGTTTAACATTGCAGGAAAAGCAGGAGGAAACTCCTTCAGAATCTTCTTCTTTTCCTTCCCGTGTTATATTACCGAAAATAGAATTACCTAAATTTACCGGAGATGAAGCTACATGGGAACCATTTTTTGAATTATTCAATTCATTGATTCACGAAAACGATTCTCTTCCTTCAATACAGAAGTTTCATTATTTGCGTTTGTCCTTGCAAGGCAACGCACTTAAACTCATCCAAGAGCTTACGTTGACAAATGAAAATTATGAAGTAGCTTTGGCACTTCTCAGAGATCGGTTTGGGAACACTCGTTTAAAAACTCAACGTCACATACAGGGTTTATTCAATTTACCTATTGTTCAAGCTGATAATCTTGCCTCGCTTCGTAATCTGATCGATACTGCAGAACTTCATATTCGTGCGCTTGAAAATTTGGACCAACCAGTTGACCATTGGGATCTATTTTTGATTCATCTTATTTCTGTTAAATTAGACACTAAAACTTTAAAACATTGGGAAGCAGATCTGTCGCAACATTCATTGTGTACCTATGAAGCTATTATTAAATTCTTAAAGGCGAAATGCCAAATTCTCTCTGCTGTAGCCAGTCAAAAGAGTAGCTCCACCTTCAAACCTCCTTCTAATAGTAAGGTCATCAGCCCCACTCAGAGAGTACTAAGGTCACATGCCTTTTCTACCAATATTCGGTCTTCCAATCAAGTACAAGCTTGTGTTTTGTGTCAACAACCACATTACTTGTACCAATGCGCTCAATTCAAATCTTTATCTGTGGATGAAAGACGCAAATTAATTACCACCCACAAGCACTGCTTTAATTGTCTATCAGCGACACATATGATAAGCAATTGTCGTTCTGAACGGTTATGTTTTCACTGTAAAGCAAAGCATCATACTCTCCTGCATAGGCATGAATGATTGCGGTCATCAGCAACCAATAGTTCATCCGCTAAATCTAATTCTGAGACTTTGCCTAATAACGCTCAGTCTTTTACTCAAAGCTCTGTTTCGTTCAGTAAAACTCAAGTTTTATTGTCCACTGTCCAAATTCTAGTGAAGAATGTTCACGGAAAATGGGTTTCTGTAAGGGGATTGTTAGATAATGCTGCAACTAACAATTTTATCAGTGAATCGCTAGTTCGCAAGTTAGGTCTACAAATATGCCCTACTTCTATAGAAGTTACAGGAATTAATGGTTCCAAATCGCAATCTCTGAGTTATGCTAAAGTGGATGTAAAAGATTCCAATAATCTTGGCATTCATTTAAATTTAGATTTTTAATTATAAATTCCATAGGTAATGACACCCCCATTACTTCTTTTCAAGTCCAGGGTTGGAATATTCCGCATCATTTGCAACTTGCAGATCCGAATTTCAACAGAGCTTCATCTGTAGAAATTCTTTTAAGTGCCAGCATTTTTTGGCAATGTTTACATCCGGAAAAGGTTAAAGTTGCCCGTGATGTTTTCTTTCGTAGAACTGATTTTGGTTGGATTGCCACTGGGCAAATATACCGCAACCCCGTTCAACAAAAATCTCATTGTTATTTTGTTGGTGCTGATTTAAATCAAGAATTAATTAAGTTCTGGGACATTGAGGATATTCAAGTCACCTCACCTCATTCTCTCAATAATGAGATCTGTGAAACACACTACGTAGAAACCACTGTTCGCACTACTGAAGGCAGATTCGTGGTTACTCTTCCTCGCATTTTTAACCCCCCCTGTTATTACAGAATCACATTCCAGAGCTCTCAAAGCTTTATTCGCAATTGAAAATCGCTTTAAAAAAGATTCTCTCTTAAAAACTCAGTATACTTCCTTCATGGAAGAATACGAATCAGCGAATCACATGGAAGTAGTTCCAAAATCTGTAGAAATTAGTAATTCTCCTAAAGAAATAGTATATCTTAATCATCATCCGGTTTGGAAAAATTCTTCCACCCGAGAACAGATAAGAGTGGTTTTTAAGGGACACTGGGACTGAGTTTTAAGCATATTTTATTAAAAAATTCAAATTTTCGATTTTGACATATTATTGTACCCCTGACCATAACGGATGATTTAGATGTATCATTTTCCACATTCCGCCTTTTTTTTGAGGCACTGCGAGACGTTTAAATGCCGGCCGCACTGCCATTTAAACGCCCCTTTCTCTTGGTTCCTTACAGAACATTATCCTGTACACGCATTTATGCATTCTTTTATCGGAGTTGTTTGAATACGGATTTGAAATTCCCTCTGGTCTACTGTTTCTGCATTGTGCTACCATCTACCGATGAATATTGACACTATTTACTACGTAAGCTATACAAATACCTCCAATGTTTGAAAATAAATAAATAAATATCTCAAACGGTCGACATGATGAAATTTTGCATTTATATTGTATTTTATAATTTCATGAGAGTTCCTAGTCGCTTATAGAATGTCAGTAGATGCATAATTTATCTTTATTTGATATTTGTGTTGACTTTAGAAGTGTAAGCATGGTCAACCTCTGTTTATGAACAAGATATTGGAGGCTAGGCTAGCACGTTTTCGAAATTTATTGTGTTTGTGAAGTTTCTGGCGATTTGTATTGCTTTCTGTGAGTGTATTACTTTTAGTGTATACAGAATGGATTCAGTCACTTCCCGCTGGCATAAGCCGAAATGCAAAAGCAAGAAGAAAACTGTGAAGGCTTTCAGACTTGCTGCTGCTCGTTGGAAAACATCAGGTAAGGGAGCTGTTATTCCTGAACAAACTAGTAATGAACATGTGATCTCACCTCTTGTCACACCCACCAATTCTCAGAACACTGCTGATGCAAGAGATAACATTTGTAAGAGTGTACAAAAGTTAGGGTTATTTGAACAATTGGGTTCTGAAAGTAGGCCTAGGCCAAATTTACATCCAACAAGTGATGAATATTTTCTGGTGCATTCTTCCACTTTGTATGAACTAGTGAAGAATATAAAATGCAATGAGTGTGGGGAAACATCATTAACTGTTCAAGTACGAGAAAGGCATGGTTTAGCGCATAAGCTATGTGTCAAATGTACCCACTGTGGCTTTTGTCGAACTCAAACTTATTCAAGCCCCCGAGTAGAAGATGACACTATTACACAGAGGCCTCCATTTGATGTCAATAGGAAGAGTGTCGATGCATGTCTCAGTTTAGGTGTAGGGCATCGGGGAATGGAGAAATTTTGTGCCACGTTAGGAATGTCGGGTATGGATTCGAAAACATTCACAAGACATATGACAGTTTTAGCTGCAGAATCTAAGACTCTAAAATGTCTTACTCTCTCCCAGTCTAGGAAGGTGGTACGTAGGGCATATGATACACTTGATTGTAACCCTGAAGGTAGGCCTACTGATAATGATGTAATTGACATTGCAATCTCCTACGATGGGACCTGGCACAAGCGAGGCTTCACTTCTGCTTATGGAATAGGGATAGCTAAAGATCTTCTCACAGGACTAGTCGTAGACTATGAGGTGGTATCCAAATACTGTCCTATGTGTGTTATCACTTCTGCTGAGCTTGGTTCGGAGTCCCCAGAATTTAATGTGTGGCATGTAGGTCATAAGAAGAGTGGGGAGTGTCAGGTGAATTATGAGGGTAGTTCTGTTGCAATGGAAATGTTTGCTGCTGGAATTTTATGGAACCGTTCCATTTCAGACTGCCAGATGCGTTATACAACTGTCCTTTCTGATGGTGATTCTAAAACGTTCAACCATTTGGTCAGTACAAATGTGTATGGCAGCAACACAGTACTGAAAAAGGAGGAATGCGTGAATCACATTTCAAAGAGAATGGGGACAGGTCTGCGACAGATGGTACAGAATTGGAAAATAAAGGGTGTCCAGTTGGGTGGCAGGTCAGGCGGGCTTACTAATGCTACGATTACCAAGCTTACCAGCTATTATAGGAATGCCATAGTACAACACACACCTAATGTTGAAGACATGAAAACTGCTATCTACGCCACTCTCTACCATTACATGTCCACTGACAGTAAGCCCCAACATAAGAAGTGCCCCCAAGGCGTCGATTCTTGGTGCTTCTACAACAGAAGTATAGCGACAGGTAAGGTACCTATGAGTCATAACAAAATGACTGTCAAGCTTTCGGAGTCATTAGTGTGTAAAATAATGCCTGTTTATCAGAGGCTGGCCTCTAATGAATTACTATTCCGATGTGTCCGTGGTGCCACGCAGAATCAAAATGAGTGTCTACATTCTACCATTTGGAGGAAGTGTCCGAAAGAAACTTTTATATCAAGAAAGAGACTTGAAATTTCTGTATGCAATGCTGTAGCAGAATTTAATATGGGATGCAGTGCTACAACAGACTTGAAGTCGGACATCAAAAGAACTTCAGTTCCTTATGTGACTGAACAGGCAGTCCTTAGGCGTGATGCTCGCAGGAAGTATGAGAGTCAGCGATCGTCCTCTGAGAAGAAGAAAGCAACTCGACGGAAGACTAAGGTCACAAAGATGAAGAAGGAGGTTGCAAAACAGAAGAAGGAAGGTGTTACTTATGCTGCAGGAGAGTTCTAATGGGTACGTTGAATGGAAATATTAAAATATATGCATGTTTTTAGAAAAATGCAGTTTTCTCAGTTTCACATTTTCTGATGTATAAAATCTAGTACGCGTTACTGATGTAATGCAATTTTCTTGTAAATTAACATGCATGTTCCTTAGTACTTTATCCACAAACGTGTGCATTACTTTTTGGATTGGAGTTCTGGTTTGCCTGTAAAAAAAATTCAAACCTTCAAATTTCAAGAATTTTACAAAAAATAAACTTCATTGGGGAAAAAAATTATATCTTCATAGTAAACAATACAATCTCAAATTCGATGCACTATTTTATTTGTATAAGAATGCGGAACTAGAAAAATATAAATAAATTGTGCTATCTACATTAGTTTGACGCGCATGACATTTTGAATATTTGAATAATTTGCATATAAATATTGGAAAATAATTAATTTCTATGCAGCTAGTAAAGCTACATTGATCAAATTTGGCACACATGTTTATACTACAGCTTAATACCAGCAAACAAAATATCAAGACTGTACCTTAATATTTACAGGAATTAGAAAACTCAGTCCCAGTGTCCCTTAATGGGTCATCTCCAGATGCTAATGGTGTTTCTCTCAATGACACTCTGCATTCTGGACCCGCTATTCAGACAGATCTTACTTCAGTTTTACTTAACTTTCGTCTATTCCCCATTGCTGTTCTTGCTGACATCAAGCAAATGTATAGGCAAATTCTAGTAAATTCAGAACAACGTGATTTGCAAAGAATTTTGTGGCGAGACGACAATGCAAAACCTATAAACATATTTCGTTTAAGAACAGTGACATACGGTCTTAAGCCGTCTGCTTTTCTCGCAATACGATCTCTTCACATGTTGGCCGAGCAAGATGGTCATCTTTTTCATCCTCTAGCTTCTGAAGTTTTGAAAACTGCATTTTATGTAGATGATTTTCTGTATTCCTTTCCTAGTATCTCTGACGCACTTCTTGTTTGTGAAGATTTAAACTCTCTTCTTTCCGGTGGTGGGTTTACCCTTCATAAGTGGAACTCGAACTCAACCGAATTTTTATCTAACTTTTCACAAGTAACTCCTGTTGACAAATGTGTTGCGCTTCCTACTGAGGAATCAGCTATTAAAACCTTGGGTGTTTTTTGGTCTCCTTCTTCAGATACCTTTTCCTATCAGGTACACTTATCTGAGTTTCACCCTCGAACGAAAAGGCAATTATTATCGGAAATAGCAAGAGTTTTTGATCCATTGCAGTACATTGCTCCGGTGGTTATTACTGCAAAAATTTTCTTGCAAAAACTTTGGTTATTGAAAATTGGTTGGGATGAAAAGGTACCCTCCCCCCTTTTGGATGAGTGGTTGAAATACCGCAAGAGTTTGTTAGATCTTTCTCAAATTTCTACTCCTCGCATTTTAATTTCCGACATTTCATGTCAGTATTTCGATGTGCACGTATTTGCAGATAGTTCTGAAAAGGCATACGGTTGCTGCGCCTACTTAGTAGGCCGCCCTTCCAATACTTTACCCGGATTTTCCAATTTAATTTGTGCAAAATCAAAGGTAGCCCCACTCAAATCCATATCTTTGCCTAGATTGGAATTATGTTCTGCTGTAATGGCTGTGGAATTAGCCAGTAAATTAAAAATCAGTTTAAATTTGAAATTTTCGACCACATGGTTTTGGAGTGATTCATCCATCGTGTTAGCTTGGCTTTCAAAACCTTCTTCGCATTGGACCACTTTTGTGGCTAATCGCGTTTCTAAAATACAAGAGTTGTCTCATTTTGACCAATGGAATCATGTTCCGGGGAAAGAAAACCCCGCTGATATAATTTCACGTGGCTGTTTGCCCAAGAAATTAATTTCTCTTAAACTATACTGGAATGGTCCGGCGTGGCTCAGTCAGGATTTTTCTTGTTGGCCTCGTTCATCTAATCCGCTCGCAGAAGATGTTCCTGATGCTCGCATTGTTACCGCTTCCCTTTTTCTAACTTCTATTGCTACTAGTCTTTTTCAGCGTTACTCTTCATTTAATAAATTAATTCGGGTGGTAGCATATTTATTTCGATGGAAATTTCTTGTTCTTGATGAGCCTGTGAAGCCGCAACCCTTTCTCACTAAAATGGAATTGGAATTTGCAACTCGTAGAATCTTGTTTCTTATGCAACAAGAAGTATTCTTTCTTGAGTATCAGACGCCTTCAAGCAAAAAAGCTTTACCAAAGTCTAGTAGGCTGTTACCTCTCACCCCTTTTTTGGACCAAGATGGATTAATAAGAGTGGGGGGCAGGCTAGAAAATTCTAGTTACTCAGATGAGAAAAAACATCCCATTATTCTCCCTTCTAGACATCCTATTACTACTCTCATCGTAAAGAAATTTCATTATCAGAATTTGCACGCTGGCACCCGCACTTTGCTTTGTTTAATTCGCGAGCAATATTGGCTCATTAACGGTGTTCATGAAGTTTCTTCTGTTATTCGGAAATGTATACCTTGTTTCAAATCCAAGCCCCCGCCAATCACGCAAATTATGGGAAACTTGCCATATTTTCGTTCCGAACCTAGTAAGCCTTTCGCCCTGACGGGTATCGATTATGCCGGTCCTTATGTCTATCAAGTTAATTCCCCTTTATCTAAGCGAAAGTTGTTAGGTAAACTTTATATTTCTTTATTTGTGTGCATGGTGACAGGAGCCATTCACCTTGAGTTGGTTACAAGTGCTTCTACTCCTTATTTTATAGCAGCCTTTTCTAGATTTGCCTCTAGAAGGGGTGTTCCTTCTGAGGTTTTCTCAGATAACGCAAAAATTTTTGTTAGTACTTTTCATTTTTGGAAAACTGCACTTACCTCTCCTTCTGCTAAGGAACAGTTTTCTAATTTTTCTCATGCTAAGGGATTCAAATGGCATTTCACACCCCCTTACGCCCCCCATCATGGTGGTCGTTGGGAATCTTGCATAAAGCTCACGAAGAGACAGCTGAAGAAAACCCTTGGTTCAGCCATCCTTTCCTATGAGGAATGTAATTCCTTAATTATTCAGGTTGAGGGTATCGTAAATTCTAGGCCGCTCACGCCTTTGTCTAACGATCCTAAAGATCTTCTTCCGTTAACACCTGGCCATTTTTAATAGGCTGTTCTTTAGCTTCTACGCCTCCTTTGCTGAGTCGACGCTGTGATCTCAGGTTGCCTATTTTCTGGAGAAAGTTAGACTCTTTGCGAAACTCCTTTTGGCGCCGTTGGAAGCTGGAGTATCTCGGCTCACTTAACAGAAGAGAGAAGTGGCGGCTTTCCCAGCCTGATGTGCGAGTGGGAGATATGGTTCTTTTGCGGGATCCAAGTCCCCCTCTCGTATGGAATATTGGTAGGGTAACTCACTGCCATTTGGGTCGTGATAATCATGTAAGAGTTGTAGATGTTCTCACTAGTAAGGGTGTCTATACTAGACCAATTTCTATGGTTGCTATCTTGCCTGTTGAGGCTTAGTGTCATCTTCTTTATTGTTGTTCACGTTTTTGTAACTGATTCTTTGATTGTTTTCTTTCGGGGGTCTCGGAGCATGATCACTTTCGTGATGTTTATAGTGCGTTTTTCTTTCGTGCCGCATTTGTCAGTTAAATGCTTTTGAGACCACCGAACGAAAACATATGTACTTATTCATTTCTGTTAACATTATAATGTTTATTACTAGTATATATATCTAAGACTCTTGCCTCAGCATGTTAAAGGTCATGCGCCTCCAGCATACGCTCGCATACTGAAAAGGGTGTCGACTTGCTTGCTGCCTTCCTGTATGACTGACGTCACAGCTTGCCCTGGCCAATCATCGCCCGCCAGCCTGGCTTCCAGACGTTTCTATGATGTTATTATTTAAGTGGCGGCGTTTTGCTCTCCATCAGCATTCCTTCTTCAAACCTTCTACGGTTTTCTTCAACTTGCGAGAGGCATTCGTGCCTTCCGCCCTTCTCCGGGGCCTTCTAAACTTCAGGCCTAATCTGCATTTATGATTGAAACTACCAGGAAACGCAACAGCAGAGAGCTTCAGCACTGAGAAAGTGCATTCTACATTTTACTCCAAACCGCAAGAAGCTGCATCAAATCGCAGTTCTAAAATGCCATGTTATTTGGCATTCAAGAAATAACATCAAACCTAACGATGTTAAACAATGTACAGCGCCGGTGAAGAAGAAGAAGATCGCCCTGGCGAAGTTATTTTCCTGATGCTGGACATCTCAAATTCTACTACCAAAAAATCAAGTGTTGGCCACGGCAGTCTCCGTCAGCATGCTTCTAGTCATCGCCACTAAAGATAAGTTTGTGCCTTTTTTATTATTATCTTAATCATCTTCGTTTTAAGTGTTTGCTAGCAAGTGCAAGAATATTAAATTTGTGTGTGCATCAAGCAGAATGAACTTTTGAATAATAGCCCATGGCTGGGCCAACCTAAATAAAATTAATGAACATTTGAAATTGCCCCAGGCGGGCCAGCATAACTAATTTTTTAATTAAGGCTTATTTATTAATGTGTTTGCAAGTTTCACCATAAAAATAAAAGTATTGTATTTACTCTCAATGTTCAGTCTAGTATTGAAAGAACCAGGCCGCATTTCCTTAGCCCAATCTTTTCAGTCTAATCTTCTCTTAAGGAAGTTATTTTGTCCAGGCCTTAAGCCTGATGCTGTCCTCCCGTTTATGTTGATGAATTTGGGCTGTTCTTCACATAACCAACCACTGCCAGCTCGATCGTTCCGATCCACTTCCGTCCCCAATTTTCAAAATCACTCCCACAAAACTATCCAGCAAACGAGCGGAAAGATGTTACTCATCAAAAAAAGAATGAAAGAAAGAAAGAAAGAAATAGTTAATAAATAACCAATCTATATATATAAAAATCAATGTTACGTGATAGTTTGTCTGTCTGTGGGTATGTCTCCTAGGCGTTCATATACCACTCATCCGATTGCGCTGAAACTTGGGTGAAATGTTGAGTATACTCCAAGGATCGTTTCTGGCTTAGTAAATCCATTTTACAATAGGTAGCGCAGGTGTAGATTCAACAAATGAACGACGACGCGCGAAGCATTTCAACAAAGTCCCGTATGTGTTCATATACCATTCGTCCGATAGCGATACAACTTGGGTGAGACGTTGTGTACAGTTATGTGAAGCTTTCTAACTTAGTAAATACATTTCACAGTAGATGGCGCACGAGTAGATTCAACAAATGAGTGACGACACGCAAAATGTTAACCAAGTCCCGTATGCATTCATATACCATTCGTCCGATAGCGATGAAACTTGGGTGAAATGTTGTGTACACTCCATGGAAGGTTTCTGGCTTAGTAAATCCATTTTACAATTGATAGCGCGCGAGTAGATTCAACAAATGAGTGACGACGCTCGAAGCGTTTCAACCAAGTCCCGTATGCGTTCATATGCAATTCATCCAATTGCGATGAAACTTGGGTGAGTTTTTTGTGCACACAGCAGGGAAGGTTTTTGACTTAGTGAATCCATTGTACAATAGGTAGCGCACGGGTAGATTAAACAAATGTGTGACGGCGCTCAAATCGTGTAAATAAAATCCCTTATGTGTTCATATACCATTCATCCGAATTGCGATGAAACTTGAGTAAATTATTGTGCACATTGCAGGGAACGTTTCCAATTTAGTAAGTCCATTGTATAACAGGTAGCACACGAGTAGTTTCAACAAATGATTGACGGCGCGAGAATCGTTTCAACAAAGTTCTATCTGCGTTCATATACAATTCCTCCGATTGTGATGAAACTAGGGTGAGTTGTTGTGCACACTAAAGGTAAGCGGGTCTTAATTAGTAAATGCATTGTAGAATAGGTAGCGCACGAGTTGATTCAACAAATGAGTGACGGCGCGCGAATCGTTTTAACAAAATCCCGTATGCGTGCATATGCCATTCATCCGATTGCGATGAAACATTGATGATTTGATGTGTGTACGCCAAGGAAGGTTTTCGACTTAGTAAAAACATTCTACAATAGGTAGCGCACGAGTAGATGCAACAAATGTGTGACGACGCGCGAAGCGTTTCAACAAAGTTCCTTCTGCGTTCATAGACAATTTATCCGATTGCAATGAAACTTTGGTGAGTTGTTGCGTACGCTCCCACAAATATTTCTAAATTAGTAAATCCATTTTACGATAGCTTAGAGGCAGTCAACGGAATTTGATGAAAATATTGTGTATCCAAAAGCACCTCAAGAAACAAAATTACAATGTCAACACTTCTTTTGATTGGCATTGCAACGCATGCCGGGTACTGCTTGTCTATATATATAAAAATCAATGTAACGTGATAGTTTGTCTCTGGGTATGTCTGTGGGTATGTCTCCTATGCGTTCATATACCATTCGTCCGATTGCGATGAAACTTGGGTGAGATGTTGAGTACACTCCAAGGAAGGTTTCTGCTTAAGTAAATCCATTTTACAATAGGTAGCGCACGCGTAAATTCAACAAATGAGCGACGATGCGCGAAGCATTTCAACAAAGTCCCGTATGTGTTCATATACCATTCGTCCGATAGCGATGAAACTTGGGTGAGATGTCGTGTACACTTACGTGAAGGTTTCAAAATTAGTGAATACATTTCACAGTATATAGCGCACAAGTAGATTCAACAAATGAGCGACGACACGCAATGCGTTTCAACAAAGTCCCGTATGCATTCATATACCATTCGTCCGATAGCTATGAAACTTGCGTAAAATGTTGTGTACACTGCAGGGAAATTTTCTGGCTTAGTACATCCACTTTACAATAGGCAGCGCACGAGTACATTCAACAAATGAGCTACGACGCGCGAAGCATTTCAACAAAGTCACGTTTGCGATCATATACCATTCGTCCGATAGCGATGAAACTAGGCAGAGATTTTGTGTGCACTCCAGGGAAGGTTTCTAGCTTAGTAAATCCCTTTAAAAATCGGTAGAGCACGAGTAGAATCAACGAATGAGCAACGGCGCGCGAAGCGTTTCAACAAAGTCCCATATAATTTCATATACCATTCATCCGATAGCGATGAAACTTGGATGAGATGTTGTGTACACTCCAGGGAAGGTTTCTGGCTTAGTACATACATTTTACAATAGGTATCGCACCAGTAGATTCAACAAATGAGCGATGACACGTGAAGCGTTTCAACAAAGTCCCGTATAAAGTCATATACCAGTCGTCTGATAGTGATAAATGTTTGGTGAATTGTTGTGTACACTCAAGGAAAGGTTTCTGGCTAAGTAAATCCATTCTACAATACGAAGCGCACGTTTATATTCAACAAATGAGTGACTACGCGCGAAGCGTTTCGACAACGTCCCGTATACGTTCACATACCATTCATCCGATTGCGATGAAACTCGGGTGAGATGTTGTGTACACTCCAGGGAAGGTTTCTGGCTGAGTAAATCCATATTACAATATGTAGCGCAAGAGTAGAATCAACAAATGAGCGACGACACGCGAAGCGTTTCAACCAAGTCCCGTATGCATTCATGTACCATTCGTCCGTAGCTATGAAACTTGGGTGAGATGCTGTGTACACGTCATGGAAAATTTCTGGCTTAGTAAATCCACTATACAATATGCAGCGCACAAGTTGATTCAACAAATGAGGGACGACGCGCGAAGCGTTTCAACAAAGTCCCGTATAAGGTCATATACCATTCTGCCGTTAGCGGTGAAACTTGGGTGAAATATGGTGGACACTCTAAGGAAGGTTTCTGGCTTAGTAAATACATTTCACAGTAGGTAGCACACGAGTAGATTCGACAAATGAACGACGACATGCGGAGCGTTTCAATACAGTCCCCTATGTCTTCATATCCCATTAGTCCGATAGCGATGAAACTTGGGTGAGATGTTGTGGACACTTACGTGACGGTTTCTAACTTTGTAAATACATTTTACAGTAGGTAGCGCACGAGTAGATTCAACAAATGAGTGACGGAGCGCGAATCGTTTAAACAAAATCAGGTATGCGTTCATATACTATTCATCCGATTGCGATGAAACATTGATCAGTTATTGTGTACCCGCCAGGGAAGGGGACTTAGTAAATCCATTTCACAATAAGTAGCGCAAGAGTAGATGCAACAAATGGGTGACGACGCGCGAAGCGTTTCAACAAAATCCCCTATTGCGTTCATATAACATTCTTCGATTGCGATGAAACCTTGATGAGTTATTGTGTACACGCCAGGGAAGGG
Organism: Meconema thalassinum; assembly: GCA_946902985.2. Lineage (NCBI taxonomy): Eukaryota > Metazoa > Arthropoda > Insecta > Orthoptera > Tettigoniidae > Meconema > Meconema thalassinum. The sequence continues at coordinate 144,856,852 of OX336399.1, forward strand.
CTTCGACTTAGTAATACATTTCTCAATAGGTAGCGCACGAGTAGATTCAACAAATGAGTGACAGCGCACGAATCGTTTAAACAAAACCCCGTATACGTGCATGTACAATTCATCCGATTGCGATGAATCATTGATGAGTTATTGTGTACACGCCAGGAAAGGGTTTCGACTTAGTAAATCCATTTCACAACAGGTAGCGTACGAGTAGATTCAACAAATGAGTGACAGCGATGAAACTTTTGAAAGTTGTTGTGCACGCTTCCACGAATGGTTCTAAATTAGAAAATCCATTTTACGATAGCTTAGAGGCGGTTAACATGTTGTGTAACCAAAAGCACTTCAAGAAACAGAATTTCAACGCCAACACTTTCTTTGGCATTGCAACGCATGCCGGGTACCGCTTGTATACCAATAAATCAATAACTAAATAAGTAAATATATAAATAGATAAGTGGATTATTAGATAAAGAGATAGATCAAGAGATAATTAGTTACATAGATAAATAGATAAGAAAGTAAAGAGTCCCACCCAACCGACCTTCGCTTATCCGAAATTCCATGTTATCCGACACTGGAAGACTTAATTTGAATGTTTGGTGTACACTAAATTCTGGGACACCTGGTGTGCCGCTTTGCAGTCGTGGGCAAGCACTGACGATTATGACGATGGTGAAGAAGAAGATGATGACTGATGATAATTGTTGTTTTAAGGGGCCTAACATCTAGGTTATCGGCTCCTAATGATCTGGGTGATAGCGAAAATGAGAATGAAATGGAAACCAGAACGAAAATTATGTGAGACGGAAACTACGTACAGAGAGAAACTCAGATGGAAACAACTCACAATATGGTCTTATAAAAGGGAATTTAGAACGAAAAGATGCACAAAAAGAATAGATTGAAAAAGACCCACAAAACCCTAGATTCAAAATACGTACTAAATGCAATGTAGCATCGAAATACTTACAAAATGCAACTGAAATTCAAAATACTTACAAAATGCAAATGAGATTGAAATTACGTACAAAATGCAATTGACGTTCAAATTACTAACAAAATGCAATTGAAATTGAAAATACACAATGCAATTCAGATTGAAATAGGCCCTATCCCAGTTCCAATCCAAATTATTCACAAAGTGCAATTGAAATTCAAAATACTTACAAAATGCAATTGAAATTGAAAATGCTTACAAAATGTACGGTAGATTCAAACGACTCGTGTGGATTGACAATACTTACAAAATGCAATTTAGATTGAAAATACTTGACAAAATGTAATTCAGATTCAAAATACCCACAAAATGCAATTGAGAATCAAAATAGGTGCAAAATGCCCACCAAACAAAATGCAATTTAGATTCAAAATTCGTGCGAAATGCGGTTTTGGTTGAAAATACTTACAAAATGCAATTGAAATTCAAAATACTCACTAAAAGGCATTGAAAGACTTACTAAAATGCAATTTAGATTGTCAATCTTTACAAAATGCAATTGAGGTTGAAAACAATCGCGAGATGTAATTTAGATCGAAAAAACTTACAAAATGCAACGTAGATCAAAAATGCCTTAAAAATCGCTAAAATGGAATTTAGATACACGGTGAACCAAGTAACAAAAACAGTGCGGGAATCTTAAAGAGAAAAGGAAATATAAGGGAAAGAGGAGAGGAGAGGAGAGGAGAGGAGAGGGGAGAGAGGAGAAGGGCCGCCCCAAAGGTAAGGGACAAAAGTGGAAAACGGACCCAGCTCAGGAATCCCTCGGGGTCGCCAACTCCCGAACTCACCAGCCGTGAGCCCCTGAGGGTGTAGCATTATCTAGGGTGCACCAGAAGGGGTGGGGCTACATACACCCTGCCTCCTTAAGGGCCTTGAGCACAAGGCAGGAGGTAAAAGGAAAAGAGAAAGAAGACTGACCCCTCACAGTAGGAGGGTATCAGGAAAGATGAGACAAGGGCCAATTAAGGCGGGAAAGTGAAAGACTCCCTAGGCCTTGGATAACCTAATACCGTCGGGGTCGGAAGAGAACAAGAGTGGACCAAGGGAGGTCGACAGGAAAGAAGACGGAGAGGAGCCCGGCACAAGTAAGTGGAAGCAACGCCGGACTCATCTGGGGTCCCGTGGTCGCCAACCCACGTCCCACTAGATGTGAGCCTCTGAGGGTCGAAGAAGAAGAAGAAGAAGAAGAAGAAGAAGAAGAAGAAGAAGAAGAAGAAGAAGACGAAGATGATGATGATGATGAGGAATTGCAGTCTCACAGTGAAGGATTGAGTACATTGAATATGGCATTAACGTTTGTGGAGCAACAGCCGGAGGCAAGCGTAATGGAGGTGTTAATTTTTCGTCAATGGCGACATTTTGTAGCAAGAAAACAGGAATCAGCAGGCAAGCAGACATTGTCGACAAGTTTTTTTTATGGCATTTGGAGCGTTTTTGTTCAAAACTCCACGTACAATTGAACTGATAATTCAGTAAATAGAGTACCATACCGTAAAACATGGCATTGCTTTAGTAATGGAGTATAGCCTACCTATTTGTTTTAGTTCATTTTCAAAGATATTCTGTATTATCCGACATTTTCGGTGATCCAACGTACTCCAGGTACAGTTTAGGTCGGATAATCGAGACTGCTGTAAGTCGAATAATAGATTAGTAGATAAATAGATTACTCGTTAAAAAGATAAATAAACAATAATATAAATAGATAAGTAGAGAGAAAAATAGATAAGTAGATAAGTACATAAGTAGATAAGTGTATAAATTGATAAATAGATACATAGAATAATGGATAAGAAGATAGGTAGATAAGTAGATAAATCATCATCATCTTGAGCAGTTTCCGACCGCTGGTCGGGTCTGCTTGGAACATACGCCTCTCCATCGTTTCCTGTCCATCCACCATCTCTCATCTTCCACTGTGTCCCAGCACACTCCTCTTTCCTCCACACTCTTCTTAACTCCTTTTGTCCATCTGTCCCTTGGTCTTCCCCTTGGCCTCCTTCCCTTCATTTCCATTCCAAACATCTTCTTCGGTTTCCTCTCCTCTCGCATCCTCCTCACATGTCCATACCATTGTAGCATAGATCGCTCTATTCTATTTTGCAATGGTTCCTCTCTTACCATCTCTCTGATTCTCTCATTCTTTACTCTGTCCATTCTTGTTACTCCTACCCTACTCCTCTGGAACTTCATCTCCACTGCTCGTATTTTACTCCTGTCCCTTTCCTTCATCACCCATGTTTCTGAACCATACGTCATAATTGGCACAAATTAGGTCTTGTAGATGATTCATTTACATTTTTGTGGTACATCTTTATTCCAAATAATCCCCCTAACACTCTTGAAAAATCCATCTGTGCACCTTCCCCTTTCATTTATTTCCATCCTATTGCCTCCCTTTTCTTCAATTATGCTTCCCAAGTACTTGAAGCATTCTACTTTCTGCAATGCTGTCCTCCAAGTGTTATGCCCATATCCAGTCTGTTCTTCCTCCTCGTTGTGATGACCACTTCACTCTTAGGTGCTGAGAACTTCATCCCATATTATAATACTACCTTCTCCCACTCATCTAATTGCTCTTGTACTTCTTCCTCATCCTCTCCCCATACCAGAAGGTCATCAGCAAACAACATTGCCTTCATTTTCCTTTCCCCAATGCTATTAACCACTTTTCGTATGATTTCATCCATCACCACTATAAATAACAGGGGTGAGATAAATAGATATGTAAATAAATAGATAAGTAGATTAAGTAGATAAGTGGATTAATAGATAAGTAGATCAATGGATAATTAGATAAGTAGATTAATAGATCAATAGATAGATAAGTACGTTAGATAATAATGCTATTGGTTTTACGTCCCTTTTATCAACTGCGGTTTTTAGAGACTCCGAGGTGCTGAAATTTAGCCCCGTATGGGATCTTTAACGTGGCTGTAAATCTACGGACACAGCTCCCTCACATTTGCCCAATTTCAAATGCCAACTGGCTGCCCCAGGATTCGATCCTTCAACCTTGTGCACAGCTAGCGAGAACGCTACCGCAGAGCCATGCAGCCAGCCTAGATAAGTGGATAAATAATATCAGTATTAAATAGTTAACCAAATAAGACTATAGATTATAATGAACTAGCAACCCGCCCCGGCTTCGCCCGGTATCATTAATGGTTTACCCGGGTAAGCTTAAAAAGGCGCACGGACAGCAGGTCCCAGAAGCAATTCAGAAAAGCAGAGGTGAACAGCGAAACTCCAAACACAATTCTCTTCTCTGAAGTCTTAACGCAACAACTCGACAGTTTGATGCTGGCTGAAGCTGGGGTGATAGGCTCGCTCCAAAGCTAATAATTTAAATTTCCACTGAATGGAGATTGTAGGAAGAAATGAAAACTTAAAATCACTTATAGTCGCCGTTGTATTAAAGTGATTGATAATTTATCTGGGACTTTGGTGTAGAACTTCTCATGCTGAACAATCTAACACTCATAGTAACCTATATATATTTAACGGTTTACCCAGCGCAAGCTTAATTTTTTTCAACACAAACCTTTCTCGAGAAATCCTTTACAGAATGGTGAAAACCGCTTCAAAATCCATCCACTGGTTCTCGAGATTACCCGTTACATCCAAGAACCCAGGACGTAGTTTTATGCAATGTAGAGATTAGGTAACATACACCCTCTGTCTGAAAAGTTCGGTGAATGGGTCTATATTACGAACGGGTTGTTGGCTTACCTGAAACAGTCGTTACTGTCGTTCGAAGTAATCCCCGTGGATGGTTATGCACTTCTTAGAACGACTGAACAAATCCTGGAAACTCCTGGCATAGTCTTCTTTAGGAATAGCCTTCAGTTTGGGTCATAAAAACTCTAAATTGAAAGCAAGAGAGAAGCGTGATTTTATTCAACCTGCCTCGCACACCTGATAAACGGGCGTCAGTGAGAAGGGTGAATTTATGCAACCTAACAAGCACTCCTGTTCGACGAATGGCTGTGGGAAGGGTGAATGTTCTGTGGAATGGAATGGTCCCGAAAACCATCGTCATGGGTGCCTAATGTACGATCTTGAAGGCAAGCGTCAAAGTATTGGGTATCGGGGTCGATGGTCGCCGAAAAGCCCTGAAGGGTCAGAGGTTTTCGTACATTTCGGACATCCGACGTAATGTGACGACCCTACTGAAGGCTATCCCTCAGGAAGACTATGCCAGGACTTGTACAGCCGTTCTAAGAAGTGAATAACCATCTACGGGGATTACTACAGCTGTTTCAGGTAAGCCAACAATCCGTTTGTAAAATAGACCCATTCACCGAACTTTTCCGACAGAGGATGTAGAATCTATCGAGCATCCAGTGTTTAGGAAAGACTGTGGAGCCTTACGGCGACAGTGTTGCTAGCTCTAGGCACAGGTAGCGCTGACGTCATACGTTAAGTTCACCCGCTTCGAGTACTGTGCTTTCATAAGTTAGCGAAACAACACAACCCCAGCAACTACCTGAAACAGAAACCACCCAGGAAGGAGCAATTTTGCAGGTGTTAACGGATTGGACCAGTATTAAGTATTAAGAGCCAATAACGACATTCATTTCGTTGTGATATGACGCATTACAGATTGACAGATGTCAAGAGCACAACCTTTCCTTCTCGGGTGTACTGTATACTGACGATGTTAACAATATTTATGTCAGCAATACTGTTGATCATCACTTTTTTTGTTATTAGTTAGGCTATAATTTAGTTTCTTTCAATTTTATTCTTGTTGTTTTATTTAGATTAATATTTGTAATATTGTAGTGAGTTAGCCGTGCGGATAGGGGCGTGAAGCTGTGAGATTACACTCGGGAGATAGTAGGTTCGAACCCAACTGTCAGCAGCACTGCTACGATCGAACAGAAAAAAAAAACAGACACACAACAATAACACCAATGACGAATAGTGCTTCAGAACTTATGTTGTCGGCGGAACTGAGCACGTGCTCCACTCCGGGCGAGAATGCAGCACAGGACGAGGCTCTTCTTTCCAGCGTGCTAACCTCGAAAATTTTTAAATTACTAAGACGTAATATAAACGATACTTGTATGCAATAACAAAGGTAATCAATTGGCAGATAATTGTAGGAAGCTATTATGACGAAATATATATATTTTCAGAGTTCCTTCATGATAAAAGGTGAGTTAACAAAACCAGTGTAGGGGGGGGTTCCGTTCAAAGTAAAAGCCCATAAGCCCCACTGTCTCTTCTAAAAGCTGGATCCTCTATAGGTGAAGAAGCAAGCATTATGCAGCAATACAGGTTGTCTACATTAGAAGGGAACGGAGTAGAAACAAAAGGCTGTTCATATCTACTTAAAACGTTATGCGCGCATAAACCCCGGTCGGTGAAATAGAAATACAGCACTGAATATATTTTAATTAATAGAAGCACCGTGGTAGCAGCAACCTTATAAAAAATGTAATTAAAAGTTAGAAGTTTGTGCGTGGTCGTTGAGAACTAGTGACCAGTGAAATGGGCTTAGAATAGTTTTATTAACGGTGATGCAGTTAACGTTCAATATACAAAGCAATGTTCATAAAATGTGAATTCGTTTTGCGGTCCGGACAATGTGTGAAGTCAATGATGACATCACGCTGCAACGAACATTGAAGTTAGTATATAGTGTACTATGCACGTCGTAAAATTACCATCCCATTGGGCATAAAAATAATCCAACTAAAAGTTTCGCTTGCAATGAAATCCACTCTAACCAAATTATGCAACGGAAGTAGGAATTCTCCATTGAAAATAATAGTAATAGTAATAGTTATAACAGAAATTCCCATGTGTTATTAATTATTATCATAATGGCTTTAATCTCCTAAAAATATGATTTATCTGTTACGGTCGTAAGAGTTAGAAGTGCATTATTTTAGAGCAGATTCCTCAAAGAGGGGGGGGGGGGGGGGCGCAGAGAGTGATGAAGGTGGGGGAGGGGGGGCTATGATTAAAATATTTAAATTTCATAATCTGTAACAAATATCGCTATCCTCATATCCACGAACCTATCATAGACAGGAAACTCCCAGGACCATTCAAGACTAATGAACTCGTAGGCCGGACGGTTGTTTTAGACGAGTGAAAAATCTTAATGGAAGCCTGGAGGCGAGTTACTGCAGTACCTGTGTTGTTATCAGCTGCTCCAAGCGGTCCGATGATTGACAAAACTGTCTCACACTCCTACTGAAGTACAGTCATTGGCAAATATAATGATGTTCTGCTCGTAAATACGTAACGTGTACTTCCGCGTCATACAATACTTCGACGTTGACTGTACTGTCTGCATGTCGGTGTCGCCACGTGCCCAAGTCTGGAATTCCATTACATCAGATCGGTGGTGACAAATGTGAAGCGATAGGGAGAGAGAGTGACTGTGTACAGGCTCACCCGCAGGCTTCAAGGTCAAGGGCATTCGTCTAAAACAAACGTCCGGCCTGTACTTTTGCTGTCTTATTTCGTAATAACTGACCAGTAGATCCTGCCAGCAGGAATTCTGAGAAAAGTTGTAGAGTAACATTCCCCACAAAGCACCCTTTCACCCGCCACCCGCAGCGATATTTCCTCACCAAACACTTCTTCTTCTTCTTCTTCTTCTTCTTCTTCTTCTTCTTCTTCTTCTTCTAGCCTTTGTCCCGCAGAGCAGGGTTGGCTCTTCTGCGCAATTGTCTCCCTCTTGCGCGGTCTGCAGCGTCTTTCTTCTGAACATTGGTTGCTCTCATCTCCTACTTTATTTGGTAAAGCCACCACTTCTTGGGCCTTCTTTGTGGTCGCTTGCCTACTACATCTAGTTGTAGTGCTCTTTTCCCCACTGTGTCCTCGCAACTCCGTAGTACATGTCCGTACCAACGCAGGCGAGCTTCCAACATCTTGTCAGGGATTGGTGCGACACCAAGGGTGCCTCATACATGGACATTGGTGACATGATCAAGTCTTGTTAGGCCAATGGACCAGCCCAGCATTCTCATCTCCATGGAGTACAGTACATGCACACATCTGTTGGTTTACTGGCCAACACTCAGTTCCATACAATGCTACAGGTCTGATCACTCTACGATATACTTTTGACTTCAGCTATACAGGAATCTTACGATAACATAAAACTCCTGTCACCTGTCGCCACTTAACAACCACTAATGACTGTAAGCCACTTAACAATGTGACCGCCATATCCTCACAAGAATATATTCTTCTATTTCTGCCATTGTCGACTCAAATTTAGCCAGGCCTTTGCAGTCAGTTTCAAGACAGTGAGTGAACAGGTGAATTCTAGTGCATGTTCAGAGGAAGTTGTTAGCGCGATTTACAATAAACTGATACAAGTAACGTCATTACCCATGGATAAGGGGCTAATTATCAGTGGTATACGAAGACTCCATGAGAGTTATAGTGCTTGCCCTTCGCCGGAAATATTCAGCCCTACTAAAGAACAATAAACAAAAAATAAAGTTTCAGAACCCCCACTCTAAAGCAAAGATGACCAACTGAGCTCAGGTTAGACATTCATTAATATATATTTGAGTGTGTCTTGCCTGTTAGCGGAGAATCGAACCCACGATCTTGAAATCTGGAGTGGGTCCAATTAGATCTGAATGCTCATAGAATTGCGTCAAAAATCCTATGCAATGCTAGTCTAAGTTATAAAATCGCTTACACTACTATCTCAAGGTTCATCTGAAAAGTTATCAAGGTCATAGGAAGGAATAATTAATAATAATAATAATAATAATGTTATTGTTTATCGTCCTTTTAATTGCTCTGGCTTTTAGAAACACCGGACTAGAGTGCCAGAATATTGCCCCGAAGGGGATCTTTAATTTTTTTTCCTTCCTCGGCTTTTCCTAATTAATTGGGGTCGCCGGAGACAACCGGGCTCATTTTGGTTTAAGCCGGGGATTTAAGACCGGATGCCCTTCCTGACGCCACGTGATTTTTCAGGTGAAAATTCCACCCAGTTCTCACCGGGATTCGAACCCCGGCCGTCCGGGTGTAAGACGAGCAGCTAAGTTACAGTGGCATCACGCTCGAAGGGGACCTTTAACGTGCCAGTAAATCTACTAATACGGCTCCCTCGCATTTGAGCATCCTCAAATGCCAGCTGACTGTGCCAGGATTCGATCCTGCAACCTTGGGTACAGCAGGCGTGAACGTTACCACTGAGCCACGCAGCCAGCCTGGAAGAAATTGCATAGGAAACCAATGGAGAGATACTGGGCGAACGTTAGAGTTGAAAGAGCGTGGTCCGTTGATGACCAAAAAGGCAGCAAGTAGAAGAAGACGAATAAGAAAAGAAGAAGTATAGACTTCCCTCCCATGAAAGTTCCATCTACCTGCACAGATGAGCGCATTGTATATGTCGCATTGCAGCTGAGGCACTTCGAGATGAGATCCTTTGTTCTAGAAGGACGTACAGCAGAGAAACTTAGAGGATGAAGAGAAACTACAAGCTACAGTATTTTGAAGGTATTTTGTTTTGTATTCGTGTGCTTAAAGCATTTGCCGCATTGCATGGTGGGACTGTTTGCGGCGAGGACAGCTCGGACATAGCGGTTAAGGAGCTCAACGTTGCGGCTGGCGAGGTTGGTACCAGCTGTATATTATACACTGTTATTTAAATGAGTGGACAACATGCAGCTAAATTATCCCAGACTCATATCGTAACCATGTAACTGCTGATGTTTATCCTTCTTGATGCACCAGTCTCCGTCACCATAAATAAGTCATTAGAAAATTACAGTCAGTCTGAAAGACTAGACGTTATATAATTTCAAATGACGCATGCTACAAATGCTACACATGTTGGAAAGGCTCAGGACTCTTTCAACAGACTCCATTACCCATTAACTTGGCTTCCCACGCGGGCACCTCGTTAAGTGTCACCCTGTAATTTGCTCTGACATCCTGCACACCTCTTTAGGAGGCACGCTGTATTCTTATCTGGCATCTTGTATATCTCTTTAGAAGTCCCCCTGTATACTTGTGTGACATCTTGTACACCTCTTTAGGAGTCACCCTGTATTCTTATCTGGCATCTTTTACACCTCTTTAGGAGTCACCCTGTATTTTTTCGCTTCGCTCAAAGGCCCAGGTCGCTCGACGCCCCAGGACTCTTTCAACAGACTTCATTAGCCATTAACTTCGGCTTCCCGCGTGGCTGCATGACGTCACGCACTCGGCGTCCTCTACCCATTAATTTAGGCCTTTCTAACATGTGTAGCATTTATAGCATGCGTCATTTGAAATGATATAACGTCTAGTCTTTCAAAATGGCTGTAATTTTTTTTTTGTAGAAAATCTTTCATTTATGACCAAAGGAAGCCAAGCAGTAACGATTTCGATGAATCAATTCGAAGAAAAACCTGCCGTCCGTGCGCCTTTTAAGCTTATGCTGGCCAAACCGTTAAAAATATCTATATCTACGTCTATATACTGAACCCTTTATCCTCTGTTGGATAAATGATTCTATGTTTTATTTCTTCAATTAATAAATATTTCCACCAGCATCATGAAAGTAGCCAGACGGAGATGAGGAAATTTCAAGCATTTGTTGGAGACAGCGGGGACATACCTGAAGCAGTTTGACAGAAGGCTAAATACTTTAGCTGTGAAAGGAAATAGCCTAGCGATGTGTCAGAAGGACAGGTGTTGGCCACCTCAAAATAGAAGCGACGCGCAGTGAGACATGGTTCTGGTATGTTCATTGTAATATTCGCGCCTAGAAGAAATATGATGCAGTAACGTGAGTGGCTGATGAAGATAATAGACACTCCTACGACGCCAAGACCTCCTAAAATCCGCCAAGTTACAGAAAATGTGGAACCAATGAGAAATGAATGCCTACGAGCGCGGCAAGACCAGCTTGGGTACGCGGTGACTAGCATTCACGCGGGAAATCGCCTAGACAAAATCTCTACGATCCTTTCTAGGATTAATGGGCATATTCTTGACCTGTGCAGTGTTACGAGTTCAGTGATATTTATTTCATTCCTGTACCACCATTATTTCGAGAAATTTTTGTATAATTTCCCCCCCCCCCCCCCCCCCATCAAGACCTAGGGCCAGTTCATTTATAAGTGGCGTGAAAAGCCGAGGCAACGACTATTATTTTGTGTGTCGTGGACACAGGTTGACTATTACTCTGTGCGTCGACGGACGTAGGCTTTTACTTGTGTTCGTCTGAGGACGGAACGTATTACATTTTGTGTGTCGAAGACACAAGTTTGTGACTTTATTTTGTGCGTCTAAGGACGTAGGCTGTTATACTTTTGCGTGTCATGAGGACATAGAAGTTATTGTAAATGTGTTAAATTCAGTGATAGATAGTCACAGTACTATATTTTGTAGGGGCAGTATCGTCGATAATTCGCCAACAAACTGTTACGGGGAAAGTAGTACCTGGAACGGCGAATTTAGTAGTCAGATATCAAGTGTATATTAATCTAACTTTCTGAATCAGCACGAGAGATGACATCGAGTACCATAGAAGAAGTTTGGAATTCTCAACACTCCGTCCAGATGGCTGGGATGAGATAAGAAGCATTCAATTGGGAGATGGCAGCTGATGTTCTTTGACGGGTGACTGAACGAGAGATGAGTACAATATAATATTCTTTATTATTTGATAAATTAACTTATGGTTTATGGGACATATTTTTGTAAATACTTTGCTTGCTTGATTAACGTAGCATTTTAGTTTTGGTCTGACACACCTTTTGCATGGAAACAGCTCGCATATGTTATTAGTGGAAGGTTCTTGTTTTTGTGTGTTATTTTAACTAACGTAGCTATGTGAACGGCCGTGTTTGCATATGTTACGCAATGCGGTTAAAAACGTCTCTCGGAGATATGTTGTGTTTCAGAAGTAGGACTGAGTTAATATAGTGATACAGTAGATTGGAGGGTAATTAAATTGTTTAAGGTTTATTATTGATCAGATTCAGTGAGATTATTGCCTTTGGAGCAATGTAATTTGTGACGAAGAGCAATCAGCTCTATCGTAGGTTGTAATTTTTTTTAAATGTTTGCGAGCATCTATTCAGCAGACCTGTGTGAAAATCGTCATGTCATTCCCAGAGGTGTGATTGTGTGTATTTTGTGGTCATTACAAGCGGGATTTTCAGCTTAGACTGATTTCTGTCAGCTTGGTGCCAGATCCATATTGTAACCTTGCGAGGGCAATTGTGGATATTTTGATTATTGTCTGACCATATGTTGAGGTGGTTGAGATTTTTGTTGCTGTTGGTTCCTTGAGATAACGGCACAGCTGGTCAGTTATTTATATACACTGGAGTTGGGAAATGACAAGTATTGAGAAGGGGGAGATGTTTCACAAGGCGGTCTGAACGTTGCAAGCAAGGTCATTAGTGAGGAGCGCTTATTGACTCCGTAATTACTTGAAATACAGAATAAGAACTGATCAATGGTAAAAATTGTTTAAATAAATGGGAGTTGCCTACGAATCACGATAATCTCCGAAGCGTTACCTTAACATGCAGTTTGTTCATATAAAGTAATCTTAGCCGGCCAGGCTTTTGTTGTTGTTGGTTTTATTCCATGTTTATTTGCCATATCAGTGACCCGTGAAGTCACGTGCAATGCTGTCTTTCCTTGTGTGTTTATTGAGCAATTGGCCAGGTTGGCAGCTCAGCTTGTTAAGAGCGTCATCGCACTAATGAGGGTCTCAGGGAGATTCCTGTAAATAGTAGATTTGTAGTGCGTGTGTCAGCATTAGATTTAAGGGTTTTTATTAATGTCATGCCCATATCCATAAACGTTCATTTACGCGATGATTGTTCGTGAGCACCGTGGCTGTTAACCCGTTGTAAACGAACAGTCATCCAAGTACTCATTTCTCGTAGTTAGTCATCACGCGTACATAAAATTCAAATGCAAGGTAGTGGAACATGGATCCACATTTTTTATAAAGGGGGAGATCCGTCTGACTCCTCAACATTGATAGATGTTCCTGTCATGGGAAAATTCAGGGAGGATATTTCTATTATTGTTGTTTATTTTATTTTTATGCACAATTAGTCATTAAATCATGTTATTATTCTACGTCTTGTCTCCTTACTTTCTTAATTATAGTTTTAATCCTATGACCCTTGCCTCAGTAGAGCATGTTGTTTGGCGGACGTAAACATCACACTATGAATTGAGCGCGACCCCTTGATCAGGATTCTTGCACATAAACACTGCTATTCTGAAGGGTTCATAGGGATCAAACTGGCGCGGCCAAGCGTGGGGCCTTTCACTGTGGTGTAACGGCGGAGAAATTACACATATCAATATTGGCGTATTTGAGTAAAACTGACATGCCGCAAGTGCAGGCAAATATGACAGTATTTAATCACCGGAAAGTGATATTTTATTAAAAGTAATTGAGGCGAAGTGGATACCGCCAAATGTGTGAAATATAAATTAAAATCAGGAGTTTGCAAAGTAAAATACGGTTCACGTTTTTGTCTATTGAATTAAAGTAAAAGGTAATATATGTGATACCGGGCGCCCAATGATTAAAGTTAAAACTAGATTTGTTTAGAAAGTCAAACTCATGAAAATATTACGAGGCTGTAGCCTAAAATGACAATTAATACTCTGTTAATTAGTCAGTGTTAATATCAGATCAGGATAACAATTTAATGTCTAAATATGTGCTTGGGTTTAAAATTAAATTGAGTAAAACTAGAACTACTCAGAGATGCAATCGACTAGTGGGATTAAATGTAAAAATAAATGAACTGAGTAGGGTAAAGAAATTAAATGTGCATTGGATTGTATGTATGTGTCAAAGGGCATTGCTTTATGCCATTTCTCTAATGTCTCATATAAATTGTATAACATGGCAACGGTGGAACAGATTCAAGAAATCATTGAGAGTGCAGCTAGGAGAACACGGGAATTGTTGGACACTAAATTGGCGGAACAGAGTCAATCATTAAACACTAGTATGTTAGAACAAAGTGAAGCAATAAACAATACTATATTAGAACAAAGTGAGTCTATAAACAAATTATCTGAACAAAGTGAATCATTGCGGACACAATTAAACAATAGTAGGCTAGAACAAAGTGAGTCTATAAACAAATTATCCGAGCAGAGTGAATCACTGAAAACTAAACTAGCTGAACAAAGTGAATCATTGCGGACACAATTAAATAACAGTAGGATGGAACAAAATGAATATCAGGCGGAACAAGCTAGGTTATTAAAAAGTGAAATTAATGACACTATCAATTCACAGTTAGAGACGCTAACCGCAGAGATGAAAGATCACACTAATCAACAGATGGCATTACTGGCCCTAGATGTGAGTAAAAATAATGAAAAGCAATTAGATCAGATTAAGAAAATGGAAAGTATTTTTGATCAAAAACTTAGCATTCTGGATGAAACGGTGTTAGCTAAATTAGAGCAAATTGAAATAGCATGTACTATGAATACAAGCGAGGTCAAGATAGCTCAGGATAAATTGGAAGGACGATTTAAGGAGATGGAGAAAAGCGGCAGGGTCATTCAACAACAATTATCAGCAGTAGATGAAAACATATCCGGCATAATTAAAGATATGGACCGTCTCGAAATAAAATCAGCGGAACAATGGAAAAGCCTAGAAGCGGATCAGGAGCAATTAAAGAGTACCTTAGACGACACTAAAAGCCAGATTGAAGAGAAAGTAAGCACGATTAAAGAGCAGATAAGAAAAGATTGGAAAAAAATGAATATCGATTCTAAAGAGGAAAGATCCACCATTCTTAAGACAGTAGGCGAAAATCACACTCGTATTCAAGCATTAGAGGAAGAAATGAAGAGCAAGCTTAAAGAACAGACGGACAGGATCATTAAAGCCGAACTGAGGTCATTAGAGCAATCGTCGATATTTAAAACAGGAGCGTTGAAAGACAAGCAGGACGACTCAAATAGCCCGGAGGGTACTAGCATAGCAGGAAGTCAGACTCAGGCGGAGAGCCCATTAACAACAAACACGGAAGGGTTTCGCAAGAATATAGAAAGGAGTTCAACACCACAAGACGGTCATCAGCCCACACAACTTATTCAGGTAATTCGCTCAAACGATTACAAACCGCAGAAGTACACGGAAAATTCGGGGGTGACGCCTAAAGCTTTTATCAAAGAGATTGAAGACCATTACAATGACACTGGGGTACCTGAAGCACGTAGATTGAGGATGATGGAGAGATTTTTATCAGGAAATGTCCTTACATGGTTTTTAAGCTTCAAATATACATTTGGAACCATGTCAGATTTTAGATTAGCGTTTCTGCGCAAGTACTGGTCGCCAGCAATACAACAGAGTCTAAGGATGGAGCTTTACTCTAGAAAATACCAAACTACCCAGCAAACGAAATACTCAGATTTCTTTAACATGCAAATGCTAAAATTTCGCGACCTTGATTACCCTTTAAATGAAGCAGATCTGGTGATGACTATAGCGAGGCAATTGCCAGTCAACGTGCAACAAGTACTAGTCGCAGCGAACGTTAGTACGGCCTTACATGCAGAGCAGATATTACGTCAGATCGATGAGACTACATCTCATAGTCATTATAGAGGAGGAAGACAGCTGGAGTTAGTCAATACCACAGAGGTCATAAAACCAAAACAGGCAAACACTAAAACGCAGGGTACTAATACAAGCACCTCCACACCTAGGCGAAACCAGGAGGAAGGAGAAAACAGACCATACCAACGTAACGAAAATAACTATAACAATAGATCATACCAAGGCAACATTAGATATCAACAGAGAGAATATCAGCAATGGCGTGAAAATCGAAGGAATGACAGGCCTTATGGAAGATACGGTGATTACAATGCCAATCAAAGATGGAAAGGAAGGAGAGGTCAAAATCAAGGAGAGCCACGTAATTATTGAAATGACTGGGATGATAGGCACGCTCAATCGCAAAATTACCTAGAGGAGTTACACGCTAGCCAAGGTGGAGAGCTTGGAAGATGGGAAAAGGCCATTGGGAACATGAAGAATCCAGACACACATACTGAGGAAGCTGGAAGTCTACTGAGACAAGAGGAATATCAAGGGCATAAGCGACAGAATGATGAGGGGAGTCGCAATGGAGCTAAAAAAAAATACTAAATTTGGATAAAAAAGACAGTCTACAAACGCAACAGTCGGAAGTTGAAGATGGATGGATAGTAGCGAACATACAAGAATGGATTGCTTTGCCAGAAGACTGCCTGGAGGAGACGGTGAAACCACGGAACGATGAAATTAGGCAATTACCCATTATATACGCGAGGATTGGCGGAATTAAGATAAGATGTTTATTGGATACGGGGTCACAGATCAGTCTGGTATCGGAGGCCTTGGTTCGAGAGTTGGGATGGAGTCAGAATATTCCTGTAATTCCTGTACCACAACTCAAAGTGAGGGGTGTTATTCCTGAACGCACCGTCACTTGTAAACGTCAGGCATACTTAGAGCTGAACATATTGGAACACACTTTTGGGCAAACATTCATTATCATGGCAAAGATGAATTTCAATATAATTCTTGGTGCAAATTTCATTTGTGACTATCAAGCAGTGATAGATTTGCACAAGAATACAGTCAGTTTTAGAGAATATGATCAGCTGAAGAATGTGGGATTGCATATGGATGAAATCACTACCGGAAGAGATGTAAATTCTTGGGCATTGGAAGCAATATCAGAAGAGACGGAAGAGGAGATACGAAAGGCAGAAGATAACATCGTAGAAGGGGCTGTTGTGGAACTAGATGAGGAGATTGAATCCCAGGAAAGATGAACGTGATTCCGGATGCACTCAGCAGGAACCCAGAGCCTGATAATGAAGAAACAGCGACGGTACAACACTTGGAGTTAACACCGACGGACCGGGAATTCTTGGAGGAGTTACGTGAAATACAGCGAGAACAGGAAGCGGAACCATGGATGATGCTATTAATTCGATACTTCAAAAAGCAGCTACCTACAGGAACACCTGCATTTCGAGAAGCAAAAGCCAAAGAAGGAAGATATGTTTATGTCAACAATTTGCTGCACAAATGGGTAGATAATGACCACACCAAGTTACGCATATTAGTACCTGCATCATTACAGCGAGGACTGACATGGCATACGCACGAAAGTTACGGTCACGTGGGCGTAGGCAAGTGCGAAGCGACAATAGGAGAGACATTTACATGGCCACGTATGAGAACAACTATATGTGACGTCATTACAACTTGTGATCCGTGTCAGAGGACAAAGCCCAATAATTATTTAATGAGGCAGTATCCTAGACCATTGCTACCTCAGAAACCATGCGAGCTACTGGCCCTGGACTGTTTCGGTCCAATTCCAAAAGGAAGGCGAGGTTGCCGTCACTTGCTAGTGTGCATTGATGTATTTTCTAAGTTCGTAGTACTATGCCCTATTCAGAAAACTACATCGAAGCAAGTACTCAGTCTTATTCGAAATAGAGTTATTCCAATCCTTGGAAAACCAGAATTTATATTATCAGATCATGGCAGTTATTTCACAAGCGCCGAATTCAAGAAAGGTATGGAGGACATGGGTATAAAACACGTTTTAAGCAGTATCCGACATGCCCAAGCTAATCTAAGTGAGAGAGCAATAAAATGTGTAACATCATACTTGAGAATCTTCATTCCCAATGAACATCACAGATGGGTGGATAAAATTAAGGACGTAGAGACATGCATGAATTATACCAGGCACGAGTCAACAGGACAAATCCCTATGGTCCTACACAAGAACGAGTATCCAGTGAGAACGTGGAAAAGCATCATTAACTGTCCACAAGATCCCATGATAGCACCTGACCTGCGAATTGAGAGAACGAGAGCCTACATGAGAAAACAAGCAGACCGCAGGTTACGGCGAGTAAGAAAAAAGAGGTTTCACAGTGATCTTGAAATCAACCAGCTCGTTTTGGTGAAACGACCCGCTACATCGGACCCAGAGAAGAAGATCTTCAGTAAATTCTGCGAAAGCTCATAGTACCCTATTCTATCGTAAGAAACCTTGGAAATAATGCTTACAGAGTGAAAGAGTTGAGCACAGGAACAATGTCAGTCTACAATGCAGCCAAATTAAAAAAGTATCGTAGAAGTGAGCCATGGGAGCGCCAAAATAACGATGCAGTTTGAATATATGGACGTCCTACTATCAACAAAGTGAACGGGGAGCAGTTGAGTACGGCACGTGAAGGAGGAAGTAGAGTTGGTGTTGACAAACATTAACGAGACGAGCAGAGTGTTGCCTCAGGCATCAGCGGGTCATGCAAGCAGACTGAGAGGGGAGATACAAGCAGGAAATGAAAACGAGTAAATGCCATTCAAGACAAGAGCGGCTAGACCAAGTAATAGAAAAGGGGTGATTCTGAAATAAAACAAATTGGCCTACGGAAGTCTTTTAAAATTGTCGACTTTATTCCTAAGTTCGAAATTTTGTGAGTGGGAGAGTTGTGAACCCTTTATCCTCTGTTGGATAAATGATTCTATGTTTTATTTCTTCAATTAATAAATATTTCCACCAGCATCATGAAAGTAGCCAGACGGAGATGAGGAAATTTCAAGCATTTGTTGGAGACAGCGGGGACATACCTGAAGCAGTTTGACAGAAGGCTAAATACTTTAGCTGTGAAAGGAAATAGCCTACCGATGTGTCAGAAGGACAGGTGTTGGCTACCTCAAAATAGAAGCGACGCGCAGTGAGACATGGTTCTGGTATGTTCATTGTAATATTCGCGCCTAGAAGAAATATGATGCAGTAACGTGAGTGGCTGATGAAGATAATAGACACTCCTACGACGCCAAGACCTCCTAAAATCCGCCAAGTTACAGAAAATGTGGAACCAATGAGAAATGAATGCCTACGAGCGCGGCAAGACCAGCTTGGGTACGCGGTGACTAGCATTCACGCGGGAAATCGCCTAGACAAAATCTCTACGATCGATTCTAGGATTGATGGGCATATTCTTGACCTGTGCAATGTTACGAGTTCAGTGATATTTATTTCATTCCTGTACCACCATTATTTCGAGAAATTTTTGTATAATTTCCCCCCCCCCCCCCCTACCATCAAGACCTAGGGCCAGTTCATTTATAAGTGGCGTGAAAAGCCAAGACAACGACTATTATTTTGTGTGTCGTGGACACAGGTTGACTATTACTCTGTTCGTCGACGGACGTAGGCTTTTACTTGTGTTCGTCTGAGGACGGAACGTATTACATTTTGTGTGTCGAAGACACAAGTTTGTGACTTTATTTTGTGCGTCTAAGGACGTAGGCTGTTATACTTTTGCGTGTCATGAGGACATAGAAGTTATTGTAAATGTGTTAAATTCAGTGATAAATAGTCACAGTACTATATTTTGTAGGGGCAGTATCGTCGATAATTCGCCAACAAACTGTTACGGGGAAAGTAGTACCTGGAACGGCGAATTTAGTAGTCAGATATCAAGTGTATATTAATCTAACTTTCTGAATCAGCACGAGAGATGACATCGAGTACCATAGAAGAAGTTTGGAATTCTCAACACTCCGTCCAGATGGCTGAGATGAGATAAGAAGCATTCAATTGGGAGATGGCAGCTGATGTTCTTTGACGGGTGACTGAACGAGAGATGAGTACAATATAATATTCTTTATTATTTGATAAATTAACTTATGGTTTATGGGACAAATTTTTGTAAATACTTTGCTTGTTTGATTAACGTAGTATTTTAGTTTTGGTCTGATACACCTTTTGCATGGAAACAGCTCGCATATGTTATTAGTGGAAGGTTCTTGTTTTTGTGTGTTATTTTAACTAACGTAGCTATGTGAACGGCCGTGTTTGCATATGTTACGCAATGCGGTTAAAAACGTCTCTCGGAGATATGTTGTGTTTCAGAAGTAGGACTGAGTTAATATAGTGATACAGTAGATTGGAGGGTAATTAAATTGTTTAAGGTTTATTATTGATCAGATTCAGTGAGATTATTGCCTTTGGAGCAATGTAATTTGTGACGAAGAGCAATCAGCTCTATCGTAGGTTGTAATTTTTTTTTAAATGTTTGCGAGCATCTATTCAGCAGACCTGTGTGAAAATCGTCATGTCATTCCCAGAGGTGTGATTGTGTGTATTTTGTGGTCATTACAAGCGGGATTTTCAGCTTAGACTGATTTCTGTCAGCTTGGTGCCAGATCCATATTGTAACCTTGCGAGGGCAATTGTGGATATTTTGATTATTGTCTGACCATATGTTGAGGTGGTTGAGATTTTTGTTGCTGTTGGTTCCTTGAGATAACGGCACAGCTGGTCAGTTATTTATATACACTGGAGTTGGGAAATGACAAGTATTGAGAAGGGGGAGATGTTTCACAAGGCGGTCTGAACGTTGCAAGCAAGGTCATTAGTGAGGAGCGCTTATTGACTCCGTAATTACTTGAAATACAGAATAAGAACTGATCATTGGTAAAAATTGTTTAAATAAATGGGAGTTGCCTACTAATCACGATAATCTCCGAAGCGTTACCTTAACATGCAGTTTGTTCATATAAAGTAATCTTAGCCGGCCAGGCTTTTGTTGTTGTTGGTTTTATTCCATGTTCATTTGCCATATCAGTGACCCGTGAAGTCACGTGCAATGCTGTCTTTCCTTGTGTGTTTATTGAGCAATTGGCCAGGTTGGCAGCTCAGCTTGTTAAGTGCGTCATCGCACTAATGAGGGTCTCAGGGAGATTCCTGTAAATAGTAGATTTGTAGTGCGTGTGTCAGCATTAGATTTAAGGGTTTTTATTAATGTCATGCCCATATCCATCAACGTTGATTTACGCGATGATTGTTCGTGAGCACCGTGGCTGTTAACCCGTTGTAAACGAACAGTCATCCAAGTACTCATTTCTCGTAGTTAGTCATCACGCGTACATAAAATTCAAATGCAAGGTAGTGGAACATGGATCCACATTTTTATAAAGGGGGAGATCCGTCTGACTCCTCAACATTGATAGATGTTCCTGTCATGGGAAAATTCAGGGAGGATATTTCTATTATTGTTGTTTATTTTCTTTTTATGCACAATTAGTCATTAAATCATGTTATTATTCTACGTCTTGTCTCCTTACTTTCTTAATTATAGTTTTAATCCTATGACCCTTGCCTCAGTAGAGCATGTTGTTTGGCGGACGTAAACATCACACTATGAACTGAGCGCGACCCCTTGATCAAGATTCTTGCACATAAACACTGCTATTCTGAAGGGTTCAATACCATGAGTGTAAGTATTGTTCAGCATGAAAAGTTCTACAAGAAAGTCCGCGACAGCATATCTCAATCTTTAATATATCGCCACCCACTATAAGTGTTCTGACGTTTTCATTTCTTCCAACAATCTCCATTCAGTGTAAATTTCAATTACTATCTTCCAAGCGAGTTTACGAGCTAGGTAGTAAGACTATCACCCACGCTTCGGCCAGCATCAAACTGTCGAGTCGTCCAATTTAGGACTTCGGAAGAGAGTATGTCGTTCGGAGTGTCACTGTTCACCTCGGCTTTTCTGAATTGCGTCTGGGACCTGCCGCCCATGCGCCTTTTATACTTACACTGGGTAAACCGTTAAGGGTTGCTAGTTTTTAAATAATTTAGACAGAAAACATTTTAGAAATATCATTGAATCCCATCTGTTTTATAAATTTAATTGATGTTCGACAATGTCGAATTGTAAATATTATATGTCAGAAAACTGTACTATAATGAGGCTCATTTAGCACAAGTTTTCATTATGAGACAGTTTCTCCCACCAATCAGAGCTCAAGAAACAGTTGCGTGACCAATTTGGTAAGGACAGCATCGCATCTGCACAGAGTTCCAAGGCCTTCTAATTAAAATTTCACTTTGTGGCCTAGTGTCATAGTGGGGTAATCGAGGAGGCCATGGTCAAATACAAGTTATTCTCTGCGCCCTATGCGCTCTGTTCAGTACATAAAACTGGCGAAATCTCGACAGATATTTATGAATATTCATGTTCGAACATAAAATAGTTATAACAATAATTATGGTCGAACATAAACAGTCTTATATAACTCGCCTATAATGGTAATTAAGCCACTCGTAAGGAAATTATAACAATCCATACGCTCGTTTTATTAACATACTCGTATCTTAATTATTGCCATTATATGCTCGTTGTATAATGTACTATTTTACTTGTTAACTATTTCTCTCGATAACGATTAGAAAATTTGTGGTAAAAATAGACCTGCCAAATAAAAAAAGTTATCCAGTGCTATTTTGCTGTGACAATCAAGAAACACCTACAGGATGTAAATGCCGTGTAAAAATCACGGAATATGGTTGTGGTGCAATTAAATGAAGGATTGATGAAGAAACCCAAGTGTGAAATGTGTCGATCTACAAATGCATTTTTCTAGGAGAATGTATTTTTCAGATACTCATTTACTTTTATCTCAGAACCTATCAAAGTTGTTGACTTAAAATTTTGTGCAGATGCTCAACTACAGTATGTTCAGTAAAGTGTTTAGTGGAAGTATATTTTGGTAAATGAAGGGATACTGTTTTTAGAGCCATAATAATATCATTCAAAATGGATAGAAACACCATATGAAAATTTTAAAACCCTCATCATTCAAACCAACTAACATAACAAAAATTACTTCCCCCAATGTCTTTGCACATACACTGAGTAAAGTTGTACTCAATTTCATATTTCTATCGCAAGTGGTTTTCGAGAAAAGGGTACGTAATTGGTTTTTAAATACTTCGAATTTAATTTATTATAGGCTAATGGTTTTAAATCATAAGTCATGGCCCTGATAATAATTACTAAGGTTCCTTTCAGTTCAATGTTTTCAGGTGTTAAGTTTCAGTTTTCTTGGTTTAATAATTTTAGTTATGAAATTTTGCCTACAACTCCCCTTAAGGTGGAATAATATATTTAATACAATTTGGTATTTATTTTAATTTCATATCAATAAGGACACTTCATCAGATATTTAATCTCATCTGATGATGTTAGAAACGACTTCTACGATTTATCAGTTGGGTGTAACATTATGCACTTCAGTCAGTGAATCTTTCCTCGTCTAATCTTACTCTTTTGGAAATGGCAGGACTGTGTCTGTAAAGGTCAGACAAAGGGTAATCCAAGGGCCAGTGAATTGAGGGATTAGAGGGTGCTAGGCGGCGCAACCTTTAGCAAGCCAGACGAGGGAAATTACGAGCGATTGTAAGGAGTTCTAAGTCCAACTCTCCCATCCCTCGTAGACTATGTTGTCTGAGAGGAATATACCAGGTCTTACACATACATGAGATATTTGTAATTATAAATCAAGTAAACCCGTGTTTACTTCTTCACGCACCCAAGTACACGGGACTATATCAAATGTCCAAGCCCCTCAAATGAAACAACAACTACAATGTAACAAGCCATGAGAGTATATTTTAGGAAAAGTCAAATGCACGGCTGCTATGATTTACAAATGTCAGCTACAGAATATATAGAGAATTTTTCTGATAACCTGTGTTATTGTGGTGTTTGTAATTCATGTGTGGATTGGGAAGAAGGCGTCAAGGGCCGTACGTTATGAGCCTTCCCGGCATTTGCCTGGAGTAGAGGTGGGAAACTAAAAAAAACACCTCCAGGATTCAATTTCTCAGTTTTACCTCACGTGGCAGAATCCAGACCTCAGTGGTGACAACCAAAATACTAGCCACTGTTGTAGTGGTTATCTTTATTAGCTATATTCCCTGAGAGATGTTTTTGATTCCGGTTCTGCGAAGAAATTCAATTCTTGTTTATGGTACCGGTTAGATATCGTTGGCATATAAGTCATCCATTTTAACTATTCTCTGACTATACAATATTTAAGGAAGGGAGGAAGAAAGGAAGGGAGGGATCTTTTAGGCCATTAATCTCTCGATCATAAGCCACAGAACCTCATTTTTACGTGAAACCAGAACCACTGAACGTAGTATTTTACCTTCAAAATCTCACATGTTTTAACCAGGAATTGAACCAAATCTGCCTCGTTAACCCTTGAGTCAATAAGCTATTTTTCTACAGATTTAAGCCACGTTTACACCCAATGTTGCCAACAAATTGTTGCCAACTTTCGTTGGCAATAAATGGTGGCAATAATGTTGGCGAATATCGAGAATGGTAAGATTTGTTGACAACAATTTAGCTAATTTTTGGCGCGTTTCGCCTGTTGCATTCTGCATTCAGAGATGTCAACACTAGAGGAACTTTCTGTTGTACTCTTCAGCCACCGAACCACTTTTCTTCTTCTAAGCTCCCTTTGGAACTGTGCGACTAAAGATCTAACTTTTGCTTGAACTTCAGAATTGGTGGTTTTCATTTTCCGCGAAATGTCATTCCAGGCATGGTTCTTCGGTTTTTTGTTTTTAAAGTCTGGGTCCATCGGGTCGCAGAGAACTGGTTACTCACGATAGAGCTCGATCAAATGTACGACAGTATCCCGCGACCAATCAAAATCACTTAAAAGGGTGTCCATATTGACTTGCACTTCGACAGTTCGACACCACAAACAGAAGTCGAGTACTACCAGCAACAGCCGTGACTTGAGTGAAGCCGCGTCGGCCAACCACGTGCGCTGGACAATTGAAGGGGAATTGTTGCCAACATTGTTGCGGATTACTTTAGGTCCCGTCAACATTGCTGCCAAAAAATGTTAACAACACTCTTTGATCATTACCGACTGCTGGAGGGTAATGTTGCCAACACTTTTTCGGTGTTGACAGCATTGTTGGCAGCAATGTTGTCAAAAAATTCAGTCCGATTTTTGTAAATGTTGTCAACATTTGATGGCAACACTGTTGTCAACTCCGGTTTAAACGCGGCTTTAAATGAGCCGGGCCTGACGGCCTAGGTATGGAACATAGAGGAAATACTAGTGTGAGGTCAATATTATTAGTACGAATGAAATATGAATATTTCACTACGTTCAATTAGGTTCTAAAATGGAAATTTAACATCGAAATGAGGAAATGAGTAAATAATTGAATTAAATGTGAAAATATTTACGAAAGGGTGATTTTAAAACATCAGCACACAGCATGAAATCATGACGTCCTCACATGAAGTCATCACTAAGTTAACGAGTTTCCATGTTTTCTGTCAACATCCACACATCATGTATCATAAAATGAATAAGTAACTGAACGATTTTAAAACATGAGACGACATGTGGTAAATTACAATGAGCTACATTGTTACCCAACTACTGTATAAGCAATAATGGTTGATTGGTTCTATTACTGCTTTTCTAGCGGCTTCGATGGCGTAGAGCCGTAGATGGTAGCATGCTGAACTGCTGTTCCCAAGATAGCGGGTTCAAATCCGGCCGAGGTCGTCGGATTTTTTAAGAGCGTTAAAAATCCTTCAGTATGTTTTCCTTCGGAGTGGAAGTAAAGCCGGCGGTCCCATGTCATAGATTCATGGCATGTAAAAGATCCTTTCACAGACTAAACTTGTGTAAAGCTAAATTGTTAGGTTAGATTTCGTCGGAACGCTCTATCAAATGTTCCAACGCTCACCACTAGGTATCATTGATACCTGGTAGCGAAAGTTGGAACTACTTGAAATTGAACGGAACTTGTAGCTCACCCTAATAAGGGTGTCCGCTGGAAGCAGCTACATACTCAGGCAAGCCGAACATGTCCTCGGACACTCCCGGCTCTAAGAGCCATACGATAGATAAATAAATAAATAAATAAATAAATAAACTGCTTTTCTCCTTAACCTTCAAGCAGGCGCGAGTGCTGCCATTTAAGTTATCTTGTAATAAACCAGAGTACTGTTATTTAAAGGGCCAGGAAAGTTCAGTATTCGTAGCTGTTAATAATGGTAATACGATGATGATGATGATGATGATGATGATAATTGTTGTTTTAAGGGTCCTAACATCGAGGTTATCGGTCCCTAATGATCTGGATGATAGCGAAAATGATAATGAAATGGAAACCAGAACAAAATTATCTGAGACGGAAAATACGTACAAAAAGGAACTCAGATGGAAACAACTCACAATATGGTATTACAAAAGGGAATTTAGAACGAAAAGTTGCACAAAAAGAATAGATTGAAAAAAGACCCACAAGACGTAGGCGAGATTCAAAATACGTACAAAATGCAATGTAGCGTCGAAATACTTACAAAATGCAACTGAAATTCAAAATACTTACAAAATGCAAATGAGATCGAAAATACGTACAAAATGCAATTGAGGTTCAAAATACTTACAAAATGCAATTGAAATTGAAAATACACAATGCAAGTTAGATTAAAAAAAAGCCGGTTCAGATTCAAAATACTCACAAAGTGCAATTGGAATTCAAAATACTTACAAAATGCAATGGAAACTGAAAATGCTTACAAAATGTACGGTAAATTCAAACGACTCATGTGGATTGACAATACTTACAAAATGCAATTTAGATTGAAAATACTTGACAAAATGTAATTTAGATTCAAAATACCCACAAAATGCAATTGAGAATCAAAATATGTGCAAAATGCTCGCCAATCAAAATGCAATTTAGATTCAAAATTCGTGCGAAATGCGGTTTTGGTTGAAAATACTTACAAAATGCAATTGAAATTCAAAATACTCACAAAGGTCGCTCCGCCATATTGAAAGACTTACTAAAAAGCAATTTAGATTGTCAATCTTTACAAAATGCAATTGAGGTTGAAAACAATCGCGAGATGTAATTTAGATCGAAAAAACATACAAAAAGCAACGTAGATTAAAAATGCCTTAAAAATCGCTAAAAGGGAATTTAGATACACGTTGAACCAAGTAACAAAAACAGTGCTGGAATCTTAAAGAGAAAAGTAAATACTGTATAATGAAAAGAGGAAAGGAGAGGATAGGAGAGGGGAGAGAGGAGACGGTCCGCCCCAAAGGTAAGGGACAAAAGGGGAAAACGGACCCAGCTCAGGAATCCCTCGGGGTCGCTAACTCCCGAACTCACCTGCCGTGAGCCCCTGAGGGCATAGCATTATCTACGGTGCACCAGAAGTGGTGGGGCTACATACACCCAGCCTCCTTAAGGGCCTTGAGCACAAGGCAGGAGGTAAAAGTAAAAGAAAAAGAAGGCTGACCCCTCACAGAAGGAGGGTATCAGGAAAGATGAGACAAGGGCCAATTATGGCGGGAAAGTGAAAGACTCCCTAGGCCTCGGATAACCTAATACCGTCGGGGTCGGAAGAGAACAAGAGTTGACCAAGGGAGGTCGACAGGGAAGAAGACGGAGAGGAGCACGGCACAAGTAAGTGGAAGCAATGCCGGACTCAGCTGGGGCCCCGTGGTCGCCAACCCACGTCCCACTAGATGTGAGCCCCTGAGGGGAATGGTAATACATTCCACTAGCCAATTGTTGTTTTCCCTCTCACATCCAGCCATCAGTTACGGTCAAACCTGACGAGTCCGTTGCAGCAGAGAATTGATGAGGACATTGATGGTTCAGATGTTGATGACGAAGAAGAGGTGGTTGAAATCAACGAGCATGACAGTGGTTCAGAAGTTTTGGAAAAGGAAGCTGATGAAATGGAGGTTCATGGTGTAGATGAGGACGTTAGGTTTTATGTTAAAAAAAACCAATGCAACTATTTGGTACTCTAAGCCCGTGCAAGCATATTCAAAATTATAAGCGAAAAATATTATCAAAGTTTTTCCTGGCCCATAAGGGATTTGCGGAAATATTCTGACACCCATTGATACATTTCTCAAATTCATAAGCCGTCACATAATTGATATCAATGTCAACTGTTTCGAGTTTAACATTAGAAATAAATTATTGGTGGCCATTAAAATTTTCCAGGCGTAAATATATTTTTATTCAGGTCAATAGAGAGGGTAACGAGTGATATTACCTCCTTTCCCTAAAATAAGGGGCTGCTTTAGGGGTAGGAAAACAATTTTCGGGAGGCAGCACTCGTTGCTACGCGCCCGCCGGAAGGTTAACT
The DNA here is from genome assembly GCA_946902985.2 of Meconema thalassinum. Taxonomy (NCBI): domain Eukaryota; kingdom Metazoa; phylum Arthropoda; class Insecta; order Orthoptera; family Tettigoniidae; genus Meconema; species Meconema thalassinum. Next base: position 144,884,873 of record OX336399.1, read on the forward strand.
GTGAAGGAAGCAAAAGGAAGGAAGCTTGTAGTTTAACGTGACCGTTAATCTTGAGATCATGAGCCACGGGACCTCCATTAAACGTAGAATCCGAACCACAGGACATGGCATTTCACTTCGAAAATCTCACATGCATTAACCGGGGATCGAACCCGGACCGCCTTGGTGAGAGGCATACAGCTAGACCGCTGAGCCACCACGCCCAACCGGTTAACTGTGAGAGGAATATTGGGAATTTCACACAGGTCCGAACACTTTCGCCATTTATTTATTTATTTATTTATTTATCGTATGGCTTTTAGTGCCGGGAGCGTCCGAGGACATGTTCGGCACGCCAGAGGCTGTAGCTGCTTAAATGCCGACACCAATGGGTGAGCTACAAGTTCCGTTCAATTTCAAGTAGTTCCAACAGTCGCTACCAGATGTTACTGACACCTAGAGGTGAACGTTGGGACTTTGATAGAGCGTTTTAACGAAATATAACCTGCAAATTTAGGCTCACATACGTTTAATTAGTGGACGGTTCTTTTACATGCCATAAATCTATAAAATGGGACCGCCGCGCCGGCTTTACTTCCCCTCCGAAGGAAGGCATACTGAAGGATTTTAGCGCTCTTAAAACATTCAACGACTTCGCCCGGTTTGAGCTCGCGATCTTGGGCATAAAGTTCAGCATGCTACCAAATTCGCCACCGAAATGTGAGAGGAATATTGGGAATTTCGCACTAGAGGTCCGAACACTTTCACCATAAATGATTGATAAATCATACCTCGGACCTCGGAGGCCCGGCTTATGCACTCAAGGCTTAACCTTCTCAGTGCCACGCGCCGATCAGATCGGCTCTCTCTGCTCGCGCCAAAAGTGCAAAAGCCGATTCAATCGGCGCTCTCTTTATCTTATATTTGTAGATTTCTGTAGGCATATGTCAGTGATTATTTCATACTGTTGGAAAGGCGAGGTTTCAAGCTTTCCTGTGCGGTGTTTACTTTTTCCCTTCAAAGTCCGTTACGCGATAGGTTTGAGTTTGTATTCACGCCCTCCCTTTGGGCTCCCGCAATCACGCGCGTTCCCGCCATAATTGCAATGCAGTTGTTTTCTTTTTGTTGAAGTTTTCTGCCTACAGATGTGTCTAAGAACATGTGTTTCTTCGAATATGGCTCTTAGGTGTCCTTAATTTAGACTCAAAAATGATTTTTTACCAAACAAAATTGAAAAATTGAACATTTATAAGAATAACCTCAATTAAAAAGGTTTAGATCCCGTACTTACTTTCTCGAACATAGTGTATGAAAGAATGAGGTATTGGTTACAATGCAAAGCAAAATTAATGATTCTATCGTTGGAAATGTGGCATTTATGATTTTTTTTCGAATAGTCTGCATGACCATTGAAAACGGCTTGGCATTCTTGGCAAGTATTTCAGGAAATGGCTTGGCACTAAGAGGGTTAAGAGGCAATCATCCTGGCCGCGGTGTCATCAAGCCTATTGAATTGTTTATGAAATTATATGCTTGTATTTCACAGCAGAAATGCCCAGTACAAACCCAGGTTTACCCTCTTTGCTCTGACATGGTCTCGAAGATTAGTACAAACTCCAGATCATTTGTAGCGCGGGCAAAGCACATAGCAACCCCACAGCTCTGGCTAACTTTCAGATTGATGTACGGCTATAAATCTGTGGCTATGGAAACATGTAGTGGCGAACTCCACGCATTAGTCATTATTTCTTCGTTTCCACCAAGGCAATGGAATAATACATTATCTAGCGGGGTTTTGTATTCGCACGGTGCAGGAGACATAAAACAATATCGCATAGCCTAATTGGCTATCTCAGAATATCCATTTCACCTCGTATGCACTAACACTCTTTCTTATGTCTGCAGATCTTTAGTTTATTCGTGAAATTGCATGCTGATGGAATAAAACTGTGCACATTAAGGTGCTTGTTCTACAGCTGGAAGATTATTTCACAAGGAAACATTGCGAGCTTTATTCTCTCAATCTCGATTAACATTTGCATGTATGTCAGATAGATCGCATGGAAAACACATTTGAATTTATTTCATTCCAAGATTCATAAGGGCCATTCTTTGAGATCGGGAGATTTTACTACTGTAGTTATGAATACGGATGCAAGACTTAGAAAGGCCCAAGTGAGTGTTCATGATGAGTTCTCATATTTTCGCACCACTTAAACCACTTCCCCAACAGGCTGCCTACGATGAGTGGGCACGTGTCGGAAAAAGTAACTGCCGCAGAGTGTTTGATCGCAGGGGTTATTAAAACACAGCGTGCATGCCTACCCAGATTTCTCATCTGGTGAAAAAAGTGTTTACAATTTCATCCCCTATAGCCTTTAGCAAGTGTCGTGACTGTTGTGGAACGTAATTATTGTTAAGAAGTACGGGGGAACACTCATGTCTAGGATGAATAAAGTTTTCTGTTTATGGCAAATAATGTATCGACAGCTGCAGAAAGTCAAGAGATCGTAGGTTCATTTCCCGGCTCTGAGAGCGACTATCCTGTGTGTGGTTTTCCCCCTTGTTTTTCCACACTCCTTCCAGGAGAATGCCACGATAGTACTCTATTTCAAGCCCTGGGGCACCTACTCCATCCCTGTCCCTAATACAGCTACACACACATAATTACAGTCATCACATATATGCAGGTAATCAGAAAAAATCAACCCACACCGAAGTACACAGGGCTGATGACTGCGTTGTCGCATCCCCAAAACTAAGGAACCAACCAAGTTGTCGCTAGCCCCTAAAATGAATTAACACACCATCTTCATTTGTGCTGGACAAAATGGAGGGAGACAGGTTTTTCTCCGGGTACTCCGGTTTTCCCTGTGACAATTTCATTCCAGCAACACTCTCCTCTATCATTTCATTTCATCTGTCAATCATTTAATCATTGCCCCAGGGAAGTGCGACAGGCTTTGGCAGCCGGCACAGTTCAAATCCTCGCCGCTAGATGAGGGCTTCATTCATTCCATTCCTGACCCGGTCGGAGACTGGAAGCAGACTGAGGATTTTCATTTTCATCTTTATCTAGCTCAGTTATGAACATCTGAGCGCCCCCGGACAAGTAGGGAAAGCTATAGCTTGGCAAGTACAACGGAAGCCCTGCGAGAGGTATTAACAGCCTCCTAAGAGACCATCTTTCCCAGATGCTAGAAGACGTTCCTCAGCAGACTAGGAGGAACCTGTGGTACTAACATAACGGCTGTCTAGCCCATAGTGCAGGAATTACTACAGCTTGGCTTTACGTATTGTTTCCAAATCGTTGTATTGGAAGAAGGGGACCTGTACCTTGGCCGGCCCGTTCAACGGATTTGACTCCTTAAACTACTTTCTTTGGGGGAAGCTGAAAGGCACTGACTACAAGGATATACCGACTACACCAGATGATACGACATTTCCCCTTTTTAGCCTATTTTCAATTTTGAAAAAATAGGCTTATGAGATCACCTTTTGTCCGTGTGTGCGTGCGTGTGTGTGTGTCTCCCCCTAATAAAATCTAAACGGCTGGAGCGATTTCAATGAAACTCGGAAAGTTCATAGCACTATTCCCGGCGACCTCGACCGTGCCCTTCAAATTTTGTTAGGACTCACCAATCCAACATGGCGGTTGTGCGAAATATTTCACCAGCATTCAATATCTCCGAAACTATTACCGATATTACCCTGACATTTTCTATGGTAATAGAGGGAACTACTATAAGTTCACTTATGTGACTTTTGAAAACCTGGCAACTACAAAACCAACATGGCAGCCAAGCGAATTTGCGACTTTTAAATAGACGTTTCTCGCGATTTGACCAACCAAACGCAATGAAACTTGGTACAGTATATGTTAATATACACTGCAATGCACCGACATCTAACTTCGTTCAATTGTTTACATAATCACAAGATGGCGGATGTGCGAAATATTTCACCGGCATTCTATATCTCTGAAACTATTAGCGGTAAAACCCTGAAATTTTGTACGGAGATAAAAGGCACTGCTGGAAGTCCATCTATAAGACTATCAAAAACCCGCTAACTACAAAACGAACATGGCGGCCAAGCGAATTTGAAAATTTTAAATAGACCTTTCTCGCGATTTAATGTTCCAAGCGCACTGAAACCTGGCACAGGAAATATTTATACACATTGTAATCCACTGGTATCTAATTTAGTTCAATTGTTTACATAACCTCAAGATGGCGGCAGTGCGAATTTTAAAATTAAGATTTTATTTATTGTGATGTAGTCATGCGATTGAAGTGAAACTTTGAATAATGAACCTACGCAATAATTTTCCTTTAATGGTACAAGACTCTATGGCCTATACATTTAACAATCCAACATGGCGACCATCCGAAATATTTAGACGATACTGAATATCTACGAATCTATTTTAGTAATCAAACTGCATTTTTTAATGTTCATAGGGGCGATGAACTTAAGTTCACCTATAGGACTGTAAATAACCTGGTGATCACAAATCCAAAATGGCGGTGACGCGAATTATAAATATTCACATGGACGTTTCTCGCAATTTAACCATCCGCGTGCAGTGAAACTTGGTACAGTAAATCCTTATACGAATGTTAATCCACTGGCATCTAATTTATTTCAATTGTTTCCATAACCTCAAGATGGCAGCTGTGAAAATTTTTAAAATCTCCTTGTTTTTTCTTGTGTCCTAATTATGCGATTGAAGTTTGAATACTACACGTTCACAATAATCTGCATGTAACAGTTCATAACTCTAGGACCTACATATATAACATCCAACATGGCGACCATCCGAAATATTTAGTCGGTTCTCAATATCTTCGAATCTATTACAGCAATCAAACTGAAATTGTGTATGTTGATAGTGGCAATTAACATAAGTAGGATATATGAAAATAGGCTGTATAGTTCTTCACGGAACTACTTGTTTTACTTTAGCGTATGGCTTTTAGTGCCGGGAGTGTCGGTGGACATGTTCGGTTCGCCAGTTTTTGTAGCTGCTTCTATGCGGACACCCATGGGGTGAGCTGCATGTACCGTCGCATGTGGAGTGTTGTATGTGGAGGAAAGTGTGCATGTAAGGACGAGGAATTGGAAAGCAGCGGCTGTGGCCTATAGTTAGGGACCAACCCCGGGATTTGCCTGGAAGGAAGATGGGAAACCACAGAAGATCATCTTCACGGTTGCCGGCGGGGGTATTCGAACCTCCTCGCCTCCCGGATGTGAGTGACTGCCTGCAGCCACGCCGTAACGATCACAGCTATGTCACCCGGTACATTTCAACTGATATGCTAGAACGTGTGCAGCGGTCTTTCCATAGCAGAATGGAAGGGTCTAATGACGCCGACGGTGGTCATTTTGAACACAACTTTTGAAGGTCAGTATGCTCTTTACTTGTCAGAACCCACATGAGGAGTTTATTCACGTTTGTTTCTCTTTAGTTTGTGCTACCACAGCTATGTACCGCACAAGTTTCGGTGTGGAACCTTTTCAACATACGACCTCTCGCAAACCACTTGCACTAGAATCCTGCAACAAACACTATTGAAAATCTAATTTACCCCACTTTTAATTTGTTTATGTTCGACGATGTCGAAATGTAAATATTAAATATCAGAAAACTGTATCATAATTAGGGTCATTATAATACTATTCTTCATTATGAGACAGTTTCTCCAGCCAATCAGAGCTCATTCATTGACCAATTAGGTAAGGATAGCTTCGCTCATGCGATCAAAATCCAACATGTCGGACATGAATTACATGATTCGAAAGTTCAAATTGGATATTGGATCAACCATTGTAGTTACAATCCCAAACACAAAGACAAAATCAGCACGAACCTTTACGGTAACAAGAAAATACTAAGACATATGCAAGAAATTTATGAATCTACGTCCAGAATTTAGCAACACAGCATCATTCTACATATATTTCCGACATGGAAAGTGCACCCTCCATATGTTCACGTAAATAAACTGGCGAATATGAGACAAGAAATAGCACTGTACCTTAATATCCCCAACCCCAATTTCTACACAGCGCATTGCTTTCAAACGACTTCGATGACAATATTCGTGAATGCTAGTTCTGATCGGCACTAGACATCATGCAGGCTGTAAACAATAGCATTGCCAAGCAAAATAAATGGTCTCTGCTTTCGAAGTGCTTTGACCCACGCATGCGCTCTGTTCAGTCAGCAAAGCCAGCGCGCCCTGTTCACTAACTGAAGTAACTGAATCCCTCAGATATTTATGAATATTTATGTTAATAAATATAATAAAGTTATAATTATCGTCGAACATAGACAGTCGTATGCAACTCGCCTATAATGGTAATTAGGACACTCGTATGGAAATAACATAAGCCTACTCGTGGCTTAATTATAGCCATTATAGGCTCTTTGCATAATGTACTATAATGCCAATAGGCATTGTTCCATTTAAAAAGTGTATGTTTGCTCAAAACATACACGTTCGAAGTATTATTAAAATTTGTTTATAGGTAAAAAAAAAACAGCCCCTAACCACCAAGCCAGTCTGTGAAAACCGCACATCAATAGCACTTCCCATTTCCAAAATAATTGCGGAGCAAGTTTTAGGTGATATTCTGTATATGAATTGCAGCCAATGGCCACAGCAGGGTATTTTAAATTGAACATTCGTGGGCTCACAACAAGTTCAATTTCAAGAAGTTCCAACTGTGGCTACGAGATGCCACTGTCACTGACACCTTGCCACGAATGTTGGAACTTGATAGACCGATTCTAATCAACCAAATATAACCTAACATTTTGACTACACACTACCAATTGTAGTGGTAGGTTCTTTCACATGCCATACTTTTATGACAAAACTCAAACTCTTAAAAGGAAGGAAGATAGTAGTTCTACGTGACCTTTAATCTCGAGATCATAAGCCACGAGACTCCCTTTTTACGTGGAATCCGAACCACAGGACATGACATTTCACTTTGAAAATCTCACATGCATTTACCGGGAATCGAACCCAGTCCACCGTGGTGAGAGGACAACAGCTTGACCGCTGCGCCACCACGCCCCCATCAAACTCTTAAACCAGAAGGAGTTAGATGGTATGGTTTATACCAAATTCTTTCAAACCGTCTCAATAGTACAGAACAAATCTTGCATTTCGTGAAAATGTAACGTAAACAAGTAGTTCCGTGAAGAACTATACAGCCTATTTTCATATATCCTACTTATGTTAATTGCCTCTATCAACATACACAATTTCAGTTTGATTGCTATAATAGATTCGTAGATATTGAGAACCGACTAAATATTTCGGATGGTCGCCATGTTGGATTTTATATATGTAGGTCCTAGAGTTATGTACTGTTACATGCAGATTATTGTGTACGTGTAGCATTCAGACTTCAATCGCATAATTAGGACACAAGAAAAACAAGGAGATTTAAAAATTTTCACAGCTGCCATCTTGAGGTTATGGAAACAATTGAAATAAATTAGATGCCAGTGGATTAACATTCGGATAAAGATTTACTGTTCCAAGTTTCACTGCACGCGGATGGTTAAATTGCGAGAAACGTCCATGTGAATATTTATAATTCGCGTCACCGCCATGTTGGATTTGTGATCACCAGGTTATTTAAAGTCCTATAGGTGAACTTAAATTCATAGCCCCTATGAACATTAAAAAATGCAGTTTGATTGTTAAATAGATTCGTAGATATTCAGTATCGTCTAAATATATCGGATGGTCGCCATGTTGGATTGTTAAATGTATAGGCCATAGAGTCATGTACCATTAAAGGAAAATTATTGCGTAGGTTCATTATTCAAACTTTCACTTCGATCGCATGACTACATCACAAGATATAAAAACTTAATTTTAAAATTCGCACTGCCGCCATCTTGAGGTTATGTTAACAATTGAACTAAATTAGATACCAGTGGATTACAATGTGTATAAATATTTCCTGTACCAGGTTTCAGTGCGCTTGGAACATTAAATCGCGAGAAAGGTCTATTTAAAATGTTCAAATTCGCTTAGCCGCCATGTTCGTTTTGTAGTTAACCGGTTTTTGAAAATCTTATAGATGGACTTCCAGTAGTGCCCTTTATCTCCGTACAAAATTTTAGGGAGATACCGCTAATAGTTTCAGAGATATAGAATGCCGGTGAAATATTTCGCACATCCGCCATCTTGTGATTATGTAAACAATTGAACGAAGTTAGATGTCGGTGCATTACAATGTATACAGGGTCTTTCATATAAAGTAAGAACGCCAAGCGGCGGATTTGTTATCCGCTAGTGTGGTGGCCTTGACCGAGCTTGTGGCGAGCCGTGGCCCCCTGCTCTAAGCGTGTGTACAATCCTCTATGAAATATTACCTTATAAAAGTTGCTGGAAGTGTCGTCCTTCCTGGGTTATACAGGCATTGTATCTGGTAACCACATTTTGGCTAACGCGAGTGAATCATGCCACTGTATTTTTTCTGATTTTTTATTTTGTGTTTTTTATTGAGCACTGAACCAGTAGTGACAGAGTTATTTACAATTACGTGAATCTGTGTTAGTGAAGGTGGCATTTCATCAGGAAATTGATGAACAAATGCATCACGTACCCGCCGAGCCGAATCGTAATTAAAATAAATTTTACATACAAAAATACGATGTTGCAATGATAACTGTCTCAACATGTTAGCAGCTGTGGTTCAGACTGGCGACTGACAACACCTGCACGCTTATTGCAAGGTCAAGTTTGTACTATGCGCGCGCTTTCAATACTACAGCAGGGGGTCGTGGCGCGTCACAAGCTCGGTCAAGCCGGCTTCAGCAGCGAATGACAAAATCGCCGCTCGCCGTTCTTATTTTATATGAAAGACCCTGTATAAACATATACTGTACCAAGTTTCATTGCGTCGTTTGGTTGGTCAAATCGCGAGAAACGTCTATTTAAAAGTCGCAAATTCGCTTGGCCGCCATGTTGGTTTTGTAGTTACCATGTTTTCAAAAGTCACATAAGTGAACTTATAGTAGTCCCCTCTATCACCATAGAAAATGTCAGGGTAATATCGGTAATAGGTTCGGAGATATTGAATTCTGGTGAAATATTTCGCACAGCCGCCATGTTGGATTGGAGAGTCGTAACAAAATTTGAAGGGCACGGTCGAGGTCGCCGGGAATAGTGCTATGAACTTTCCGAGTTTCATTGAAATCGCTCCTGCCGTTTAGATTTTATTAGGGGGGGACACACACACGAATCACACACACACACACACACGCACACACACACGGACAAAAGGTGATCTCATAAGCCTATTTTTTCAAAATTGAAAATAGGCTAAAAATGTTTATTAAGTGCGATTAAAAAAATAAAGAAGACTATAACACCTGTCAGAACTGTGCCGCGTCCAGCCCGCATAACAGTAAAGCTTGACGAGTAGTCTATAAAGATGGGGCACTAAAAATTAACCTACAATACACTGTAATAGTTAATCCGGCCGAAGTCGTCGGATTTTTAAGAGCGCTAAAATCCCTCAGTATCCCTTCCTTCGGAGGGGAAGTAAAGCCGGTGGTCCCATGTCATAGATTTATGGCATGTTAAAGAACCTTCCACAAATTACACTGTGTGATGCTAAATTGAATAGGTTAAGAATGTAAACAACGCTCTTAGGTTCCTACGTTCGTTGCCAAGAGCCGACTGTGGTGACGTCTGGTAGCTAAGTTCTGAACTAGTAGTCGTTGACGGTGGCGTTTGGCAGCAAAAGTAGGAACTATTTGAAAAATGCAAAAGTCTGCAGTCCTTACTTAAATTAAAAACAGATAACACACACTAATACAGCCATCACAATTAACACCGATTATCAGACAGATTATACACACACCCAAAGTACACGGGACTACATGACCACGTTGTCGCAGCCCCTAAACTTAAGAACCAACCAACCAACACTGTAATAGTGTTTTGGTTTTATGTCCATTTTAACCACTGAGCCCTTTAGAGACGCCACGATGCCAGAATTTTGCCCCGAAGGGAATCATGAACGTGCCAGTAAATCTACTGACACGGTTCCCTCACGTTTACGCACCCACAACTGCCACCTGACTGCACCAAGATTCAATCCTTCAGGCGGCTTCGATGGTGTTGTTGGTAGCATGCTGAGCTTCTATGCCCAAGTTTGCGGGTTCAAACCCAGCCGTCGGATTTTTTTAAGAGCGTTAAAATCCCTCTGTATGCCTTTCCTTGGAGGGGAAGTAAAGCTGGCAGTCTCATGTCATAGATTTATGGAGCGATAAAGAACCTTAAAATAATTACACTTTTCTGAAGCTAAATTATATGTTAGATTTGACTAACCTTCTTAGGTTCCAACGTTCGTCACCAGGAGCCGACTGCAGTGGCATCTATTAACCAAATTCAGAACTAGTTTGTCGTTGACGGTGGTGTTTGGTAGCAAATATTGGAACTACTTGAAAATCGAATGTCTGCAGTCCTTAATTGAATTAAAAGCAGATAACTCACACTAAAACAGCCATCACAATTAACACAGGTTATCAGACAGATTCTACACAAGGCCAAAGTACACGGGGCAACATGACCGCGTAGTCGCAGCCCCTAATCTGAGGAACCAACCAATCAATCCTACAACATTGGGCACAGCAGGTGAGACCGTAAGCGCTGCACCATGCAGTCAGTTTCACAAGTAACGGATCGTAATAAAAGAAAGATTACTCGCAGCAGTGACGAATTTGCACTCGGACTTCATGAATATGGACGATTTGTTTAAAAAGCGTGAATAAGGAAGGACGCTGGGTGCATCATGGATAATATCAGGCAGATATTAAAGCGAGGATCTCAGCCGGAAACTGCTCCTAGTACCGTCTCAGTCATCTTCTTAACTCGCGCAGCCTATCGAGAAAGTTCAAACTCCAACTATACAAGACACTCATTCAGCCTGTAGTGCTGTATGAAAGCGAGACCTGGAGTACTCGGAAAACAGATTTGAATAATCTCCTTGTTTTTGAGCAGAAAGTTTTGAGGAAGAACTTTGGTCCTGTTCAAGATGAGGAGATTTTGTTGTTGTTGTCGTGTGGCCTCCAGAGAGGCAGAGTGCAGGTCTTTCTAGTCGACACCGGTTATCGACCTGCGCTTCGGGATGAGAGATGGAATGGATGAAGATGAATGAAACTGGGCAAGGATGTGGAAGGAAGCGGCAGGGGGCCTGACAGAAGGTACTGTCCCAGCATTTGCCTGGTGTTGAAAATGGGAAACCACGGAAAACCATTTCAAGGACGGCCGACGGTGGGGCTCGAACCTACGCGTCTACCGAGTCTGCAGGGAGCTTGGCCCTTTCACCTAACGCTGCGCTTTAGCCAGTGTAGCCAATGCTGTTGGTAGGACACTGGTGAATGGCGTGTATGGTACAATCGAGAGTTGGATGGCACGTATAATCAGACCCCAAACATAGCAGGAATAATGCGAAGCAAACGTCTGGCATGGGCAGGCCATGTCACTAGGATGGACACATGCCGATGGCCTCTGAAACTGTTCAATTCTGTTCCTCATTGAAGAAGACCCCAGGGTAGGCCAAGGAAAAGATGGAAGGACGGAATCCGTGAAAACCTGCGAGTTATTGGAATAGAGGATGACTGCCAACAGCAAGCAGCAAATGTGGAGAACCCTTGCAGAAGCTCGTGGTCTCCTGGGCCTGATCACGTTAGGTAAGTAAGTAGTAGATTAAACAAATAATCAGGATGATAGCATCTGCCAGAACTGTGTCGCGTCGAGCCCACATACCAATAGAACCGGGTGGATGGTTTATACACACGCTAGAGTTTTTGCATGTTTCAGCTAGTTTTAATAAATTTCAAAGCTCTAATGGCACCATAAATACTGATGATGATAATGATGATGATGATAATTCTTGTTGTAAGGGGCCTAATATCTAGGTTATCAGCCTCAAGATGAGATGAGATGAAAACTATACTTAATACTAACTACATAAAGGATAATACAAATGAAGGACAGGAAAAAAAGAATTGCCCTCAACCCTCGAAGAATGAGGATTGAGGGACTTGGAAGGAAGGAGAGTCATGAAAGGCAGATAGGAAAAGGGAAAGAGGAGAGGGACCTCCCCAATATCAGTGGAAGAAGGGAAGAAAACGGACCCAGCTCAGGAATACCTCGGGATTTCCAACTCCCAACCGCACAAACCGTGAGCCCCTGACGGTGTAGCAATATCCAGGGTGCCCTCTTGAGGGCCTTGAGCAGAAGGAAGGAGATACCATGAAAAGAATGAGAAGGCAGGCCCCTCGCAGAAGGAGGGATAAGGAAAGATGAGACACGGGCCAATTAAGGTGGGAAAGTGAAAGACTCCCTAGGCCTCCGATACTCTAATACCGTCGTGGTCGGAAAAGAACAAGAGTTGACCAAGGGATGTCGAGTGGAAAAATAACAGAGAGGATGCCGGCACAAGAAAGTGGAAACAATGCCGGACTCAGCTGGGGTCCCATGGTCGCCAACCCACGTCTCACAGGATGTGAGCCCCTGGGGGAACCATAAAGACTGCGAGTAGCAATGATGCAATGGCAGTGAACATAGACTACCAAATGTTTTGAACTCGTACGCTTTTCAGTGGAGTTATAAACTCAGGTTGGCTTCAGTTTTATTTCCTTGTTTGTTATAAATAAACATCAGATAGAAGTAAAGCCTATTGCAGATAAGGACTGCTCGCTTTGAGCAAGGAAATGAGATGTAAATAGAGTTTCTCATAGCGTGTTTTCTCCGGATAAAACTCTCTGCCAAGGCCCAAAATTTTCTAACATGCGTGCTTAGTTCTCATTTCACAGTATTGACTCGAGCGAGCGGTCCGATCCTTTTAAGGCTGTGAACAGTGCATGTGTTCAGACGGATATACCGTGTAGTATATCGTATGCTCTCTGCGGCACATGAAATATGGGCAAGTAGTTTAGAGCGATGCTTCCTGAAATAGATCAAACATGCTCAGTCCCACCATTGTCGTTCAAATACTGTATAATAATTAGAGTTCTACGACATATTCCTGAACAAAGACAACTTTGTAATTTAATGTGGTGATTGAGATTTTCATGTCGATGGCATGCACGGATTTATTTATTTATTTATTATTATTATTTTTTAATTTCGTTAGGGCCATCTATGGACCACGGTGCTTATGTTTTAACTGTTTCAGGCTTGCCACGATTGGTGTTCTTAGTGGTGGGTTTGGCAGCTGCTTTCATGTTGGTACCTCGAGCTTTTCTGATGGCCCAGTAGTCCTTCATTTTCCGGCTAAATTGAATCTTACGTTCCTCAGACCATTTCCTAGTCTCGTCTTTTGGTCTGTGGGTAACTTCTGTGAGGGATGTTACGAAGGATTTAATTTTAAGAGCTGTATAATAGTTACTCCGGTCGGCTATGTCAGTTTCATTTATATGGAGTTCCGAAAGATCCTTCTACACTTGCTTCTTCCACAAGAATCCAGTTAGCTTTGCCCTTGTTAGCAGCCTTGAAGATCCTATGGGATAACCTGTTTGAGTCCATTCTGAATAGACGTCCGTAAAAAGCCAGTCGCCTTCTTCTGATGGCATCTATGAGATTTTCTTGCTGTCTATATATAGCTCACGATTTGGTTGATACCATCGGCTTCCATCTGGTAGAATTCTTGGTCCTACTATCCGTCTCAGGAACTTTCTTTCTTGCACCTCGAGGGCTCTTAATGGGGTCTTCTTAGTCAGGCATAAGCATTCTGCTGCATAGAGGACTGAAGGTCTAACTACTGCATTGTAGTGTCTTAGTTTGACATTCATCGACAATTTTTTTGAAGCATATAGTTTTCTACAGGCATGGTAAGCCTTATCTAGTTTGAGTCTCCTGTGTTCAAGAGCCACTAGTAGTGTGTTTGTGACAGTTCTGTGACCTCCACCTCCACATTCCTCCACACTAGATGGCGGCGGCGCGATATCTCTCGAACCCCTGGTTGGATTTTAACAAATGAGGTGTTGTTGAACTCGGGCGGACACCCTCTTTCCTATGGACAACATATTTCAACCCCAAAAATAAAACCTACCCCTACTAGGGAGTGAAATTGTAATTTTTTAGAGAATCACTCTTTCCAAGTGCAACATGTGAACGTTTAAATGCCAATATGGAATGAAACGTTGTTCTATACGGTGGATAGTCACTATGAATTAACATGCTTGTTTTTTGTTTTTATGCATGCCCACTCATAGCTTTTGTAAGAGGGTGGGGGAGCGGATCCCTGTGGACGGGTCCTTGTTGACAGGTTCTTGTGGACGAGTCCTTGTTGAATGGTCATTGATGACAGGTCCTTGTGGACGAGTCCTTGTTGACAGGTCCTTGTGGACAAGTCCTTGTTAACGAGTCCTTGTGGACGGGTCCTTGTTGATGAGTCCCTTTGGACTGATCCCTTTGGACCGGTCCCTATGGCCTGGTTCCTACGGACTAGCCCATGTATTTATTTAAATTATGTCAAAGGGCCTAACTACATTTTGCGTGTAAAGCAGTGTGTTGAACTGACGTTGTTCACCAGTCCCCCACTACTATAATGGGATAACGATATGAAAGGAAAGTGACGAAATACATGTGAACATACAAGGGATCTAACTTGGTGGATGGATGTGTCATTTGTAGTTGAAAGAGAATAATACATGTTCTTAAGATGTTAAAACTGTGGAGATGGTACGTGCAGTAAACCGACTTGTTACTTCCTGTGTCATATTACAGACATGGCAGAGAGCGCGCAGATCTGTTGCTATGACTAACGCTGCAGTAATTTGAAACCGCAAGTGTTCATGAAGACAATGGGTGATGATTATGCAAAGTTAGCAGTTATTGGATATTACACAGGTGTTCCTTCCGGTGTCATGTTGCTGATATGCCAGAGAGCGCACACTGCTGTTGCTATGACTGAAGCTGCAGAAATTTGAAACCCCAGGTGTTGATCAAGACAATGGGTGATGATCATGCAAAGTCAGCAGTAATTGGGTACCACACAGGTGTTCCTAGTGTACTTTGGACTCTCAGCTGTATTGGGAAAGGAATTGCAATGATCTACAAAAAACTGCTGACACGAGCGATGAGAGTTTATATAAGAGAGGTGTCATATATTTCCCTACTGTCAGTCATTATTACTTGCTTTGAGTGAACAGTGCTCTATTATTGCTCAAGAGTTGTAAAAAAGCCTTTTGGTAGAAAATCATTAAATTATTTTGCATGGTAAGTACTTATTATTAATGGATTGTAGTCTTTTATTACTAATTGATGTTGAAGTTATTGATTGGAATGTATTTATTGATTGATTGATTGATTGATTGATTTGTTTACAGATAATTGGGCACCTGTAGGTTACCAGATTCCTACAATCTGTTCATTCAGTGGCAGCAGTTGATAAATTATAAAAGGTTAAGTGCCCCTCTAATAACTATTAAACAGTTAGAGTGATATTTTCCAATGTTCACCACTACATGTCAGTGAAAATGGTATATTTGGCAGTCAAAAGTTGGAACTACTTGACCAAGGTGTGTAAAGCTAATTTTGTAGGTTAGATTTTGATTACCGCTCTATTAAGTTTGAATGTTCATTGCTAGGTGTCAGTGACAGAGGGAATATTTAAAGAATTAACCTCAGTTCACCTAACATAACCTAACTTTACCTAACTTAACCTTATCACGTGACATGTTCTACAAGCTTAGACTTGCTTTATGACTAACTATGACGTCACACTTAGCTCACTTAACTGCTGGCTGCTGGTTTCTATCACGTGATATGTTCTACAAGTTTAGACTTGTTTAAAGACAGGCTATGACGTCACACCTAGCTCACTTAACTGGTGACCGCTGGTTTCTACCACTCTATCAAGTTCCAATGTTCAGCGCTAGGTGTCAGTGACAGTGGAATATAGTAACCCCCCAGTTAGAACCACATGAAGTTAGACTTGCTAGGAGTTCCCATATGATCGATTTAATACCCTGCTATAACCATTGACTGGAATGTAATTAAACTATTTATATTGTACTTTGTTTTATCATTTATTAACATTTCTGATTTCTTTCTTTTATAGATAATTTCGAAAGTGATCATAATGTTCAAGTGTGGTGACTGTAAGAAACAGTTCTCAAGACCTGACAACCTTCAACGACACGCAAATGTTAAACATGACATTAAAATGTTTGTGTGCAGTCATTGTGCTATGACATTTAACAGACAGGATAGTCTTGGACGGCATGTAAATTTAAGGCATGTCAGTTCAGCACCTTTTTCATGTTCAGTTTGCGAACTTGGTTTTTCTGCTGTAAAGCGATATCAATCCCACATGGTTGAAGTGCATGGGGAACAACAGGAATTAAAAACTGTGAAACCATCAACTAGAACGGAACCTTTAAACGAATGTGATGCTCAAAAGCGTAAACGTTCTCAAGATTGTGAAAATAGTTGTGCAACAAAAAGAAAGAAGAATGGTGAACCTTCGATAACACATTGTGATGTATGCAATATTGAAATACCTTCTTCAATCATTCATGGACATTTACGCAGTATTCATCATAAAAATAACGCTTGCCATGAAAGAAATTCTGGAAATATTCAACAAATTGGTAGTGCATTTAAAAGTCGAATTGCTAGTTATAGACTTTATAGTAAAGAAAAAACTCAAAATATTGAATCATTTTAAAAAAATGTTCAACCTACTGTGTTTGGCTTGGTAGGTAATGTTTTATTAAAGCATAAAACAATTAAAATAAATTTTGAACTTTTTGGACTCTATGTAAAAACTGGGAGCGAAGGTGAAATTACGGATATCAAATCCTTTAATACAAAAAACATAATTGTTAGCGAATCAACTAATATTAGTGATATATATCGAAATATTTCAAGTGCTATCATTGTGAAGAGTGAAGAGTTCCAGGAAAGGGAGTCAGGCTGGGCGTTGGTTGAAGTACTTTATTTAGAAACCAACCTGAATAAATATAACCCCCTTCGAGCATCATCATACATTGATTTGCCAGGATGGATTAAACGAAAGAAAGCTGTTGTGAACGTTTTGAATAATGATGACGCATGTTTTGCGTGGGCTGTAACTTCAGCTCTCCATCCAGCAGTGGAGAATATGGATAGATCATCATCTTATCCTCACTATTCTTCAGTGTTAGATTTAAAAGAAATAGAATTTCCTATGGCGATAAAAGACATTCAACGTTTTGAAGAGCTGAACAATGTAAGTATTAATGTTTATGGAATTGAAAATAAGAGTATAGTTGGTCCTCTATATTATACTCAGGAAAAAAAGGATGCTCATGTAAATTTACTATACATAACCGAAGGTGAAAATGCTCACTATTGCTGGATAAAGCATTTCAGTAGACTTGTCAGTAGTCAGGTTTCAAAACACGATGGTAAAAAGTGGTTGTGTGATGGTTGTTTGCTACACTTCCAAAAAGAGGACCAACTAATTCAACACCAAAAATGGGGATGTAATCATGCGTGTACGGTATTACCGACTCCTAAAAATAACATTCTAAAATTTAAGGATTATGAGGAACAGCTTCGAGTACCATTTGTTATATATGCTGACTTCGAGGCTTTGCTAAAACCATTTAATACATGTTCATCGAATCCAGCCCAAACTTTTACCAACACACTTCACATTCATGAAACTTTCAGCTTTGCATATTATATTAAATGTAGTTATGATGACTCTTTAAATAAGTTTGAGCTCTATAGAAGACCTAATGCACCTAAAGTTTTCATGGAAAGGCTTGAGAAAGATGCCATCCGTATATCCTCTATTTTAAATACGATCATTCCAATTTAGCCACTAACTTCATCAGAGCAAATGAATTTTGAAACTGAAACTAATTGTTTTATATGTGGTGAATGTTTATATACAGACAGGGTTCGCGATCATGATCATTGAACAGGAAAATATCGTGGTGCTGCTCACTAAGAATGTAATTTAAATTATAGAGTAAGTAAATTCATTCCGGTCATTCTACATAACGGTAGCAAATACGATAACCACTTTATCGTTAAAGAATTTGGAGCTTCAGATGTGAAAATTGATGTGATTGAAAATAATAAGGAACAATACATATCGTTCACAAAATACATCAAAACTAGCAATAAAAAACCATTAAACTGCGATTTTTAGATTCATTCATCTTTATGTCGAGTAGTCTTGATAATCTGGCTAGTAATTTAAAATCAGATCAGTTTTGTGAAATTCAACGTGTCTTTCCTAAAGATGATGATTTTAATTTGATTCGTCAAAAGGGTATATACCCTTATGAATATATTAACTGTGTGGAACGTCTTGAGGAGTGTTCTTTACCACCGAAAGATGCATTTTACAGTTCCTTAAACACAAGTCATATCAGTGATCAGGAATATTTACATGCACAACGAGTATGGACACAGTTCCACATTCAAACTTTATGAGAATTTTCAGACATAATACTTGAAGACAGATGTGTTATTATTAGCAGATGTTTTTGAAAATTTTCGGAATGTTTGTATGAAAACTTATGACCTTGATCCTTGTCAGTATTTCACTGCTCCTGGGTTAAGTTTCAGTTCAATGTTGAAAAAAAACGAAAGTAAATTTAGAATTAATGTTTGATATAGACATGATCAATTTTATAAAACCATCAATTCGAGGTGGATTAAGCCAATGTAGTGGACGGTACTCTAATGCGAATAATAAATACATGCCTAACTACAACCCTTGTGAAGAGTCAAAGTATATTGTCTACATCGATGCAAATAACCAATATGGTTGGGCTATGAGTCAATATCTACCGCTGAAAGATTTTCGCTGGCTGGCACAACCTGAAATTGATGTCTTACATGTTGACACTCTTAATGATAACGATGATAAAGGATATATTTTAGAGGTAAATCTTGAGTACCCTAAAGAGTTACATGATGATCATAATGATTTACCATTTTGTCCTGAGAATATGAAATCTCTATACATCACATCACGAACAAAAATGTGAATTGCTAATGTAAATGATAAATGTAAATATGTAATACATTATCAAAACTTGAAACAGTGTCTACAGCATGGATTGAAATTAAATAAAATTCATCGCGTATTGCAATTTCATCAGTCAGCATGGCTCAAACCGTATATTGATCTAAACAATATTTAAGAACACAGTCAACAAACGAGTTTGAAAAAGATTTTTATAAACTCATGAATAATAGTGTTTTTGGAAAGACTATGGAGAATGTTGATAACCGAGTTGATGTAAAGCTGATAACAAAGTGGGAGAATGATGGTAAAAGGTTTGGTGCGAGCAACTTAATAAGCAAGCCTAACTTTCATAGCTGTTCATTTATTCATGAGGATTTAGTTGTAATACAAATGAATCGTCTTAAAGTAACTTACAACAAACCCATATATGTGGGTTACACCATTCTTGAATTGTCAAAAACACTTATGTATGAATTTCACTATCATTATGTAATGAAAAACTATCTTGATAATGCTAAATTACTCTACACAGACACATATTCTTTTATTTATGAGTTTAAAACTGATGATATTTATGAGGATATCAAAACTGAGCTAAATAGGTTTGATACAAGTGACTATCCCGAGGATAATATTTACCATTTACCTCTAGTAAACATAAAGGTTCTTGGGAAATTTAAGGTTGAATGTGCTGGTGTTATTATAGACACCTTTGTAGGTACAAAATTTAAATCATACAGCTATATGACAATTGATGATGTAGTAGTAAAAAAATTAAAAGGAGTGAAAAAAAATGTTGTTAGTCTAGAGTTAGATATAAGTGATTATAAAAACTGTATAGTTAGTAACCCACCTGTATTATATAAGAAAATGTGTGTATTTAGAAGTAAAAATCATCAACTACATACCAATTTGCTGAACAAAGTTGCTTTAAGTAATGACGACAACAAACAATTCATTATACCCAACACATTTGATACTCTTGCTTGGGGAACAGTCGCATTGACAACTATTACTTTACTTAAGTCTAATTATCACTATATGGTAATATTTGTAGTGTGTTTTATATTGTAATATTTTTTGTAAAACTATAAGAAGAATGTATAATGTTAGGCTACTGTAGTTTAGTAAAAATAAGATAAGTAATACATTTTAGTGTAAAATGTTTGCTTTTGTATATTACGAAAAAGATTTTTAAAAAATTAACAGAATGTGTGAACTAAACAAGGGGAATGTAAAAAATGTAAAGTGGAAATTGTAAATATCCATGTGTGAAAAAGTAAAATGGCTATCACCATTTTAAAATTAAAAAGACATTGTTATCTGGTAAACCTTGTTTTTATTTCACAACAACAAAAATGTTTAGAATGAACTAAACAAGGGGAATGTAAAGAATGTAAAGTGGAACTTGTAAATATTCATTTGTGAAAAAATGAAAATGAAGTAATGGCTATCACCATTTTTAGAATTAAAAGATATAGTGATCTGGTGAACCTTATTTTTATTTCACAACAAAAAATGTACAGAATGTGTGAACTAAACAAGGGGGATATGAAAAAGGGGAAGTGGAAATTGTAAATATTCATGTAAGAAAAAATGAAAATGACGAAATGGCTATCACCATTTTTAAAATTAAAAGAAATTGTGACCTTGTAAACCTTGTTTTATTTCACAACAAATAGAGCTTTACAAAAATAGAATACAAGGAAAATCCCAATTCCTCAATCCTTTTCAATGTTTATGTCCACTCATCATTAACTTTCCTTTTATAGCACTAATCACAATGAGGGCTGCCAACCTCTCCCCCACTGAGACGTCACAGGATGTCAAACGTTGTTTAGCTTTTCAACGATACTTTATCCGCTACACGTCTTAATGAAGGATGACTGTGGTGATAAGAAAGGTGCATGCTTGATCCAAAGGATTAATAGGTATATCACCACGCAGCAAAGGTTATTTAAGACAAGTTACAGGACTACACAAATAATAACCAGATAGGTAGATTTCGAAAGTCAAGTATTGAATTACTTTATCAATGACGCCATTGCCAGTACAGGTCTGGCATATCCTTTTCCATCGATGGTAAGAAAGTTTGATCTTCTTCCTCCTCTGTGGATGATGTTTGTTGTTGCTGCTTTTTTCTTCATCACACACGTGGTATGAGGAAACAAAGTCTTTACACTGACTTTTATGACCGTGATACAGTTTGACCAGCTGGCAAGTAGCACACTGTCGCATAGAGGTTATTTTTGCCATAGCCACTTGCTTATGGTGATCATAATCTGTATATGGTTGCAATTCACTTAACACAGGGTCTTGAGTCCATGATTTTGGTACATGTTGCCAGATTTACTTCACTGCATTTGCTGCGACATAATAAATGAATGATTTTGGAAGAGCCAATAATTCTTCTTTGGTAAAACTGTCTAGTTTCTTTTTACACACAAAGAACTTTCCAATCGCTTTATCGGTAGCATCCCCTTTCTCCATGGTATCACGTAGATGTTTACACGTCGCTTGTAGAAATCTCACTGGTGTCATCCACAGGTAAACCTTCAGTTTTAATTTTATTTAATAACACCAGCAGGCATTGGTGGTTAGCCAATGAAACAATTGCCACACCTGTGCCAGAACTTTATGAGTAATATTGTCACAGGGGCAGCGGTCCATGAGCGTTTGCAGCGAGGGACAGCCCATGTCCATTAAATCGATACATTGACAGTAAGACGCCAAAAATGGTTGTAGCCATTGACGTTTTTCACTACCTTTCACAAATACTACATGGGCAGAAGACAAGTGGGCTTTCATGACCATGTCCAGGTGCTTATATGAAATGGTTCCTTGCTTCCAGTCTAGTTGCATATGAGTTTCAATCCACTGGGTTTGTTTACGGTCTTTATCACACAATAAATCAAACGCATAAGGTGGTTTAAACACCAAATGGGTAGCTTGCGATATCCAAAGAAGATGTTCAGTAAAGAACATATAGCCTACTTTCTCCTAAATGCATGGGTATTGTTATAACTCTTTGTCCTTTTCAAGGAGTATGATTGAATGTTGGTTGTAGGAGCTTGTTGAAATACAACGTGCTATAGGGTTATTAAACATGAATATGAGGTGCCCTTTGCTAGTGCTACCTCTGTACCAAATTTCGTTCAATTCGGTTTCACCATGTTTGAATTGATAGGGGGAATCGATTTGCACACATACTTGGCCACCATCTGCAAACTATTGGGCTGATGTTCTTGCAGTTTGGTCAGAATATGTTTCCCACATAAAGATATGGTGTTGCAAAATTAGGTAGAGACTAGATTATTAGGTTGGTCGTAATTACATTTTAGCTTTTAACATTTGGGTGGCCGCGATTACGTTTCCATCAAGATAGCGGTGATATAAAACATGACACTGAGGTGCCCTTTGCTAGTGCTACCTCTATACCAAATTTCGTTCCATTTGGTTTCAGCGTGTTTGAATTAATAGGGGGAATCGATTCTGACACAAAGATGGCCGCCATCCGCAAACTATTAGGCGAATGACCTATTAGATTGGTCAAAGGATGCTCCCTCCATAAAGGTATGTAGTTGCAAAATTTGGTAGAGATCGGATGATTAGGTTAATCGTAATTTGATTTAAGCTTTGAACATTCGTGTGGCCGCCATTACGTTTCAGTCAAGATCGCGGCGATATAAAACATGACACTGAGGTGCCCTTTGCTAGTACTACCTCTGTAACAAATTTCGTTCCATTCGGTTCCACCGTATTCGAATTAATAGGGGGAATCAATTTTGACATAAAGATGGCCTCCATCCGCAAACTATTAGGTGAATGACCTATTAGATTGGTCAAAGGATGCTCCTTCCATAAAGGTATGTAGTTGCAAAATTTGGTAGAGATCGGATGATTAGGTTAATCGTAATTTGATTTAAACTTTGAACATTCGTGTAGCCGCCATTACGTTTCAGTCAAGATGGCGACGATATAAAACATGACACTGAGGTGCCCTTTGCTAGTGCGACCTCTGTACCAAATTTCGTTCCATTCGGTTCCACAGTGTTCGAATTAATAGGGGGAATCAATTTTGACATAAAGATGGCCGCCATCCGCAAACTATCAGGTGAATGACCTATTAGATTGGTCAAAGGATGCTCCCTCCATAAAGGTATGTAGTTGCAAAATTTGGTAGAGATCGGATGATCAGGTTAATCGTAATTTGATTTAAGCTTTGAACATTTGTGTGGCCGCCATTACGTTTCCTTCAAGATGGCGGCGATATAAAACATGACACTGAGGTGCCTTTTGTTAGTACTACCTCTGTACCAAATTTCGTTCCATTCGGTTGCACCGTGTTCGAATTAATAGGGGGAATCGATTTTCACACAAAGATGGCCGCCATCCGCAAACTATTACGCTGATGACCCATTGGTTTGGTCAAAGGATGCTCCCCCCACAAAGGTATGCTGTTGCAAAATTTGGTAGAAATCGGATGATTAGGTTAATCGTAATTTGATTTAAGCTTTGAACATTTGTGTGGCCGCCATTACGTTTCCGTCAAGATGGCGGCGATATAAAACATGACACTGAGGTGCCTTTTGTTAGTACTACCTCTGTACCAAATTTCGTTCCATTCGGTTGCACCGTGTTCGAATTAATAGGGGGAATCGATTTTCACACAAAGATGGCCGCCATCCGCAAACTATTACGCTGATGACCTATTGGTTTGGTCAAAGGATGCTCCCCCCATAAAGGTATGTCGTTGAAAAATTTGGTAGAGATCGGATGATTAGGTTAGTCGTAATTTGATTTAAGCTTTGAACATTTGTGTGGCCGCCATTACGTTTCCGTCAAGATGGCGGCGATATAAAACATGACACTGAGGTGTCCTTTGCTAGTGCTACCTTTGTACCAAATTTCGTTCAATTCGCATTCACCGTGTTCGAATTGATAGGGGGGGACAGACATTCAGAGTACACACACTCACACACACACACACACAGACACACAGACACACACACACAGACTCACACACACACATACACATACACAAACACAGACAGACTTACTTTTTTCGCCCTGTGTTGATCTCATAAGTCTACTTTCATTTTTTGCAAAAATCGAAAGTAGGCTAAAAATGGAACAATCGATGATGGCCACTTCTTTAAATATAAATTTCTTATCTCCAATTTTAAACCCTTGACAGTCGACAATTAGCGTACGCAACATGTTCACTCTTGTCTGGATCAAGTCCAACTGACCACAGATTGACGATTGTTCAGTAAAGTGTACACATGACATTTACTTACATTCCATTCTAGTAAAAGAAAATAAAAACATTGAGTAGTCACTATGGAGGTTAGGATATGACAGGGGGGGGGGGCATAAGAAATAATAATATAACAACAACCAATTTTTTATTACATTATTTTATTAGCATAACAAGTTTTACATTCTTTTTTCATTCTAGGATAGGGGCGGTACCAACTCATACAACAAAAAAGTCTTTTGTGTTTATAATGTCCATAACACCGATGATATTCTAATGTCTCTAATCTTGGTGTTTTTGACTGTGAGCTGCGCACTGAAGCACTGTTGACACCATAAAGACCAAATGTATCATAACTTTTTTCATCACTCAGTGGCATGAGTGAGGGGTAACTTGAATGACAGGGTATATTACCCACTTCCATTCTGCACAGGTAGGGGCAGGCAGGTGACCAGCGCTGATGTTCCTGCATGGGTTCATCACTTTCTTGCCATTGGTCTAAGATAATGGGTCAAAACTCACATTTCACTTCATCTCTTGTTTTTAGCCTATTTTCATTTTATGAAAAAAATAGGCTTATGAAATCACCTTTTGTCCGTGTGTATGTGCGTGTGTGTGTGTGTGTGTGTGTGAGGTGTGTGTGTGAGTCCCCCTAATAAATTCTAAACGGCTGGAGAGATTACAACGAAACATGGTAAGATCATAGAACTATTCTGGCCGACCTCGACCGTGCCCTTCAAATTTTGTCGTCTCTCACCAATCCAACATGGCGGCTGTGCGAAATATTTCACTAGCATTCAGTATCTACGAATCTATTACCGATATCGCCCTGAAATTGTGTATGATGATAAATGGCGCTACTAGAAGTTCACCCACGAAACTTTCAAAAACCTGGTGACTACAAAACCAACATCGCGGACAAGCGAAGTTGAGACTTTTAAATAGACTTTTCTCGCAATTTAACAATCCAAACGTAATGAAATGTTTATACACATTGTAATGCACTGGAGTCTAATATAGTTTAACTGTTTACATTACCTCAAAATGGCGGCTGTGCGAAATATTTCACTGACCTTCTATATCTCCGAAACTGTTACATATACCAACCTGAAATTTTGTACGGTGATAAAGGGTACTAATACAAGTTTATCTATGTAACTTGCATAAACCTATAAAGTACAAAACGAACATGGCGGCCAAACAAAGTTGAAATACTTTAATAGACTTTTCTCGTGATTTAACTCTCTGAGCGCAGTAAAATGTGGTACAGTAAATGATTTTATATATTGTAATGCACTGGCATCTAATTTAGTTCAATTGTTTACATAACCTCAAGGTGGCGGCTGTGCGAAATTTTAAAATTAAGGTTTTATTTCTAGTGTCGTAATCATGCGTTCGAAGTGAAAGTTTGAATAATGAACCTAGGCAATAATTGTGCTTGAATGGTACATAACTCTATGGCCTATACATATAACAATCCAACATGGTGACCATCTGAAATATTTAGATGGTTCTCAATATCTACGAATATATCACAACCTTTAAACTGAAATTTTGTATGTTGATAGAGGCAATTAACATGAGTAGGATATATGAAAATAGGCTGTATAGTTAGTTCTTCACGGAACTACTTGTTAAATAGTAGAATCCAACGGCCGCTAAGGCTTGAGGGTTTATAAAAGGCACCGGCCACGTCGCAAAGGTCTTGAAACGTTGTTCCTCAGATTTTAAATTCATGGATGTAACTTCTCTTGAGGCTTGAAAGCAAGACATGACTGAGCGGTTTGATGTGGGTTGACCTACTATTTATACACTCGTCACTTAGTTGGACAGTGGATAATAGTTGACTTGTTTGTGATGAATAATCAAACAGTTGGCCGTTGTATTGGCTGGAACATTGTCATGCGTTTTAAAATCTAGTCGAATGTCAATATTGGATGGTTTGACAGACTCTTCCAAGTAGGAACAGTCAAAGACAATCAGTGGCGCCCTTGTCTTAAAAGCTTGGGGTGACAACATTGGACAATTCTCTTTTTGATAATACGACCATCTAAATTTAGAAAACAAGTCGTACAGGGGGCCAAACTTATTAAAAAAAAAATCTAAATCCAGTCCTTCATAGGGAAACACAGCACCGTTGAGGAAAAGACGTGCATTTCTCAATTGCAGGTGATCAAATTGCGTGGCATCTTTGGTTTGTTGATACTTGCGATTCGTTTGAAAACCCACAATCATGTAGAGAGGTCTCTCTGTATAGCGGGCTGTTTTTATAGACCAACTGTGTGTGTTGGTGGTGGGCAATAACGGGTACTCATGGAGTGCCCAGCTTCTAAATTCCATGGGTAGAGGTATATCTCTCTTTACCATTTTGAGTATGTCCAGTTTTTTGCTATCGTTAAGGGTCACATGAGGCACTTTCCATAGCAAGCATTGTAGTTGAATTTTTGAATCAATGGGGGCATTGTCGGCTCCCTTGAGTGCATTATTATCACTCCTATCTCTCACCAGATAAAGCACTTGCCTTGCGTTGACCACAATGCGCTGGTGATCTTCAACAAAGCCTAAAATCAGTTTAAGAGGTAAATATCCAGTAAAGGTGCCATCGGTGTGAACCATCCAGTCATTGATCGAGTCAGGGCACCAACCCGCCATGCAAAGTGTTTTAGCTTCTTCCTCACTATAAGAGGGATATAGTTTCATTACACTGGAAATACCCACATTTCGAGTGCTATCCACCACGATATCGTTAATCACGTAACGCACTTCAGAAAACAGAAAGGCGAAAGCATGGTTGGCTAACTTGGATGTGGTGGGTGTAGAGCCATCGGCCTTGGTGAGCCGACCTTCAATCTGAATAACACTTTCATGCGGTAGAGTGTAAATATCATGGTTGTTGATAACAAATTGAATTTCATCATTGTTATTGAGTCCAGGTGTTTGAGCTTGATAAGAATTGAGATCAATTCTTACCACTCCCGGTTGCTCCTCGATGTGGTTCGCTACCTCTAGGATAGAATTCATCGCGGGGGTTGACGTGGTAACCCAAATGCTGTAAAATCTGCTTGTTCTGAGATGTTAACGTGTATTCACGTGGTAAACAACTAACACCATTCCTAGACGGTGCTGTTGCTTTATATACAAACTTCATAGTGGCTTTAGCACCAACTTGTAAGTCACTGGTGTGGTAGAATCTAGATCGATGAGTTGTTGCTCTCTATTGATCAGTCTTAATGTTATATTACTAATACCATCGACAGCCACAGAATGAAGAAGCACCACTGGAGGGTTTTCACGAATAAAATAGCCTTTGGGCGATGTTACAATAAAGTCATAAAGCGAATGCGACGGTTCTTGATTGGTGTACACTTGGCTAATAATATTACACGTCACCGACACATGATGGTCCTCAATGAATTTCACTTCAAGGTCTGATTCATGTTTTTTGTTGGCTCTAACACGCGTGGTTTAAATCCTAGTTATGGACCAATGGAATCGGTGTGTGTTTTAAAGTCAATTTTGAATGTAGAAAAAATACTGCAGCGATGAGTGTTGGTATTTCCTACATGTTCAAACTTGCGCGTTCAATCGAGAAATGACTTTAAACCATATTCATTGATCAACACCACTCCCGGTTGCTCCTCGATGTGGTTCGCTACCCATTTCGCTACACATTTATGTGGATACACCACATAAATGTGTATCCACCAGAATTCAGGGTGAGCACAGGATCATCATAGTAAAACTTGTTGTTCACATTTTCACGTATGTTGTATATTCTATTGTACGTTTCAAGTGAAACAAGTCCTAAACCACAGGGTTTTTCACTCAATTCGATAGGTGGGTAAAAGTCTAGCCTCACTTCAGGTCCACGTCCATGCAGTGTAAACGTCTTACTTTCCACCGACATACTGTTGACGTTTTTGCTTATGCTGCGTCTTATAGAAAAAAATTAAACACAAACGTCCACACTGCTGGCTGTTAAACGTTTGCTCACGTTTCACATTATAATATATCTTGATCCTGTTTCCAAAATAGTCCACTAATTCCATGGGTGGGGGCAAATTCCCAAAACTGTCAAAGTACCATACAGTGGCTCCCTCTTTGACATAAGCTACATAGTGTGTTCCAGGTCCTCGGTGATCATCCAAATGGACAACAGCACATTCATGTTTCCAGGGTCGTGGGGGTAATTGGTTTCGCATAAACACACCTCGAAAATGAGAAAGCTTTAGTTGTTTAGCATAGCTTTCCACTTGGTGATGTGTCAGGGCATGTCTTGCTATGACTGAGGTTAAAGGTGTTTTTTTAATTCGAAAAGGTGAAATTCCAAATCCTTGTTGATAAATGGCTGGCTTCAAATTGACATTTCTAGCCCCCATAGCAATGGCTTCCATCGTTTCACTGTGTCGCTGCCTTTCTTTGAGTTGTTGCTTACCCTGTTGCGCGGCTTCAATAGTTTTTGCGACTGAACTGGCGCCGGCTAAAAGTGAACCTAGAGCAGCCAGACCAGCGAATAATGCAAAGAAAAATCCCGCTTGTTTGGGGACGGGGATCACTCGCCCTTGTTTTGAACCCTGTCACTGACGTTTTGGAATAACATGTCTCTGTGCTGCTCGAAGAGCTTTCCTTATGGTCAACACATTATTTTTTCTTTTTTTTTCTTTCGCAAGGGCTTGTCCACGAATGTCTTAAGCCCAGGCTTTGCCAAGGACAAGGTCATATTTTTAGTCTTTCTCACCACATATCTTTGTTTCACCATGATGATGATGATGCCAACAACCTTTCACAAGAAAGTTTAAGTCAACTAACGTCAGATTGTTATTTCATGGCTGTATATTCCAATTATACATAAAGTGGGAAATCGTTTATGGTTTTTCCAGCTTGCTTTTCATCCCATGTCAACATGAGATGAAAGGATAATTCGTCTCCTGCATTGACCATTTCATGGTTATGGACCAACATCCTATGACCATTTATCACTATTTGTAAATGGTTCTCATCAGGTATGGCATATTTGATGTGAATGGTTCCATTATAGTGTAATCGATTGTGGCTTAAACCCGAAGCAAGCACATAGGTCAAGTGCTGGTCATGAACTAGCGGTATATGGTTTCTCTCATTCATAGGTTTTACATTTGTCAGATACACTATAAATACAGATGGGATAAATTTATAAAGCCTTTTCATTTCATAGGTCACGTATCGCTTGGTACAGACATCATCATCTTCTTGTGGGTCTTCCACGTGAATAATGCGGTGATGATTAGCGTTATAGCCATCCACTGTAAGCTGAGCCACTTTATCATAAAACTCATACACCTTCTTATCCACATACTTTTTTGTAGTAACGTCTGTAGACACTTGAGGATGATTTACATGGGTTAACCGCTTTCCTTTAATGTCATAATCTCCTTGTTTTGTGCGTGGCACTACTGACCTATCCACATAGTGTTTATTAGCAGGATCTGTTTCTTGTTTAGGATCATGTATGGGAACAGACCTAGCTTTGGCCATCA
This sequence comes from Meconema thalassinum, assembly GCA_946902985.2. Taxonomy (NCBI): domain Eukaryota; kingdom Metazoa; phylum Arthropoda; class Insecta; order Orthoptera; family Tettigoniidae; genus Meconema; species Meconema thalassinum. Next base: position 144,914,654 of record OX336399.1, read on the forward strand.
ACGCACGTCCAAAGACATCCATCGTCAACCTGTAGTACGAGTCTACTGTTTCTATAACAAGGCTCGGTGCGATGTATATAGACAGCCTGCTAGCCTCTCTAAGCCTTGGTTGAAATGAAGATAATTAAGCAGCAAGAGTCATTCCCCGTGGGGGACATGGTTTCCCATCTCTGCCCCACATCACGTGAACAACGCCATGGTTCACTGTTTCCATCTTCCATTCGCTGCATCATTGTGGGACCTTCCGGCTGTGGAAAGACCAATCTTTTGCTGACACTTATTACAGCGCCCAATGGTCTGTGTTTTCAAAATATTTATATTTTCGCCAAATATCTCTACCAACCCCTCTACGTGTTTCTGGATCAAGTCATGTCTGGATTACAAAATGAGAATATGGGGTATTTTACATTTTCCACGCAAGAAAATGTTATTTCACCGGATGAGGTAAGGCCTGATTCACTCATGATTTTCGATGATGTATCTACTGAACGACAAGGCATTATTCAAAGCTATTTCAGCATGGGTCGACACAAACATATTGATTGCTTCTATCTTGGACAAACGTATTCTAAAATGTCCAAACAGTTGATTCGTGACAATTGCCAATGTCATTGTTTTATTTCGCCAGGACGAGAGGAACAGTCGTCACATTTATAATGAACATCTGAATCCGGATATGACCTTTCAAATGTTTACAGAATTGTGTGGCAAGTGCTGGAACACACAACGTCATGCCTGTTTAGTGATTGACAAACAAAGTGAACTCAACCAAGGGCGGTATCGCTTAGGGTTTGATCATTTTATTGCTATTTAAGGCACTGTATCATTCCCTCTCAAGTCATTTTTCACGACACCATGGCGTTAGCAGAGAGTCAATTGAAAAAGCATATTATTAGAGCAAAAAATACTATTCGCCAAAAGTTTCGTGAATTGAAACGATCGCGTGCAGATCATACTTTGTTTATTCAACAACATTTAGCACCTCCGCTAAAAGCCATGTTGAAACCCTCTTTCAAGCCATCTGAAACGCTACCTACCGTTTCACAAGCCACTCAGACGCACCACGAGGACCCTGAGGAAGAGAAAGAGGAACAGGAAAATTTAAGTAGTGTTAGCGAAGTTGAGGATGACGAGGAACAAGTGTTTACGCCTCAAAAAAAGGCATCACCCCTTGCAGGGTTTTTAAGAAAAAAGAAATCCTTGGTCATGGTCGAAACACCTTGCCCTTCCAGATCGTCTCCATTTTCACAACTCTTGGCCACCCCTCAACATAAAGCTCAACTGAAAAACATTTTAATAAAATATTATGGATCAACACTGGAACCCTATTTCACCAATCTATTTATTGGAAACACAGATACCACATATGGCGTTCGCTATGAGGATGATAGTTTTAAAATTGGTGATTCATCGATTAAATTTAGTCGTACTAAAGCTGTCATTAAAAAGATCAACTATAAATTAACACCAGGACTGTTAAAGCTACTATTCTCTCGGACTCCCTCATCCCAAGATTATACGCCAGAGGACCTTGGTAAATATAAATCCATTTTATTGGACACCCATGCCCACAAAAGATAGTATTATCCCACTCAACAAGTGAATGCCAATATATCTCAAAAATATAAAACCATCATTGCAAAAATGTTCCCCACTAGTCAAAGTGGTCGTCGTAAAGTGTCCGCTTCGGGGGTGACATTTCAACCATTAAAACCCCTTGTGGATGTTACCTATTGGCACAATCCAAATAAACTCGTCCTGCGACTACAGCTGTTGCATGCTTCACGTCAAGCCGGCCATACTGGTCACGATTGGGAAATTTCAAGAAATTGAGGAAGAACTTCGAAATGCCAAAATTATTGTTTAAGCCCTCACCCATTAAAATGGGTATTGCTCACGAGTTGCATCGTCCAGCTAGACGTCACTATCAGCGACTCAAGGTGATTTCACGGGGTGTGGATGAACTTTGGCAAGCAGACTTGGTTGAAATGATTCCCTATGCTAGCGTTAACGATGGTGTACGCTATATGTTGACGGTCATTGATATTTATTCCAAAATGGCGTTTGTTGATCCTATGCGACGCAAGTCTGGTCCACTAGTCACCAAGGCCTTTCAACATATTATTCGACAATCCAAACGTCAACCTCAGCTGCTACATACCGACCAGGGAAAAGAATTTTTCAAGAAGGATTTCTCCAGTTTTCTCAAATCTAAGGATATTCACAATTACACCACGTACAGCAATCTCAAAGCCAGCGTGGTCGAGCGGTTCAACCGAACATTGAAAACCCATATGTGGAAAGCGTTTACCGCTCAGGGAACTTATCGCTGGTTGGACTTGTTACCTGAGCTAGTGTCACGTTACAATGACACCAAACACAGGACCATTGGGACTAAGCCACGACTTGTGACCAAAAATATTCCACAACTGGATAAACTGTTTAACCCCATAAAAACAGAAGACCCTAAACGTCATCGCCTTAACATCGGGGACCATGTTCGTGTGAGCACATTCAAGTCCGTCTTCGACAAGGGCTATACACCAAATTGGGGGACTGAACTATTTCGAATTCGTCAAGTCAACCTGAACAGTCCAGTCACCTATTTACTCGAGGACCTCAACTATCAACCCATAAAAGGCAGGTTTTATCTTCAAGAACTCCAAAAGACAGCGTTTCCTAAAAAGTGGAAAAAGTGTTGAAACAAAAAGGAAATAAACTATATGTAAAATGGTTGGGATTTAGCTCAGCCTTTAATTCTTGGATTAATAAATTACATGTTGTGTGGACCTGTGTGCCTTATATTTATTTATTCACTCATGTTGTACTTAACCTACAGTCCTATGTACAGTCCTCAGCTCCACATGTATTATGAGCAATACATATTTCTTTCTCTCTTCACCTGTGTTCTCTCTTACACCGACTCTCCCTCTCTCCTCCCCTTCACCTCCCACCACTGTCAAAACAGTTTGTGACTTGCTAGCTCTTATCGTGCACGTGTACAGGTGAACACCTGTGTTTTTAGGTCATATTACACATGAACTCGCATTCTCTCACGTATGAACCAAAACAGAATGTGACTTGTTTCACAAGGAGGACGGTAATAATGACATCTCACACGTGTTCACATGTATTTCATCTCTTTCCTTTCATATCGTTATCCCATTATAGTAGTGGGGGACTGGTGAACAACGTCAGTTCAACACACTGCTTTACACGCAAAATGTAGTTAGGCCCTTTGACATAATTTAAATAAATACATGGGCTAGTCCGTAGGAACCAGTCCAAAGGGACCGGTCCAAAGGGATCAGTCCAAAGGGACTCATCAACAAGGACTCGTCAACAAGGACTTGTCCACAAGGACCTGTCAACAAGGACTCGTCCACAAGGACCTGTCATCAATGACCAGTCAGCAAGGACTCGTCCACAAGGACCTGTCAACAGGGATCCGCTCCCCCATCCTCTTACAAAAGCTATGAGTGGGCATGCATAAAAACAAAAAACAAGCATGTTAATTCATCGTGACTAACCACCGTATACATGTCTCTTGTGTAGAACAACGTTTCATTCCATATTGGCATTTAAACACTCACATGTTGCACTTGGAAAGAGAGATTCTCTAAAAAATTACAATTTCACCCCCTAGTAGGGGTAGGTTTTATTTTTGGGGTTGAAATATGTTGTCTATGGGAAAGAGGGTGTCCGCCCGAGTTCAACAACACCTCATTTGTTAAAATCCAACCAGGGGTTCGAGAGATATCGCGCCGCCGCCATCTTGTGTGGAGGAATGTGGAGGTGGAGGTCACAGAACTGTCACAAACACACTACTGCCACTGTTTCGCTGAGGTCCTCTGAAAATCATTCCCCAAGGTATTTTACACTTTTGACTCTATTGATGTAGATATTATCACTGACTCTCATCATTCTAGGGGCATCCTTGATGTTAGTAACAAACTCAGTCTTTCCTATGTTAATCAAAAGACCCGTTTTAGCCACTATTGAGTGCATTGTTTGGAGCTGAGTAGTAGCCTCCTGTATGTCATTTGCCAATAAAGTCAGATCGTCTGCAAAGTCTAGGCATGGAATCCTTAGGTTGTCAGCTTTAATCCCCATCCGTAATCCAGTATTCTCTGGTAGGATTCTCGTCCACTCTCTAATGATCTTTTCCAGAACACAATTAAATAATATGCATGAGATGCCGTCTCCTTGTCTCACCCCTGTTTTAATGGTGAAACTCTCCGAGAGCTGTCCTCTAAACTTAACTCTGGCTGTGGTGTTGTGCAGGGTGGCTTGCACCAGCCAATTGATCTTGTCTTGAGTCCGGTACAGGACCTCGATGCTCTGAACCCTGCTTGATATTCTCGTTACTCTTTATCCAGCTGTCTCGTTACATGGCGTTCCAGAATCTTGGAAAATATCTTATAGGTAACATCAATGAGTGATATTCCTCTGTAGTTACTGGGATCTGTTTTGCTTCCCTTCTTGTGGATTGGATGGATAATGACTGACGTCCAATCATCTGGGAGCCTCTCACTAGTCCATATGTCCAGAGTTACTTTATGTATGCTCCTGAAGGTGTGTTCTCCGGCATGTTTTAGCATTTCTGCTACTATCCCGTCTTCCCCAGAAGCTTTATTATTCTTGAGTAGTTTAATTATACCTCTGACTTCTTCATAGGTTGGAGGAGCGATATACTTAGTATTAGGGTTAGCTGGTTCTGTAACTTGGAGACGCTCAATAGGTTCTTCTGCATTTAAGAGTCCTTTGAAGTAGTTAGCTAGGGCCTTGGTACATCACTGTCATTAATACACAGGGATCCATCTGGTCTCTGGAGGTGTAAGGTAGGGGGACGCGAATTGGGTTGTTTGTTGCTTGAGGCTTTTGTATAGATCTCTAGAGTTGTTCCTTACAAAATCCTCCTCTGCCTGCTTAATCAGTTCCTGGTTGTGCTTCCTCTTGGCCCCTCTTATGATGCTCGACGTAGTTTTCCTTTGTGCAATAAAGGCTTGTAAATTAGCTTCGTTCTTATGTACATTCCATTTGATCCACGCTAGTCGCCTGGCTTCTATAGCTTTATCACATTCGCTGGATCACCACGGATGCTTGTTCCCTTTAGGTCTATTGGGGATTGTTTCCTGAGTCGCTACTGTTATGGCATCCCTAAGCGGATCCCATTTTGTAGATGTGTTAATCCTGTTGGTAATATGAATCAGCCTCTCTTGGTAACTAGTGCTGTCTTCTTTAAGTTTGGTGATATCAAACCTAGGGATCTTCATGTTCTTTGCTAGCATACCAGTGGTATTTATTAGTGGTTTCAGGTTCGTCTTAACCAGAGACAGGTAGGGATCAGAGTCAATGTTGGCTCCTCGTAGCACCTTGACATTCATAATATCCCTATGGTGCAGCTTGTCTATTGCTACGTGGTCGATTTGGAATTCACCCAACATGCTATTTGGGCATCGCCATGTCATGGTCTTCCTGGGAAGGTGTTTGAAAGCTGTAGACATCAAACGTAATCCATACTTGGTGCAGACATTGATTAATCGTTCCCCATTGGTGTTGGTTCTCTTATGGGCAGGATATCTTCCTACAATCTTCCGGTGTTTCCGTTCTCTACCGATCTGGGCATTGAAATCTCCTAACAATATAGTCGTATGGTGATTTGGGACCTTGTCTAGGGTTTCCTCAAGGGAATCCCAGTAATGGTTTGTCATTTCTGTTTTTTTTCTGCTAGAGTCATTGTTAGGAGCGTGGAAGTTAATCATAGAGTATCCTCTATTCTTACATCTGAAGGAAAGCACCGATGTTCTATCGTTTGGTGAGGAAAAGTCAAGAATGTTTGTAACCAGTCGACAGTGTACTGCAAACCCAGTCCCAAGGAATGGTATATTTTCCATTACTCTATTACCAGGTTTCCCTTTATATATTCTATATCCTTGAGACTCTATGGCTTCTTCGTCCGGAAACATGGAGAGCTGCTATACTGATGTTCTTCTTCTTATTATTAATAATATTATTATTATTGCTGTCGTTTCGGCCATCTACGGATCACGCTATTTCAATTGCCCTTTACCATGTATTTGCGCCTGGGCCTTAACGTTCGCCCTGTATTCCCGCATTCGTTTCCTATGTTGTTCCTTCCTCGCCTCAGTCTATGTCTTGCCGCTTTTTAGTTTTGGCTTTTCTTGGAATGCATAATGTTCTTGGAGTTTTGACTTTAGTGGAACACGTTTCTGGATATCCTGCAGGGTTATTCCCGCTTCACGCAGGTCTTTTTCTACCTCGTGAACCACGACGCCTTGGTTTTCTTGTTAAGAAGAAAACCGAAGATCCTAATGCTCAACCTTGTAGAACTCGTACGAGCAATGTTGCCATAGTAAACTATCCTTCTCTTACGAATGGTGTCCGTGATCTTTTCTACATGAGAGTAGAGTTCATGATTGTGTCGTCTTCTGAACTCACCATTTTCTTTGATTGGACCTAGGATTTTTCTCAAGATTATTATTTTTATTATTATTATTATTATTATTATTCCCTCCAGGGGCTCACGACTGGTGGGACGTGGGTTGGCGACTACGGCGCCCCAGCTGCGTTCGGCATTGCTTTCACTTACTTGTGCCGGGCTCCTTTCTGTCATCTTTCTTATCGACCTCCCTTGGTCAACTCTTGTTCTTTTCCTATCCCGATGTTATTAGGGTATCCGAGACCTAGGGAGTCTTTCACTTTCCCGCCTTAATAGGCCCTTGACTCATCATTCCTGATACCCTCATTCTTCGAGAGGTTAGCCTTCTTTTTCTTTTCATGTTCTCTCCTACCTTCTGCTCAAGGCCTGAAGGAGGCAGGGTGTATGTAGCCCCACCACTTCTGGTGCACCCTGGATATTGCTACACCCTCAGGGGCTCACGGCTGGTGAGTTCGGGAGTTAGTGACCCCGGGGGATTCCTGAGCTGGGTCCGGTTTTCCCTCCTTTTTCCATTCCATTCCATTGTCACTTTCCTATGTGCATTTCATGGCTCTCCTTCCTTCCAAGTCCCTAAATCTTCATTCTTCGAGGGTTGACGGCATTTCTTCTCTTCCTGTCCTTTATTTGCCTTATTCTCCTATTGTTTCCCATTTCGACTTCCAGTATATAAGTTAGTAGTTAGTTAAAGTTTACATTTCATTATCATCTTCACGATCACCCAAACACTAGGGGCTGATAACCTAGATGTTAGGCCCCTTAAAACAACAATTATCATTATCATAGTATTATTATTAATTATTATTATTATTATTATTATTATTATTATTATTATTATATCACTTTTGCTCTTATGAACAGTGTTTGAAATGATGACATGATTTTCACTTCTCTCCCTTCTTCCTCTTCTCTTCCCAAATTCTCTCCATCATTTGACTGTGCTCCTGTTTCCGTTGTTCTGTCCGCAATGATCTTGTCTTCTGCTTTTCATTTGCTTTCAATGTTGTGTTCTTAATTTTGTTTCTGAATTCTCCTCTGTCCCCAATCATTTGCCTGTCGATCCCCACCTGCCTTAAAGTCTTCCTCTATTTCATGATACCAATTAGTTTTCCTGCTTGAGCTGTTGACTACATCAAAGATTATCTTTGTAAGTCAGTTGTTGTTCATTCTCTGTATGTGCCCGTAAGAAGGTAGTCAGCGGTTTCGGATCATACCGGTGAGTCTGTCTGTGTACTCGTATATCTCTTTGGTAGGTCTTTTCATCCATATTTTGTTTTCTTTTTAGCCTACTTTTCACATTTTGAAAAAATGAGGAAAAAGTAGTCTTATGAGATCGGGCAAATGTGTGTCTGCCTGTCCTTCTGTCTGTCTGTCTGGCTGTGTGTGTGCCCCCCCCCTAAAAACTCCTAAACGGCTGCAGCAATCGAAACAAAATTTGGTAGGAGTAAAGATCTATACTTGAATATCTCACGGCCATATTTGAAAATGATGTCAGTGCTACTAACTGCTGAAAAATCGCAATTGAAATTTGAGCTCCATGTTTGATATCATCGAAGCTATGAATGGGAACTATTTCAAAATTGGCACACGTATAGATAATAATATTGCAGTTTAATTTCCAGGAGGCCATACATGGCAGTGTTGCCAAAATGATTATAAGCCTGCTGACAGGTCCAAATTTTAAATGCATATAACTTCTACACTATTAATTGGATTTCAACCAAATTTTGTATATGCTATGTGTACATAAACAGATATGACTGAGCGTATTCTTAAGAGCCATCAGGGCTGCCAACTGTTAATAAAAGCTCTCAATTTATTTTATCCAAATACCCATATATCAGAAAGTATGCAAGCCGACAGCTTTAAACTATGCACTCGTATAGTACCTGACATTATATATTAGTTAGGAGTAACTTATATACGTCCGTGCTACCAACATGATTCTAAGCCTGCTGAGCGGTCCAAGTTAAAATACATGTAACTTCTATACTATCATTTGGATTTCAACCAAATTTCGTGTGTGCTATGTGTACCATAACAGATATGACTATGCCGATTCTTAAGAGTAACCAGGGCTGCCAACTGTTAATAAATAGTGTCTCTATTTTTGTTACCCTCATATCAATATATCAGAAAGTATGCAAGCCAATAGCTCTAAACTTTGCACACGTATAGTACCTGACATTCTAGTTTAATTTGGAGTAACTAATTATAGGCCTACGCCAGTGCTGCCAACATGATTCTAAGCCTGGTAATAGGTCCAATTTTAAAATACATGTTACTTCTATACTAACAAATGGATTTCATCCAAGAATGGCACAACACGAGATCATAATATTTCAGATTATTTCTGACCAACACATGCATGACATTGTTGCCAACATGATTTTACGCGCGCTAATAAATCCAAGGTCTAACTGCATGTAACGTGCATGCTATCCATTGGACTTGAACCAAATTTTGTATTCTGTACCTTAAGAGATGCAACTAACAATAGCCTATATTCAGTCACCAGGGCTGCCAACTGTACTGCTCTATTAGGCTACATTATACCAGGTATATTTCGAACTAATAAGAAGTTTCGATATTAACAACTTAATTTCGTCATTATTCTAGATAGGTCTATATAGATTGGCAAGAATGTTAAATTTCAAGAAAAGTAGACTCTTTAGTTCATCACGGACGGAACTTCTTGTTTTTACATGCGATCCACTTAGGATCACGCTACAATTTCACTATTTTAGTTGTAATTTCCTCTGTCTCCAGTACTCCTTCATACGATCGCTCCGCTGCTGCCGTTGTTCGGCCGTCCGAGCTCTTCCGGTCTTTGTAGCTCGTCTCTCGTCATAAAACCCTTCCAATTTATGAATACTGTTTCGAAATGTATCCCTTTCCAACATTTCAACCTTTGGGATGTTAGATCTTTCAAGGTCTTTCCGAGTCTCTTTAATCCATGATGTAGTTGTTTTTTTTTGTTCCAGAAGTAGTCAAATAACTGCTTGGTTAATCTGTTCAATTTGTACATGTGCCCAAGAAATATTAGCCGCCTTTTCCTCATGTTTGCAGAGATTTTTCCTACATTCTGGTAGACTTCGGTGTTTCTTCGAAGTTTCCATCCGGTTTCCGTCTGGATTGGGCCCATGATTTTTCGCAGGATTCTCCTTTCGAGGACCTCCAACTTCTCTAGCCTGTAGTTCATTGAAAGGCATTCACAGGCGTACAGGCATTCTGTTTTGACTACAGTGTCGTACGCGGCTTCGGTGACATAGTTGGTAGCATGCTGAGCTTCTATGCCCAAGATAGCGGGTTCAAACCCGGCCGAAGCCGTCGGATTTTTTAAGAGCGTTAAAAATCCCTCAGTATGCCTTCCTTCGGAGGGGAAGTAAAGTCGGCGGTCCCATGTCATAGATTTATGGCATGTTAAAGAACTTTCCACTAATTAGGCCTACACCTGTGTGAAACTAAATTGTATAGGTTAAGAATATAAACAACGCTCTCAGGTTGCTACGTTCGTTGCCAAGAGCCGACTGCGGTGGCGTCTAGTAGCTAGGTTCTGAACTAGGCCTAGTAGTCGTTGACGGTGGCATTTGGGGGCAAAAGTAGGAACTATTTGAAAAATTCAAAGTTGCAGTCCTTACTTGAATTTAAAAAAAAAAACAGATACACACACTAATACAGTCATCACAATTAACACCGGTTATCAGAAAGATTCTGCGTTTTCGCAGCCCCTAAACTAAGGAACCAACCAACCAGTGTCGTAGTGCTTTATTTTGGCGTTCCCCATATTAATTAATTCACTCATTCATTTATTTTCGAAACAATATTAAGTTATAGACGTAAGTATGTGATTGAAGAGGAACTTAAAACTGATTTCGTTATTTACGTAATTAGGACATCATCGGATTACAAAATGACATTAATTATCTAGAAAATTATGTGTAAGTCTATAAGTACCCCTTAATATTGCTGGTTTCTACTGATTCATGGCTGAGCTTGATGGAAGGTTTATACACCTAAGTGTGTTGAAACTGTTTGATAATCTGTGTTATTGGTGGTGTAGTAGAGTGCGTATTTGTAATTAAGGCTAGGATTCCGAAGATAGGATCCATCCCGGCATATGCCGTGTAGAAGTGGGGAAACCACAGGAAACCATTTCTAAGAAGGCTGAGGTAAGAATCGAACCCACCTCTTCTCAGTTTTCTTTCACAGAGTTGAGAGTACCCCATTCCAGCTTCAGACCACAATTAAATTTCTTCTCTGAGCAGAGAATCGATAATATTACAACAATAGCAGCTACATCTTCAGTTATTACTGTAGTAGGTGGAGGGACACTGTTTGTCGGTGATTTATTAGTCTTGCTATCTTGCTGATAAAAATATTTTGTTGTCTTTTTTTGGATGCTAAATTATTCTTTAAGGACACCACGTACTCTTACACGATGAAAAAGTCTATTTTTGTGGTATCACTTTACTAAGTATTTTCTGGGTTTATGCTAAAGGTACAGCTATGATTCTTGTAACATATACGAAGCGGTATATTCTGAGCTGTTTTTGACCATGTGGTGCTACTTTGCTTTTATAGGATGTGTGAAATGAATTCAAATTTGGACAGATGCATTTTCAAAAAAATGTTGTATAAGTTGCTTCAGGTACACATTTCTCAGTTGTTTTTCAATCAAATACGCTCAAATTTTGTTCACAAACTTGGAATGGATCATGGCAGATGAGTAACTACTTTGTTTCATTATTATTGGGACAGAATGCAAGAACAAAAATCCGAACTCTCTCTTTTTAAATCTATTCAAAAATATGTATCAATTTTTCTCTTCCAAATCCATGCCTACTATGTTTTGGAAGTGAAAATAGGTTAACATTCAATTACTCCATTAGGCAAGTTTATGTAAAAAAAATAGCCCTGTATCTTAAATGGTTTCCTAGTTATTGGTACCTAAACATGAAAAATGAGTATTAACGGAAAACAGCTGGCAAAGTTATAAGTGTATTACTGTATTCAGAGCATGGGACGCTAATTTTTTTAAACGAATTTAAGGTAGTTGTAGACATCAAAACCCCAACAAACTATATATATTTGGATTCAGAAAAGAATGAAGAATTTTATGGCGCCAAAATCAAACAAGAAGTTCCGTTAAGAACTATACAGCCTACTTTTCATGCCAATGATTATTCTACAGAATATGAACCTATCTAGAATAATGACGAAATTAAGTTGCTAATATCGAAATTTCCAATTAGTTCGAAATACTGCATACCTGGCATAATGTATCCTAATAGAGCACTACAGTTGGCAGCCCTGATGACTGAATATATTCTTAGTTCCATCTCTTAAGGTACAAAATACAAAATTTGGTTGAAGTCCAATGAATCGCATGGACGTTACATGCAGTTAAACATTGGATCTAACAACGCGCGTAAAATCATGTTGGCAACAATGTCATGCATGTATTGGTCAGAAATAATCTGAAATAATATGATCTATTGTCGTGCCAATTTTGAATGAAATCCATTAGTTAGTATAGAAGTTACATGCATTTTAAAATTGGACCTATCAGCAGGCTTAGAATCATGTTGGCAGCACTGACGTATATTAGTTACTCCAAATTCGTCTAGAATGCCAGGTACTATACGTGTGCAAAGTTTAGAGCTATTGGCTTGCATACTTTCTGATATATTGATATTAGGGTAACAAAAATAGGGACAGCACATATTAACAGTTGGCAGCCCTGGTTGCTCCTTAGAATACGCATAGTCATATCTGTTATGGTACACATAACACATACGAAATTTGGTTAAAATCCAAATGATAGTATGGAAGTTGCATGTATTTAAAGTTGGACCTGTCAGCAGGCTTAGAATCATGTTGGTAGCACTGACGTATATACGTTACTCCAAATTAATATAGAATGTCAGGTACTATACGTGTGCATTGTTTAAAGCTGTCGGCTTGCATACTTTCTGATATATTGGTATTTGGATAAAATAAATTAGGAGCATTTATTAACAATTGGCAGCCCTGGTAGGTCTTAAGAATACGCTCAGTCATATCTGGTTATGTACACATACAACATACGAAATTTGGTTGAATTCCAATTGATAGTGTAGAAGTTATATGCATTTAAAAATTGGACCTATCAGAAGGCTTATAATCATTTTGGCAACACTGCCATGTTTGGCTTCCTGGAAATTAAACTGAAATATTATGATCTGTACGTGTGCCAGTTTTGAAATGCCTCCCATTCATACTTTCCAAGATATCCATCATGGAGCTCAAATTTCAATTGCGATTTTTAGCAGTTGGTAGCACTGACATCATTTTCAAATATGGCCGTGAGATATTCAGGTGTAGATCTTTACTCCTACCAAATTTTGTTTCGATTGCTGCAGCCGTTCAGGAGTTGATAGGGGGGGATACACACACAGCCAGACAGACAGACAGACAGAAGGACAGACAGACAGACAGACAGACAGACAGACAGACACACATTTGCCCGATCTCATAAGTCTACTTTTTCCTCATTTTTGCAAAATGTGTAAAGTAGGTTAAAAATCTATTTTTTTTCATCATGCAAGAGTACGTGGTGTCCTTAAGCGGTTTTGGTGGCGTAGTCGGTTGCATGCTGAACTGTTATGCCCAAGATCGCGGGCTAACATTTTTAAGAGGGTTAAAATCCTTCAGTATGCCTTCCTTTGGAGGCGAGCCCATGTCAGAGATTAATGTAAAAGAACCTACCACTACAATTGGTAGTGTGTAGCCAAATTGGCAGGTAAAATTTGATTAGAAACGCTCTATCAAGTTCTAACGTTCGCCGGTAGATTACCGTGACAGTGGCGTCTGGTAGCCTAGCCAAAGTAGAAACTACTTAAAATTGAACTAATTGAGAGCCTACGGGTGTTCTTATAGCAACATATTATAGATGTATCTACTGAACTAAAATGCATACACACTTGTTGCCACGGTCATCATCATCATCTTCATTTCCCCTTTTCCAGTTGACACTGGGTGGGGGGCAAATATGGTTCCTCTCCACTTTGTTCTGTCGTTCCACCATACCTCTTCCGACACAGTGTTCCAATCCAGGTTCCGTTTTCTAATACTATTCTCCACAGAGTCCATCCAACGCATTCTTGGTCTTCCTCGTCCTCTCTTCCCTGTCATAAGTCGTGCCAGTGCTCGTCTTGGTAGCCTTACTTCGTTCATCCGTTTGACATGTCCAAACCATCTCAATCTGTCTTGCTCCAGTTTGTCATTTAGTTTCTGTACTCCCAATTCTTTCCATATATCTTCAATTCTCACTCTGTCCCTCCTCGTTTTATGGACCATACTTCTCAGGAATCTCATCTCAGCTGTTTGTACTCTGCTCTCATTCCTCTTAGTCATTGTCCAATTTTCTGCTGCATATGTCATTATAGGAACATAATATGCTTTGTACATAACTATTTTAGCCTTAATTGGTATATCCTTGTTCCATACTAGTCCATGATAACTACCGGATATACAAGTCTGTTTTTAGTTCACACTGATAGAGCACGGACGTTAGGCAAAATGCCTTTTCTATTGTACCCACTCAGCGGATGGATGCTCAGTCAGTCCACGGCTTGGCTACTGCGGTACGGGGTGCGTTACGTCCCTTCCCCAGCAGACTGAACACCCGACATGTAGACACAATCAGGTTGACATGTAGACACAATCAGGTTTACAAGATTCAGGAAAAACTCAACATGACAATTTAAAAACACAAATTTTTATTCAAGAAAAGGAAATATTAATTCACTCAAACAAAAACATTATAAAAACCAAAATCACTTGATAATGTCCCTTCAAGTGTCACTCACAAAAATAATCAACTCAAAATTTATCAACTTAATTCACTTGGAATTGTCTCTTCAAGTTTCACTCATAAACCAAAAATAAATCCATTAATCAGAAATCACTAAAATTCACTGCAATGTCATTTCATTTCTTTCTTGTGAAGTTTCAGAACTGTTTTTGTCATACTTAAAATTAAACCCTTAATATTTATCTATAATTATTTTACTTAGGCGTCGAGCGCGCCTATCATTTACATTTAATACTTTCTCCAAGGCTTTGGATATTTACATTCTTTCATTTACCCTCTAGGGTTTCTTTATCATTTAAGTTTACTTAGATATTTATTCATTGATGATTTATTAAGTCCGTTGGATCATAATAATAATTCCTTTCATTTACCCTTCGGGGTCTCTTTATTATTTATGTTATTTGAATATTCATTTTTTACCAAGTATTTAGCCCTTTGGACCTTCATAATAATTCTTCACAATGCCTTAGATGTGGAAAATAATATCGTGCTGCGCAGAAAACATGTCATGTCTAAGGATCGAATCCGTAACCCTCCAGTTACCCCTCATGCATCTAGGTGATTTGCTATTTGCGCCGTGCTGTGTGCTTTATTATTTATTACTGTGGGATATTTATTTATAACAAATTACATTATTTATTAGCTCGTCATTTATTTATTTCTGGAAGAAGAAATTTTCTTTATCAACAATATATTATTTGACGAGTCCGGCAAATCTTAATACAACATTCAAAATTTTACTCGGGATGATTTTTTCACTCCCGCAAAAATGATTCTATAATTTATTTTGCTGGCACCTCTTTTGTTTAGATTTTTAAATATTTCCGTGTCGGTCAGACATTACTGGACAGTCGCGCCCATGAAGATCTATCCTCTCTCTCTCACACAAGAGCAAGGCCACGGACAAGGTCGTTCCTTCCCCTTGTGGTTCTTTCAGGCGAGATTTATAATATCTAGCTACCCTCAAAGTCTTTTTACTGGGATAGCTTTAAACCTATGTTTCCAAGACTTACAAATTCATTTTACCACACAGATTTACTTCGCTCATTTATTATTATTATTATTATTATTATTATTATTATTATTATTGATCCTTTTTCCCTAGGATAGTGATATTTTATTCGGAGATGATGTATGGTAGTTTACGGTTCCTATTTCTTACGACGCTTATAATACCTCCAACAATGCCTATTATTTCAACAATGCCTCCTTTTACAACAATATTATACTGCAACAAATCCTAGCTGGGACGTCCATCCTACAGCGGGAGTTACATATATTCGACGCTTTCTTTATCCTTACAACAATATTCGACGCTTATTTAGTGGGAATTTCTCATCCACGATTCAACAATACCTTTACAGCAATATTCGACGCTTATTTAGTGGGAATTTTTCATCCACGATTCAACAACACCTTTACAACAATATTCGACGCTTATTTAGTGGGAATTCTCATCCACGATTCAACAATACCTTTACAACAATCAACAATACCTTTACAACAATATTCGACGCTTATACCTTTATAACAATATTCGACGCTTATTTAGTTACAACACGAGGTTCCTACAACAATATATTTGGTGGGAAATTACATCCACGCCTTTCGACAATTTCACTACATTTTTCATCTCACGAATAAATCTATCCGGACTTAACGTATTTTTAGCCTACTTTCGATTTTTGCAAAAAATGAAAGTAGACTTATGAGATCAACACAGGGCGAAAAATTGTGTGTCTGTCTGTGTTTGTGTATGTGTGTGTGTGAGTCTGTGTGTGTGTGTGTGTGTGTGTGTGTGTGTGAGTGTGTGTACTCTGAATGTCTGTCCCCCTATCAATTCGAACACGGTGAAACCGAATTGAACGAAATTTGGTACAGAGGTAGCTCTAGCATAGGGCACCTCAGTGTCATACTTTATATAGCCGCCGTCTTTACCAAAACTGAATGGCGGCCACTCAAACGTTCAAAACGTAAACTCAAATTAAGGCTTAACTAATGATCCGATCTCTACCAAATTTGGTGACACCATACCTTTGTATTGGACGCGTTTTTCATCCAAACTTCAAGGTCATCGGCCTTGCCATTTCAGGATGGTGGCCGTGTGAATTATGCAACCATTATAATCAATAGCTTAAGACCCACCAATTCAGATTATCAAGCCTGGGGTGGTTTAAGCTATCCTGAAGGTCGTGATCCGTTATTTATTATAATTTAATATTATAATATTATTCTGTATGAGCGGCTTAAAAGAGCTGAGACGTATCTGCCACACGACAAGATGGCAGCTGTCCTCATGAGCCTGTCTCATATTTCAGTAGTTTTAGTATGTTGTATGTGATATACCCTCCTGATACAATAATATAAACTTCGTATGAAATGATCTATAATGAAGATGTACTGCAGTGAAGAAATAGTTTATTTCAAGTCATTATTTGCCAACAGGTTGCATCTAATATATCAGTTAAGAACACCATGATGTTAAGGATATGGTTGGCTCTGGGCTAGCGTGTTAGTCTGTCACGCAGTTGACTGGGGATCGAATACTGCTACAGTTAACTTTTTTTTTCTTGAATTCTTTTACAAATGATGTGCACAAGCTCTTTCCACAGATACTGAATAAAATGTCATTTAGCTCAAAGGGGAGGCTAATGTATACACTCGTTTATTAATAAAATCACAGTCCCAGCATTGCACATAAACAGAAGACATTAGGAAAAGGAGAATAGAAGAACTAGATACACGTTGTTATCAACCACAGCCTTCTTAATGTCTCTGTACGGTGCTGTCCTCTTGTGGGTTATGTGGGTAATATTGTTCCAAACTTACCGCTGTGTAAATACCTGGCCTCCTGAAGTATGGCAATTTTGTAATACTGGTAGTTCAACTATTAGCCACGATCGCGCTACGATTACATTTAAACACTGCCAGCTGGATCGCCTCCCTCCTTGCTACTTTAAACTGCCTGCTCGTTGAACACCCAGAGGCGTACAAGATAAATATTAATTCACTGCTAGGTCGCAGCACCAACCTACTGTGATCGGCGCGGATTTTTAAAGGGGAAGATACCCAAAACGAAAGATTCTTAAGTTTGCAGGCTGGCTTAATATAGAGATTAACGGACGTGAATGCATTACAATAAGTTAGTAGTTTTGTTATTCAATCATCATAAAGTATATAATATTGAAATTGACACTTACTGGCTAATTATCAATATAAAAGAAAACAAACACTACATGGTGGTAGAGGTGGTTTTAGGGATGAGGACAAAGAGTTATAAATATACCCATACATTTAGGAGAAAGTAGGCTATATGTTATCTGCTGAACATCTTGTTTATATATTCACTTGAAACTATCTATATATTTAAAACAGTAAGGTGATTTTTGTTACCACGAGACTGAGAGAACGGCAGAACCGATTTACTTCGTAGAGCACTCTAACGAAAGCTCTTGGCCTCTAGATTTGCAGAGTGTCTATAAAATAAACAAATATATTACGGTATATTTTTGAATTAATATAGAAAATAGCAGAATTCTTGCCCTCACGCATGCGCACAATCCGCCTGGGGTCATGACAAAATGGCGGTGAGAAGTCCATTAAAATGTAAGTTATTTAATAAGCTTGCATGTAATTGAAAACATACATAAACCAAGTTCTGACAATAAAATATAATAACAGTATGAACGTATACGAATGTGCAACATTGATTTATTTGGATAATGAAATGGATTATTTCCGACAGTGGCATTTAATGATAAAGAATGGCTGCGTCTGCTGTAAACCAAGAGTGCGCGAGTAGCTATGTGGTTAAGGCGACAGACTGTGGTTCCAAAGTTCACCGGATCGATCCCAGCCCTCGCCGATATTTTTTTTTTTTTACCACTGAAATATTGTTGAATCAAGCAGTATTAGTAAGGTTTTATGTCTGTTAAAGATACATATTTCTACATTCCCTCTCGGTATATTTTTGAATTAATATAGAAAATAGCAGAATTCTAGCCCCTCACGCATGCGCACAATCCGCCTGAGGTCATGACAAAATGAAGGTGAGAAGTCCATTAAAATGTAAGTTATTTAATAAGCTTCCATGTAATTGAAAACATACATTAACCAAGTTCTGGCAATAAAATATAATAACAGTATGAACGTATATGAATGTGCAACATTGATTTATTTGGATAATGAAATGGATTATTTCCTTCAGACAGCAGCTTTTGAAGATAATGAATGGCTGCGTCTGCTGTTGAACAAGATTGCGCGAGTAGCTATGTGGTTAAGGCGACAGACTGTGGTTCGTAGGTTCGCCGGTTCGATCCCAGCCCTCGCCGATATATGTATTTTTTTTTTTTTAACCATTGAAATATTGTTTAATCAAGGAGTATTAGTAAGGTTTTATGTCTGTAAAAGATACATATTTCTACATTCCCTCTCAATACGTTTTATTTCCGTTTTACCATTGCATTACAGCATGTGATCAAAAGAGCAAACTGTTGTCCTCAGTACGCCGTTGAAATATCTGCAATCAGTTCCTATAACTGACAACAGATGGCAGTACATCGCCCATATAGTTCCAGTAACTGACAGCAGATGGCAGCACCATTGCATCGATATATTTAAAACCCAAGACATGGCACGTTTTCACGTGATGGAGAATTATAAAGGAGGGGAATATTTAAGAAGGGAAATTTTGAGGAACATTAACCGACAGTTGAATGTGTAGGCTATGTTGTTTATGTACCTTAATATTGCAATTTCTTCCCAATGCTTCGGTGGTCAAGTTATTAGCGTCCTAGACTAAAAGTTATAATTATGCATCGTCGATTTACTCTTAAATTATTAAAGAAAAAAGTAGTTTTCCAGGCAATCGCGCGTGTCCACAATAGCTTTCGCCATAAGAGACACTTGGCAAACATAATTCGATTGAAGGGCTCCGATATCGTGGTCTCACAGCCCCGTGTACTTGGGTGTGTATGTGTGAAATTTTCTCTTATAACCTGTGTTATTGTGATGGCTGCATTACTGTGTGTATTTGTAATTAAGGTGGTAAATGGCAAGGAGACGGCCAAGGCCTTAAGTTAGGAACCATCCCGGTATTTGCCTTAAGTGGAAGTGGGAAACCACGGAAAACCACATCCAAGATTGTCGAGGTGGGAATTAAACCTTCCTATTCTTAGTTATACCTCAAGAGACTGAATGTGCCCCGTTTTTGCCCTCAGACCAGAATTCAATTTCTTGGCAGAGCAGGAAATGTAACCCGGGTCTCCGGGGCGATAGACAAGAATAGGTGGTGTTAATACGATTTTTGACATGCACGGGACATATAATTCAAAAACTGCCTCCATTAGGGTGACTGCCGAAGTGAGTATTGAGTATAGGCCTATGGTCGTTCCAGTAGTTGGCGAAGTGATTCTATGTTCCCCTGCAAAATGTACTGTCATAACCTATAACAGGTGATGGAAATTGCTTATTTAGAGCAGTTTCGTACTGTTTATAACAAAATGAAGAACGTCATTCTGAGCTGCAATTTCAAGCTATCGCAAAAAATTTCGCTGGCAGGAACAATTATAAGGAATTTATTTTAAGCGATCAGTCTCATCGCATTCTCCCCACCAACCAACTTGAGTATGAAAGTCTCTGGACGGTCATGTTGAACTTCATTGTATAAGACAATTGTTTAATGATTATTTGTTTAGAGTACTGAGTCTAACTACGCAGTTGATTTCGGCAATGGAAGTATTATTTGCCATGTAATATTTAGCGGCTCCGTTATTGCAGGACACTATAGTGTTATCGAATAATACGAAGCCACATTTAAAATCCAATATAAATAGGCCATTTCAGAAACAATTCCAGATATTATGCAGTACAGTGTACTGTAAGGTCTTTGACGATCAAATGTAAACATTGTTCTACATTGTACTTCTCTTGCGTAAAATCTATGCGTGGTTACTTTAGTCTTTAC
Source organism: Meconema thalassinum (assembly GCA_946902985.2). Classification (NCBI taxonomy): domain Eukaryota; kingdom Metazoa; phylum Arthropoda; class Insecta; order Orthoptera; family Tettigoniidae; genus Meconema; species Meconema thalassinum. The sequence continues at coordinate 144,934,937 of OX336399.1, forward strand.
TGTTGTGAGGGTAAAATTGATCTGCTGGAATATAAAATATTTGCCAAGCTGCAACAATGTAATGATATTAATTTTTAAAGTCATTGAACTTATATCCAGTAGTTCAAACACATACATCAGTGTTAACATATTGGATACTGAAGATGAAAGCCAGCTACTTCATTTCCCTATTATTGAATTTTTCAATTCCTTGGAGTTAAGTGATTCGCCTCCACATACTCCGAACGTTTGAGCCATAGTTATGCTCCTTAGAAATCTGAACGTTTCCCAAGGACTCATATATGGTAATATATTAATTGTAAGAAATATGTAAGAAATTGCTTGGATTCGGATATAATAGGTGCAGTAATATTAGGCAGAGAGCTCAAATCCTACGACTTGATTTAACACCTTCCGATAAAACACTTGCAGGTACAGTACATTTTCTTTTAATAGGCAACAATGTCCTATTCGCTCGGCCTACTTTATCACAATCAATCAAGCTCAAGGAGAAACTCTTGAACGTATTGGGCTATTTACCTCATCACGTTTTAAGTCATGACCAGCAGGATAGTGAAGGTACAAAAAAGGTCCTGTATGGGATGGTAAAGAATAAGAGGCGGAAGGATCCTACGGATTATGTCAGAATGGTGAACAAAAGGGGACAAGGGATAGAAAATAGGGAAGAACTGAAGAAAATGTGGAAAGAATATTTTGAAGAACTCCTGAACCCAAATGGAAACCACGGCGAGGAAGAAGAAATCGGGGAAGAGGTACAGTAGATGAACTGCAAACAGAAAAGGACTTAACATGGAAAGAAGTGGAAGATGCAGTGAGGAAGATGTAAGGAGGGAAGGCACCGGGTGTGGATGAGCTGAGTGTGGAGATGGTGAGAGCAGCAGGAGAGGTGGGGATACAATGGTTGTACCGAGTGATGAAGGCAGCATGGAAGGAAAGGAAGACCCCAGAGACTGGAAAAAGGGAATAATTGTCCCGATCTTCAAGAAAGGTAGTAGAACAGAATGCAGAAACTATCGGGGAATAACACTGATGAGTCATTGTGCAAAGATGTTTGAGAAAGTTTTAAAAAGGAGAATTAGGACAAGGATAGAAGGAGGGATGAGGGAAGAACAACATGGCTTCAGAGCAGGAAGGTCCACAGTGGATTTGATTTTTGCTGTAAGTCAGTTACAAGAACAGCACTATGAGTATGGAACAGATCTACTGATGGCCTTCCTGGACATTGAGAAAGCATATGACAGTGTATGCAGAAACAAAGTATGGAAGTCACTGGAGGATAGAGGAGTAGAAAATGGACTATAAGGAGGATAAAAGAGATGTACAAGGGAAGCGTGAGCTGTGTGAAAGTGGGAGGCGAGATATCGGACTGGGTGGAACAGAGAAACGGCCTGAAACAAAGAAGTGCACTGTCACCGTTACTTTTCATTGTGGTGATGGATGACATAATGACCCGAGCGGCACAAGTAATTGGGGAAGGAAAGATGAAAGCAATGGTGTTTGCGGATGATTTGATTATTGTGGAAACAAGGAGGAGGAGGTACAGGAACAGTTGGACGTGTGGGAAGGAATAATACAAGGATATGGGATGAAATTTAGCATAAATAAGAGTGAGATGGTGATCACAACAAGGAAGAAGGAAAGGACCACAACGGGAATAACAATTGGTGGGGAACAGCTGAAGAAAGTGGAGAGTTTCAAGTATCTGGGAAGCCTGATACAAGAGAATGGAAGAAACGGTAGAGAAATAAATGAGCGGGGGAGACAGGCAGAAGCATTCCGGAGAAGTGTGAGAAGCATGTTATGGAGCAGGTATGTCCCTCAGAACTGCAAGTAGATCATATATCGTACTATGTCCCTATCCTGACGTATGCCTCGGAGACCTGGGTTATGAAAGGAAGGGAGAAGAGCAAAATACAGGCCAGTGAGATGAGGTTCTTGAGAAGCAGTATTGGAGCTACAAAGAGGGACAGAATAAGAAACGAGAGGACCAGAGAATTAATGAAGGAGGAACCATTACAGGATGGTATAGAGAAATCTAGACTTAGATGGTATGGACATGTAAAACGAATGGAGGAGAAGTGGATACCCAGGAGGATACACGAGACAAAGTGGGAAGGAAAGAGACCAAGAGGGAGACCGAGAGACAGGTGGCTGAAGGGGGTGGAAGAAAGCGTGAAGAAGAGAGGAGAAGACTGGACAAGGGTGGAGGCTGAGAGATGGTGGGAAGACAGAAGACGTTGGAGAGGCTTGTGTTCCAAACAGACCCGGCCAGTGGCTGGAAACTGTGCAAGATGATGATGACCTCATCACGTTTTCAGTCATGACCAGCAATATGTTGCAATGCTAGAGTGCTATCTTTTGACGCCCTTAAAGTTGCAATAGTGCTAAAAAGTAATCGTACAAAGAATGTAACTTATATAAGAAGCTTCTTCAGTAAATTTGTTTTCCATTGTCCGTCATGTTTTGACGGGTTTCATCTAGTATTTTATTATTTCTTTAATACTGGCCCTTACGGCAACTCAACATTTGCCTGATTTTGACATTTACACAATTTATTTCATAATTTTTGACATAATAGCCTATAACATAATATATTCATTTGGGGGTTTTTATTCCACCTTTATACTTGGATCTTTACTATTTATTTTTATTTATTGATACTTTATTTCTCGCTCTACTTTTCAGATCTTTAAATATGACTTTATATTTTACTTACTTATCATTTATTTTCATTCTTATCATTTATATATTTACTTTAATTCATTACGATGCTTTATTCTTTCGATACTATTCTTTGGTCTACAATTTAACCGTTATTATTTTACTTTATTCCCTTGGATTTTACAATTTTATTATGGTGCATATTTAATTCATAATTTGGCAACAATTTACGGCATTTAATTCATTATTTTTATTCCTTCTTCCAAATTTATTTATTTATTATATATCTCTTTAATCGAGCTTCTTATTTCTTTCTTTTATCTAATCCCAATAACGTTTTATTTCCACCGAGGCGGTCCTCGTGGCTAACAATGATCATTTTATTTAGCATTTCAATTACTTGCACATACATATTCATCAATGAATCATCCACCAGAACACCCCGGTCGATGAATGGTTCGATTGATATCTAGCACAGAGCAACAAAACATTAATAAAGTTTCATCAACTCACCCAGGCTCCGATTCCATTCTCAGGCAGCTTCACCCAACATCTTGATATCTACTCATCCATCATAACACTCTTTCCTGACACTTTTACCTGACACTTATTCATTTTACACTTGAGACGTGGAAACATAATATATCACTCGGCACAATAGCATTTTTCAACACACGACCCTATTTCAGAGCTTTGGCAATGATGGTTCGTAGTGGCTGGTTCTTGACGACTCCTAACGTTTCTGCATTGAACGTGCTAATTGGCTCCTTCCTACTCTTGAAATCACTGGCCCGTGAAAGTCTCTGAACACCACGTCCCCGTTCACACGTTCCTACTGGATTCTGGATAAAGTTCCTTGTATTTGTCCTTACTCGTTCCGTGATATTTCGTTATTTGAGAGATCTAATTCCTAGCTCGGTCTCTACTTTGAGAACCTTTACTTGTCTATGTAACGCTTTAGATTTGGAGTCTTGAACCCACAGTCTCTCTAGGTCCCTACTCCTTCCTTTATGATTAATACTTGCTGATTTTATCCTTTTAAGTATTTGACGCTGATACGGTCTTTGTTGATGCAATGTTACTTATTATTCCGTATTTTACGAATTGTCTCTTTTAGAATTTCGCGTTCCGTAATTTTTGCCTGTGTTTCGACTTTGCGTGTGTTACTTGACTAACCCGCACTTTTATGGTCTTCGTGTTCTTTGATTTAGCACGACGTGACTGATTTTGTCGCGATTTTTATTGATCCAGCGCATAACGCTATAGTGATCACTCAGAATACGAGACGATGACCTGAATGTTCGGTTATTACTTGATGAAATTCAGCACAGCGTTCTCGCCGGCTTACTAACTGGTTGATGCGATGTGATGTATCGTCATGTCCCTCTGGACTGACTAACTGTATGAGCTGGGATACAGCGTCTCCCCTTAAGGAGTCCTTGTAAACTGCATAAGGTCCTCTTGGATCACTCCTTATTTATTTGCTTCTACGGAAAATAAACTATTTTGTCTACGTTGCAAAAATTATCTCCTGAACCAATTGTGGTATACTTTTGGAAAAATATTCATTTTATAGCTTGCGCACTGAACGTCTCGTTTTCATAACGTTCTTTCCGAATCCGATCGTGGGGATGTATTTATTTAAATAAAATTCGTTCCTCTATATGTGTGGGAGGCTGTTTTTTATACCCCACTCCTTATTTTAGCTTGGGTGAAGTCCCCTTCGTAAAGCGCTGACTTTGCTCTTCTATTCCGCACGTTATTTAGTTACTTTAACTGTTCAAAAATTTCTCATTTCCTAAATGAATAGCTTTTACGAAAAGTTTTCTTAAAGATTTTGTTTATCTTGGCTAATATTAATAATTTCCGCCAATTTCTCAGTTCCGCCCTCGCGCGCTGTTGTCAATTTATAGCTGAATTTGCATTTTCTCCGTGGATCTTGCATCTCTCTCTACTGTCGGTTAATCCCCTTCGTCTATTTTTTAGCCTATTTTCAATTTTGAAAAAATAGGCTTATGAGATCACCTTTTGTCCGTGTGTGTGTGCGTGTGATTCGTGTGTGTGTGTGTCCCCCTAATAAAATCTAAACGGCTGGAGCGATTTCAATGAAACTCGGAAAGTTCATAGCACTATTCCCGGCGACCTCGACCGTGCCCTTCAAATTTTGTTACGTCTCACAAATCCAACATGGCGGCTGTGCGAAATATTTCACCAGCATTCAATATCTCCGAAACTATTACCGATATTTCCCTGACATTTTCTATGGTGATAGAGGGAACTACTATATGTTCACTTATGTGACTTTTGAAAACCTGGTAACAACAAAACCAACATGGCGGCCAAGCGAATTTGCGACTTTTAAATAGACGTTTCTCGCGATTTGACCAACCAAACGCAATGAAACTTGGTACAGTATATGTTTATATACATTGTAATGCACCGACATATAACTTCGTTCAATTGTTTACATAATCACAAGATGGCGGATGTGAGAAATATTTCACCGATATTCTATATCTCTGAAACTATTAGCGGTAAACCCCTGAAATTTTGTACGGAGATAAAGGGCACTACTGGAAGTCCATCTATAAGACTTTCAAAAACCGGTTAACTACAAAGCGAACATGGCGGCAAAGCGAATTTGAAAATTTTAAATAGACTTTTCTCGCGATTTAATGTTCCAAGCGCACTGAAACCTGGCACAAGAAATGTTTATACACATTGTAATCCACTGGTATCTAATTTAGTTCAATTGTTTACATAACCTCAAGATGGCGGCAGTGCGAATTTTAAAATTAAGTTTTTATTTATTGTGATGTAGTCATTCGATCGAAGTGAAAGTTTGAATAATCAACCTACTCAATAATTTTCCTTTAATGGTACATGACCCTATGGCCTATATATTTAACAATCCAACATGGCGACCATCCGAAATATTTAGACGATACTGAATATCTACGAATCTATTTTAGCAATCAAACTGCATTTTTTAATGTTCATAGGGGCTATGAACTTATGTTCACCTATAGGACTTTAAATAACCTGTTGATCACATATCCAACATGGCGGTGACGCGAATTATAAATATTCACATGGACGTTTCTCGCAATTTAACCATCCGCGTGCAGTGAAACTTGGTACAGTAAATCCCTATACGAATGTTAATCCACTGGCATCTAATTTATTTCAATTGTTTTCATAACCTCAAGATGGCAGCTGTGAAAATGTTAAACTCTCCTTGTTTTTTCTTGTGTCCTAACTATGCGATTGAAGTTTGAATGCTACACGTTCACAATAATCTGCATTTAACAGTACATAACTCTAGGACCTACATATATAAAATCCAACATGGCGACCATTCGAAATATTTAGTCGGTTCTCAATATCTACGAATCTATTACAGCAATCAAACTGAAATTGTGTATGTTGATAGTGGCAATTAACATAAGTAGGATATATGAAAATAGGCTGTATAGTTCTTCACGGAACTATTTGTTAATTCTGAGTAACTGTTTTATTGCTGACTGAGCGGTGATGTCATTTATGCAGCTGGCCCGTTGCGCCACACTTTTTATCAGCTCTGTGCGTCACGTATGTGCCTATTTAATATTAACCCTTTTGATACTTCAATATATCGTAAAAACGTCCTGTTTTCTCATTTTCCTGAATAGTCAAAGGTTCAAGTCTTGTGCCAAAATTCATTTGGGCACACTATCTGGGTGGATATTCCAAATCAGATAGAGATAAATATGATTCCATGCATTTGGGGACAGTAGAGCTAGTTTTTATTTTACCTTTTTTGCCTATTTTGACGTCCGATGCCTATTTTAAGTTTTGAAGCTTATTCGTGACACTTTTCAATAGCTATGCAGTTTTTCTGCGATTTTCATATTTTGAAAAGCACATATCGTAAGTAATTTCCATATCATCATCATCATCATCATCTTGAGCAGTTTCCGACCACTGGTCGGGTCTGCATGGAACATAAGCCTCTTCATCGTCCATCCACCATCTCTCGTCTTTCACTGTGTCCCAGCACACTCCTCCTTCCTCCACACTCTTCTTAACTCCTTTTGTCCATCTGTCCCTTGGTCTTCCCCTGGGCCTCCTCCCCTTCATTTCCATTCCAAACATCTTCTGCGGTATCATCTCCTCTCGCATCCTCCTCACATGACCATACCATTGTAGCCTAGACCGCTCTATTCTATTTTGCAATGGTTCCTCTCTTACCATCTCTCTGACTCTGTCATTCCTTACTCTGTCCATTCTTGTTACTCCTACCCTACTCCTCTGGAACTTCATCTCCTCTGCTCGTATTTTACTCTTGTCCCTTTCGTTCATCACCCGTATTTCTGAACCATACGTCAAAATTAGCACAAAGTAGGTCTTGTAGATGATTCCTTTACATTTTTGTGGTACATCTTTATTTCATATCATCCCCCTAACACTCTTGCAAAATCCATCTGCGCACCTTCCCCTATCATTTTTTTCCATCCTAGTGCCTCCCTTTTTTTTTCAATTATGCTTCCCAAGTATTTGAAGCATTCTACTTTCTGCAACTGCTGTCCTCCAAGTGTTATACCCATATCCAGTCTGTTCTTCCTCCTCGTTGTGATGACCACTTCACTCTTTTGTGCTGAGAACTTCATCCCATGATAACACTACCCTTTCCCACTCATCCAATTGTACTTCTTCCTCATCCTCTCCCCATACCAGAAAGGTCATCAGCAAACAACATTGCCTTCATTTTCCTTTCCCCAATGCTATTTACCACTTTTCGTATGATTTCATCCATCACCATTATAAATAACAGGGGTGGGAGAGCACTTCCTTGTTTCAGATCACTCTCCGGTTGAAACTATTCCGTTCTCTCCCTTCCCACCTTTACACAGGTTTGCTTCCCTCGTACATTGCTTTCACTCTTGCCACTGTCTCGAAGAAAAAAAAGATTACACAAATTAAATTACACATTGACGCCACAAAAATATATATATAGAATCTTGTTCCCTGTAAATCGTTTATTTGTTTCCAAGCACTCAAAGGCTTATTTCAACTCATTCATTTAAGTTCTTTAAATAGCAGAACCTTCTTTACTGATAGGAATGCACTGGCATAATGAATACCTGGATATAGAGAGGATGAGGGAAGTAGGTTACGTTCCTTCCCCTTCCTCATATCCTTTTTGCTGTGACAATGCGTAATTTCCTGGTATTCCCAATTTTGAAAAGACAAGCTAATGTATAGAAAGGAAGAAAATCACTTCTTTTTAACAGGTCAAACATGAAAGAAGCTATTAGTATGCTGTAGAACTTGTTAAAGGCAATTCGAGTGTTCGCGCTGACTTATTTCTCATGGCAAAAATTTCATCTTTGAGTTAAATTACATGGCTATGTTCACGAGTTCGGTTCAGTCACACACAAATGCTTACTTCCACTTACTTGTGCTGGGCTCCCCTCCGTCTTCTTTCCGGTCGACCTCTATTGGCCAACTCTTGTTCTCTTCCAACTCCGATGGTAGTAGGGTATCCGAGGCCTAGGGAGCCTTTCACTTTCCCGCCTTAATTGGCCCTTGTCTCATCTTTCCTGATACACTCATTCATCGAGAGGCCAGCCTTCTTTTTCTTTTCGTGTTATCTCCTGCCTTCTACACAAGGCCCTCAAGAAGGCAGGGTGTATGTAGCCCCACCACTTCTGGTGCACCATGGATAGTCCAACCAAGACCAAGACAGTGGGCCATTCGACATGCTTCCTGGTGTGGTTGAAGACTGTGAGGCACCAATTGGGCACACTTTTTCCGCAAATGCAGTCGATCCATCATGATGGTGTGAACACTTCCGACGTTCAATCCGACCACGGCGGCTATGGCTTTTACTGTCACTCGGCGGTCCTGGGTAATGAGTGCATCAACCAGCTGGACGTTGACATCGGTAATGCAGGGGGGTGCCCCAGACCGGGCATCATCGGCTAACGACACCCATCCTTCCCTGAAGCGCTTGTGCCACGCCTTGACCCTTGCAAGGGGCATGCAGTGTTCGCCGTACACTTGTGATATTCGGCGATGAATGTCCGTTCTCCCGAACAACACCTCTTTGCTCTTCGTTTGACGCCTCCATATCACTGTTTGAAATGCGACTGTCAGTGTCGGACGATTGATGCATGCTGCTGCTCGCTTGCCGTCACGCGACTTGCACTCGTGCCCTCTAGCGACGGGCTGTGACCTTCCACGCTCAGGTCGGAACCACACCTCGTTACACACGCCACGATTAGCCTATGTCGTCACCTGTTTGCGCATTACAGCCTCCGGCTCGTTACTTATTGAACGCACCTTATATATGCCTTTCATGGCTTTCCTTCCTTCCTAGTCCCTCAAACCTCATTCTTCGAGGGTTGAGGGCATTTCTTTTCTTCCCGTCCTTTATTTCCCTAATCCTTTATTTGTTTACCATTTCTTCTTCTAGTACGTAAGTTTGTAGTTAGTATTAGTTATAGTTATCATTCTCATCTCATCTTTCACTATCACCCAAACCATTAGTGGCCCCTTAAAATAACAAATATCATCATCATCACAAATGCTTATTTTAATTATATTTCTGCCTATTTTCAGTATTTTAACTGTCATTTTGCCTGCCTATTTTAATCAAAATAAATGCCTGAACTTCCAGTCTTAAAACAAATCTATGTTAATAGATTTAAATAGCGACAGACAAGGCTGTCTTCATGCACTGTGTAACTTAAGCAAGAACAAACTCTCAGAGCTTTCATCGTTTCCAATCTTGTTGTGAGAGTGAAAGCAAGGCAAAGTCTTGCTGACAAGAAGTGCCGTATATTCATTAGTTTAGATGGCATTTTAATCATCTTAAAAGCTTAATAATGGGTGGGAGATGCCTGCCTTGCCTTCGCTTGCATGTTATGACTCTCATATCTTGGAGACGCTGCACTCGCCCAACGATAAATCAGACGCGGTAATTCAGTGAAGAGTGGAAATTATATACTGCTACAAGTCTTGGAAGAAAATTATAACTAAAAGTCAATGATTGAATTTGTAAGTAAAAAACATTTATTTGCATATGGGGTGTGTAATGTTCACAAGGATTTATGATATATTCCTTCTATTGTTGTCCTCATGTGGTATATCGCACACCTAGAGTAATAAGGCCGTAACTCAAAAACAGCAATATTTCATCAGAATCATTTTAAGTTTAAACTGCAATATTAAATCAGGTTTTCAACTCAAGGTTCTAAGTTTTGTTATGTTCCACTCTATTTTCAAAAAAAAATGTTAAATGTTTAATTGTTGAGTACTGTACAGGCCGGGCGTTTGTTTTAGATGATTGCCCTTGACCTTGAAGCCTGCGGGTGAGCCTGTACACAGCCACTCCCTCACCCTATCGCTTCACACTTGTCACCACCGATCTGATGTAATGGAATTCCAGACTTGAGCAGACAGTACAGTCCACGTCGAAGTATTATGTGACGCGGAAGTACAGGTTACGTAGTTACGAACAGAAGGTCATTATATTTGCCAATGACTGTACTTCAGCAGTAGTGTGAAACAGCTTTGTCAATCATCGGACTGCTTGGGGCAGCTGATAACAACACAGGTACTGCAGTAACTCGCCTCCAGGCTTCCATTAAGATTTTTCACTCGTCTAAAACGAATGTCCGGCCTTGTACCGTACCATTATAGCCTTATAACTAGGGCTCGGATTTTTAGGTAAATAAGTTAAATATTTTTTTATGTAAATACATATTTTAAGCATTTTTTCTATAAATACATAAATTCCTGCTTTTCACTTATTAACACATAAAAAGCCATAATATTTACATTTTTAAAATCAGTATGCTGGATCTTTCAGTTTATTGCATTTTTGTTCTGTGTTACTTCAGCAGGGAGGAACTTGTGAGCTATCTAATCTTCATGCAAAACGTATGTCAGCTAGTATCTGTGTTATTCTTAACTTGTTGCCCCTTGCCACTCACTATGAAAGCCGGGGATTTCCATGTTCATAGCCATATTTCACCACGTGTTAGACCTCCCCCTCCCCCAGCTACCTGGAACCAGTGTCACTCACATGCAGTTCATTTCTGGCACTGTGAAGTGTAAGGCAGTTCTACGATGCCTAAAGTAATACAACTACGAGTTATCGTCTGTTGCAGAATTTAAAGATAATTTCACTTCCGATGGGGGCTTTCTGTTCTGCCAACCATGTGGGAAAGCAATCAAGGCTGAACAGCGATCTCAAATTACACCACACCTCGTGGGCAAGAAACAATGCCGCAGTTTCGCGCCGTCAGAATAAGTGTTTTGCGATAATCGTAGGTTATTTGTGATGGACAACCTCAAGATGTATCTCGTTGTGTATTGTAATGCTTAAGCAGTCAGTGAGACAGAATAAATTGCATTCGTGAGTATTGCATATTGTTTATATTCACATCAATAAACTAAATTATAATTAAATATTTTTACTTTTTTGTCACATATTTCAGGTATTTTTAGTACATAAAAAATAAATATTTTCCCGATTTTTAGCACCTAAATATCCGAGCCCTACTTATAACGGGCTTGTAGAATGTCACAAACAGTCATCTTTCACCTAATCAACGTCACAACTAGCTGCTGAATGCGCTTCATCCCAGTTCTGCAGTTTCAAAACAAAGAAAAATTGATTATGAATTATAGGAATGATGTTGGATTTACACGAGTCTAAAAGATCCACCATTTTGGCTTCCAAAATAGCCTGGGGAATTAAGTAAGCAGACATTTTCTCAAACTGATGAAGTTTCCGCGTGTTTCCTATAATTTTAAATTTTGTTCTGTAGAAAATAATGAATGGTTCACTTTTGGGATTTTCAATTACTTTTATGTTCATCCATACTGCCTTTTACCTGCTTCATTCAGAGTGAAGATCGTACCAATTTTTCTAACATTTATATTTTAAAAGGTATTTTTGAGTTATGGTCTTATTATTCTAGGGGTGCGATATTTGTTAGCATTGTCGGCTGTCACCGTGGAGATCCGGGTTCGATTGGCGACTCAGACTCTTTCCCACTTGCTCTCGCTCTGCCCTCCTTCTTGCTTCGCCACAGATTATGTATAGTTTATTGATTGATTTTATTTCGACGCCTACACTTAGTACTTAAGAGATCCTTTACAGTAGCGCCCTACATACAATAAGATTAGGGCTTATTAACACAGTAAAAGATAGAAGTAGAAATGACAGTACATTATATTAATACCATAATATATAGCGTATCATATCATAAGCAACTAGTTCAATTTAAAGATATTATAAAATACGTTTCATACAACAATCAGAATATATAAGGTGCATTCAAAAAGTAACGAGCTGGAGGCTGGAATGCGCAAACCGGTGACGGCATCGGCTGATCGTGGCGTGTGTAACGAGATGTGGTTCCGACAGAGCGTGGAAGGTCACAGAACGTCACTGGAGGGCACGCGTGCACGTCACGTGACGATACAAAGCGAGCAGCAGCATGCATAAATCGTCCAACGCTGCCAGTCGTATTGCAAACAGTGACATGGAGGCGTCAACCGAAGTGCAAAGAGGCGTTGTTTGGTTTGTGACAGCGGAAGGAGTAGGGGGAACGGACATTCACCGCCGAATGTCACAAGTGTACGGCGAACACTGCATGTCCCTTGAAAGGGTCAAGGCGTGGCACAAGCGCTTCAGGGAAGGACGGGTGTCGTTAGCCGATGATGCCCGGTCTGGGGCACCCCCCTGCATTACCGATGACAACGTCCTGCTGGTTGATGCACTCATTACCCAGGACCGACGAGTGACAGTGAACGCCATAGACACCGTGGTCGCTCCACGACAATGCACGACCTCATACGGCCAACACAGTCGCGGCACTCGTGCAGAAATTCAAATGGGAGGTTCTCGGCCACCCTCCATACAGTCCAGACCTCTCTCCCTGTGATTACGCCATGTTTGGTCCACAGGAAAGGGCTCTACGGGGCCAACGATTCACCTCGTATGCCAACGTCCAGCTGTACGTGCGGAACTGGTTCACATCGCAGCCCAGTGATTTTTAAGAGACAGCCATTCACCTCTTCGTGTCACAGTGGGACAAGTGCCTCAACAGCCAGGACCAATACTTCTAACATACAGGTACTGGTTTCTGTAATTATGCCTCCGGCTCGTTACTTTTTGAACGCACCTTATAGATAGTATAAAACAAAGGTAGCAAAAGTGGGACAGCAAATATCAGTTAAAAATCTAAGTTCATGACAAAGATCACCGATGCCTCGATTAGCATCACAATTCATGACAGTTCCATATGTAAAACAAATTCCTTTAAATACCTAGGAGAGTGGATATGAGCGACTCACCGGAAAATACAGCAATAGAAACGCGTATACATAAATTAATAAAAATGTGTTTCCATATGGCCAAAGATATAACTAATAATGAACCTTATCCTGGAACACTAAATTAAGCTCTATCAAACAGTGGTCAGACCTGAAACTCTGTATGCGGTAGAAACACTTAAATTAGACAAATTAGAGAAGAATCAACGACGAATTCTGCGAAAAGTACCGGGAGTTAAACGAAATAATAACGCAGAATATAGGTTGCGACCAAATAGAGAGTTATATTTGAAATGTGAAAAATTAATCGATGTACCGGTAATGAAAAAGAGATGATTGCAGTTTCTCGGGCATATTTATAGAATGGAAAATAGTAGACTAACTAAACAGATCTTTAACTTACTGAATACTTACAAATCCAAACCCACATGGTTCATTGAAATTGACAAGGACTTGACAAACGCCAGAATTCAGACAGACACAATAGCAAACAGATCACTCTTCAGAGAAGCTATTCAAAAGGCAGAATTGAAAGAAAGAAAGAAAGAAAGAAAGAAAGAAAGAAACAACTCGCAGAAAGTGGACTCAAGAGGAGAAAGATCGACACTCTAGAAGGATGAAGGAAATTTCTAAACAAAGGAAATTGAAAACAAGATGTTCAGTAAAGAACATATAGCCTACTTTCTCCTATATGCATGGGTGTTGTTATAACTAGGGCTCGGATCGATATGCTCGATAAAATCTTCAGATATGCTCGAAATCCATGTGTTTTATGCTCGATAGATATGCTCGAAAAACCCATTATATGCTCGAAAAAGAACAATATATGCTCGATAGATATGCTCGAAAAACCCATTATAGGCTCGAAAATAACAATATATGCTCGATAGATATGCTTGAAACACCCATTATATGCGGTTAAACATGCAGAATATGCTCGAAAAACACCGTTAAAAACTATAAAAAGGAAAGTGAGACGAAAAAAAAAACAATAACATACTCGCATTCAAGTTTTTCATGTATAGGGTCTACAAGAGAATTGTTCTTATAACATTTACAGTTTAAAAGTTAATTTACAAAATATTCAGAATTAGGCGAGTCAATGAAGTAGATCTGCATTGGACTGTACAACAAGAAATTTTCTAAGTTTTCAGTTTTGAATGATTTTCTTCAATCAGTCAATAAAAGTTTCAATGACGAGAACGACCTCATTAAAGGTTAAAAACCTGCAGTTCTATTATTCTCAACATATAGGCTTTTCAATAATTATTTCTGTTTTCGAACCTTAAGGATGGTAAGGGTCCGAATTCTGGGGAGAATTCAAAGAAAAAGAAACTATTTAGACGAAACCCACAAGAATATGCATTTATATGCTTCTATTCTGAAAACCGCGGTTTTATGCATTTATATGCTCGATAAATTTCAATTCTGTTGGTCCCAGACAGGTGAAAATACCACCGAAAGGCTTCTTTCAATGTATACTATTCGGGGAAAAAATATGCAAATATGCTTGAATCCGAGCCCTAGTTATAACACTTTGTCCTTTTCAAGGAGTATAATTGAATGTTGGTTGTAGTAGCTTTTTGAAATACAACGTGCTATAGGGATATAAAACATGAATATGAGATGCCCTTTGCTAGTGCTACCTCTGTAAAAAAAATCATTCAATTCGATTTCACCGTGTTTGAATTGATATGGGGAATCGATTTGCACACATACATTGCCGCTATCTGCAAACTATTGTCCTGATGACCTTGTAGTTCAGTCAAAAGATGCTTCCCACAAAAAGGTATGTTGTTGCAAAATTTGGTAGATCAGGTTGGTCGTAATTTGATTTAAGCTTTTAACATTTGGGTGGCCGCCATTCCCTTTCCGTCAAGATGGCGGTGATATAAAACATGACACTGAGGTGCCCTTTGAAAGAGCTACCTTTGTACCAAATTTTGTTCAATTTGGTTTTACCGTGTTTGAATTGATAGGGGAAATCGATATGCACACATACATGGCCACCATATACAAACTATTGGACTGATGATCTTGTAGCTTAGGCAAACAACGCTTCTCACATAAAGGTATGTTGTTGCACAATTGAGTAGTGATCAGATGATTAGGTTGGTCGTAATTTGATTTAAGCTTTTTACATTTGGGTGGCCGCCATTACGTTTCCGTCAAGATGGCGGCAATATAAAACATGACACTGAGGTGTTCATTACTAGTTCTACCTCCAAACCAAATTTTGTAGTAGTAAAAGAAGTATAAAACAAAGTCCTCGATTCTTGGATGTTACGGGTAATCTCAAGAACCACCCATGGATTTTGATGCGGTTTTCACCATTCTGTAAATGATATCTCGAGGAACGTTTCTATAGAAACACATTCATTTATGACTGGAGAATGCCGAGCACTAACGATTTCAGTGAATCTAGTCAAAGGAAAACCTGTTGTCCGTGCGCCTTTTAAGCTTACGCTGGGTAAACCGATAAATTAATATATCTACATACTATATTGTGATCCCACCGACAGTAGTGGCTACGCTGTCTAAAGCGCAGCATTAGGTCATGGGGCCAAGCTCTCTGCTGACTCGGTAGACGCGTGGGTTCGAGCCCCACCGTCGGCCGTCCTTGAAATGGTTTTCCGTGGTTTCCCATTTTCAACACCAGGCAAATGCTGGGACGGTACCTTCTGACAGGCCACGGCCGCTTCCTTCCACATCCTTGCCCAGTTTCATTGACCATCATTCATTTCATCTCTCATTAAGTCCTCTCATGAGGTTGGCATCAGGAAGGGCATCCGGCCGTAAAATCCATGCCACAAAGACTTCCATCGCATATCATCCCCGACCCCGTTAGAAAACGGGAATAATAAGGGGTAGACATACACTATATTGTGATCCCGTAAACAAATTCCATTGGGCGCCACTCATTTCCACAATGAGAAAGAAATACAGAACACATAAGACTCTCCTCCCGGGCAGCAGGACAACAAAGCTTGCATATGGCAAAACACTCTCCCCCCCCCCCCTCCACTCTCGTAGAAATAATATATGTAAAGAGTAAATATGGAAATGACCAAATAACCACTACTGAGTATAATGATAGGAAGGAAAGCATAATATTTAATAAATCAATCTATTTCTTACTAACCGGAAAGTGCCGTGCATTACATATTCTATTGGATACCTAGGAATACTTGTGGTTGGGGTATAATGTGCATTAAGGTGTTCTTTATTTACCGCAAACCTGCGATGTAACTGGTTTATCTTATAAAGGATCATTTCACGGATACTTCTCCGTTATTTAAAGATATGAATCTTCTCTATTAAACAATTACATTCACTAGGACATGTAGAAATCTCGTCGTATTTCATAACAACCGCATCCATTCGATACCAAACAATAATATAATGAAATAACTTTTTACCAAAGCGTGTATATATCCAGTCACCGCCACCTAGATCCTTGTCAGTTTCTAAACAATGCGTTAGATCGACGTTATACCGTGTCGCTCCTAAGTAGGTTACGCTTCATATAGAACACAAGGCCATCAGGCAACAGCCTGGATACTAACTTCCACTCTACAAATGGGCACTTTCCGATTAAATTAATATAAGATACAACTATACAAGACAATAAACAATGGAAAGGAGAGTCAGTGCAGATCCAAGATCTGTCACAATATGTATAAGAATTGAAGCGTATGCAGGAACAAACGTCTATGTTACATTTAGTGTAATTTGTGTTATTCACGGAACAGACATATACAATGTCTTCTGAATACGCATTTCTCAAAATATGGCTTTAGTATTATCGAAATTCTAAAGCGAAATGGACTTTCAAATATAGAACGAAAGTCTGTGCTACATCGCTTCCCGCTCGAACGCGGCAATAATGTTATGAAGCGAATGGATATAACGAACACATTCTCGCCAAGAGGCTATTCTGGTGTTATCAGCTGTGCATTACTAAGCTTATTAGTGCAAGTTATTGTGTTGAGACCAAAAGGAAATGCACCCTAGTTGTGCTTTGAAACTATACTGTATTGGTTTACGGAACAGAAGTCTATGTTACGTCAAACCGCGTAGCCCTTTACCACGGACAACACTCACATTTATTGCTGTTTTTCTCAATACGTAAGAAATGTAACGTAGGCGTTTTTTTCCACATAAGCTTCATTTGTTCAGCATAAAAGTGATACAAATAAATCCACGACAGCATACCTCTATCTTTAATACAACGACCACTGTAAGTTTTTTACGTTTTCATTTCTTCCAGCAATCTCCATTCAGTGGAAATTTAAATTACTAAGCTTCGGAACGAGTTTACGAGCTAGCGAGCGAGCCTATTACCCCAGCTTGGGCCAACTTGAAACTGTCGAGTCGTGTCGAGTTAAGACTTCAGAGAAGAGTATATGTGTTTTGAGTTTCGCTGTTCACCTCGGCTTTTCTGAATTGCGTCTGGGACCTGCCGTCCATGTGCCTTTTAAGCCTTCGCTGGCGGCTTCGGTGACGCTGTTGGTAGCATGCTGAGCTTCTATGCCCAAGGTCGCGAGTTCAAACCCGGCCGAAGTCGTCGGATTTTTAGAGCGTTAAAAATCCCGCAGTATGCCTTCCTTCGGAGGGGGAGTAAAGCCGGCAGTCCCATGTCATAGATATGTGGCATGATAAAGAACCTTCCAGTAATTACACCTGTGTGAAGCTAAATTCTAGGTTATCTTTGACTAACACTCCTAGGTTCCAACGTTCGTCGCCAGGAGCCAACTTCGGCGGCATCTAGTAACAATGTGCAGAACTAGTTGGTCGTTGACGGTGGTGTTTGGCAGCAAATTTGGATCTAATTGAAAATCGATTGTATGCAGTCCTTACTTCAATCGAAAAAAAACTGATAACACACACTAATACAGCCATCACAATTTACATCGGTTATTAGCCAGTTTCTACACATACCCAAAGTACACGGGGCTACATGACCACGTTGTAACAGCCCCTAAACTAAGGAACCAACCAAGCTTACGCTGGGTAAACCATTGAAGCGAAATAATAGAAAATGATATAGAAAAGAGTGCTTACAGACCCAGTATAAGCCAGAAAACAATCACCATATGTGATAGGCCATATGTCATATGGCCTACAAGAAATATACTGTATAAACATATTCTTATGTACTGATTTCATAAATGAACTTAATTGCATAAAATAACATTTTAATGCACTATCAGCCTCCGTGCCTTAGGCGGCAGCACGCTGGCATCTCACCGCTGGGTCCGTGGTTCAAATGCCGGTCACTCCATGTGCGATTTGTGCTGGACAAAGCGACAACAGACAGGCTTTTCTCCGGGCACTCTGTTTTTCCCTGTCACAATTTCATTCCAGCAACACTCTCCACTATCATTTCATTTCATCTGTCATCCAGTTAATCATTTCCCCAGGGAAGTGCGACAGGCTTCCGCAGCCGGTACAGTTCATATCCTCGCCGCTAGATTGGGTCTTCATTCATTCCATTCCCTGACCCAGTCGATCGACTGGAAGCAGGCTGTGGATTTAACGTACTACAGTAATCAGATGTGAGAGGTGTACTGCTCAAGGAAGCAGGATAAAATACGACTTTTGATAGCTGCAGTGATTGCAAATTTGACAAACTTATATAAATCAAAGGAGTTGAAGAGGCGTGAGGTGGTAAAAACAAAAGATTTTAAACTCAGCAATTTTTCTAGGTTTATGCCTTGTCTTGTGTGGATTTTCGCCTAGGAATACCAAGCTGGCTCATCAGCAGGCTCTTGATGTTCTCCGCCCAGACCGCCACAGGAGTAGCGAACATTGCACTATCGGTACCTCCCTCCTTATGAAGCGCTCGTGCGCCTCTAACTACGAGAGCTAAAAGCTCTAAAAGCCGTTCACCTCCCTACAAAGGCTTGGTGTTCCTAGACGAAACCCCACACAAGACACGGCATAAACCTAGAAATATTGCTGAGTTTTAATTCCCGGGCCGTGAATGCCAATATACCAAAAAAAGATTTATTGAAATTCCTGGTTCAGCGGAGAGGAAACTGGAGTGTTAATTTTGTGTAGCTATTTTCTCGATTATGAACAGAATGCATTGGTTTAAACGTTTAAAGGCATTGTAAAGTTATAACGGGGTCTTGGTGTGTTTCAGTAAAGCGTTCCAAACGTTTTCCGGCACTTTGGGCCGCCAAAATAAGCACATCAACATAAAGAACATGTGGTCTCTGAGGCCACTCAAAGGTGCTGTGGACGTAAACATGTGCAACTCGACTGGAGCCCACTTTGTTGCCTTGGTAACCATATATCAGCCCAGAACACTCGTGCATATCTTGAAATAAGACTTTCGAAGAAATTTGGATACTGTAGGCTATTATGGATTTTTTATACTAAAATATTATATTGGTGGCACTGATTTTTAGCCTACTCTTCACATTTTGCAAAAATGAGGAAAAAATAGACTTATGAGATTGGGCAAATGTGTGTCAGTCTGTCTGTCTGTCTGTCCTTCTGTCCGTCTGTCTGTCTGTCTGGCTGTGTGTGTGGTGTTCCCGCCCCCCAACCTTTAAACTCCTAAACGGCTGCAGCAATCGAAACAAAATTTGATAGGAGGAAAGAACTATACCTGAATATCTCACGGCCATATTTGAAAATGATGTCAGTGCTACCAACTGCTGAAAAATCACAATTGAAATTTGAGCTCATGTTGGATATCTTGGAAGATATGAATCGGAGCTATTTCAAAATTGGCACACGTATAGATAATAATATTGCAGTTTAATTTCCAGGAGGCCATACATGGCAGTGTTGCCAAAATGATTATAAGCCTGCTGATAGGTCCACATTTAAAATGCATATAACTTCTACACTATCAATTGGATTTCAACCAAATTTCGTAAGTGCTATGTGTACATACACAGATATGACTGTGCGTATTCTTAAGAGTAACCAGGGCTGCCAACTGTTAATAAATGCTCTCAATTTGTTTTAATCCAAATACCCATATATCAGAGAGTATGCAAGCCGACAGTTTTAAACTATGCACACGTATAGTACCTGACATTCTATATTAATTTGGAGTAACTTATATACGTCAGTGCTACCAACATGATTCTAAGCCTACTGAGACGTCCAACTTTAAATACATGTAACTTCTATACTAACTAATGGATTTCATTCAAAATTGGCACAACAATAGATCATATTATTTCTGACCAATACATGCTTGGCATTGTTGCCAACATGATTTTACGCGCGCTGTTATATCCAATGTTTAACTGCATGTAACGTCCATGCTATCCATTGGACTTCAACCAAATTTTGTATTCTGTACCTTAAGAGATGGAACTAAGAATATATTTAGTCACCAGGGCTACCAACTGTAGTTCTCTATTAGGCTATATTATGCCAGGTATACAGTATTTCGAACTAATTAGAAATTTCGATATTACCAACTTAATTTCGTCATTATTCTTGATAGATCCATATAGATTAATCATTGGCATGAATCTTAAATTTTAAGAAAATTAGGCTCTTTAGTTCGTCACGGAACTTCTTGTTAAAATGTTAATTGACATTTGGTGACGTTAGAAGAAAAAGTCGTAATTTTGAACGGATTGTTGCATCATTAAAGATGCTTTGTCCACCACAGAGAGTTCGGGCTATCTCGCAATCCATAGGCGTTAACTCTTTCAATAATACCGTGAAGACCATCCCTATAGGACGGAGCCACGGATGCACCGCGTGACGGGTGGACCCCTGTGTGTAGCCGTCTGTCGAACAAGGCACTGGCGTTGGCGAGAGTGGAGCGCCCAACTAATTTAACACATTTACACTTTTTACGTATTTAATATTCACGTTTACTTACATGAATTTCGCAGTAGTTGCTGGAAATGCTGTCTTTTTTGATGTGTTAACATCTTTCCACTCGGTTGCTGGATATTTTTGTGGGAGTGATTTAGAAAAATGGGACAGAAGTGGATCGGAACGATCGAGGTGGCACCAGCTGGCACACATCCGTTCGATGGAACGGAAGTGTGATCGAACGGAAGTGTGCTAGCTGGCAGTGGTGGATCGAACGGAAGTGTAAGACGCACTGCCAACTCGATCGATGGATCCAGCTGGCAGTGGTAAGATCCAGCTGGGAGTAGTAAGAAAAGAAATGAGCACGCAGTGTCGGAAATTGATACCATGACGTACTCTCGGCCATGTGGAATGTATATGACATACTGAACGGTAAACTCTCATGCGAACTCTGGTGGGAAGTGATTGAAAAAAAAGCACATGGTACATGTTCTTCAAGGGCACAGTATCAGTATTTAAATGGTAAAATGCCTTAATATCAAACATTGTAATTAGTCGGCATTGCACGATGCTATTCAAATATTAAACCACATAACGGTAATACAGTCATCAATATAATATAAACGTTGTGGTTATACGAGAATTGACCAAGCCTTCATGAACTATTGCTGAATAAATTCTCTTTACTCACAACAGGGCCTATTCATAAGGCATTTTAAACTCAATTTCACGCAGGAACATTATCGAAACAAGCAAAATATAAATGAAATTCAATTCCGTAATGCAGTATTATTGGAACGTGGAAATAAGTCACCATCTTGTGCACAACATTTGAGTAGTCGA
Source organism: Meconema thalassinum (assembly GCA_946902985.2). Lineage (NCBI taxonomy): Eukaryota > Metazoa > Arthropoda > Insecta > Orthoptera > Tettigoniidae > Meconema > Meconema thalassinum. The sequence continues at coordinate 144,956,570 of OX336399.1, forward strand.
AACAGCCGTGGGGTTAGCGCCTATGACTGTGAATCTAGAGATCTTGGGTTCGAATCCCGGACGGGGTAGGTATTTTTGGTACCAGATTATCAGTTTAAACGATATTTATCATATCAATATGGCTCATTTTAACAGAATCCGTATGAAATTACGTGTTGGTATGTGAATCAGGAGGTCCCGTTTATAAGGAATTTAAGGTTAAGAGCGGTGTCGCGTCTATTAATCTAGTTGATCCATATCGTATTCTTTATTTAGGCTAGAGCTGGTGGAAGCTACAAATCATCTAATAAAATGAGTTCCATATTATAAACTACAATATCTGTAAAACACTCCCTTTTACAATAGATTAATATTTGTGCCAATAATAGTGTAAAATACCGGTGTATAAACAATTTCTTGGAGGTTTCTTCTATGTCAGATGTTACATATCATATGCGACTACTGTAAGGCTCATAACTTTATTTTTCTTGACACACGTTGCACCGACGTAGGAAGTTTTGTTACGCTGATATTTCGTATCAGCGCAGTTATTTCGTACTTGCGAAGCTCCAGAGTACGCGAATTGTTTCTGTATAGCCTACCTTTTGTTTGATGTTCCTCCACAAGTAAACATCACACGGCGCAGAAACTTGCGAAGTAATTTACTGTAAACTTCTTTTTGAGAAGATAAGTAATCACTAGAAAAATTCGATGTTTTGTTGTGTACTTAACCATGTTCACGTGATACGACGCAGGCTACACTACTTCACAGCAAGTCTTAATTATCCCAACTAAGGTATCTTGCCAGCTGCGAATGTAATAAATGTTGTGACAGCAACTAGGGCTTCATGACCCGCTGTTGTAATCGGCACATGCTATAAATGTGACGGTGAGTCATTGCGATGTTATGCGGCAAAGCCTTTGGAATTTTTCGTTCTATAAGGATGGTCCTCACTGTATTAAGTAGTAAGATGTTTTAATAGCAACATATAGATGTCTCTACTGAACTAAAATGCATAGGCCTAGATGACAAACACTTGTTGCCATGAACCACTGGATATCCTTGGTATTTTATTTGTCCATGTTATTCACCCCTCAGCCCTAACATACAGTATGCAAGTTGAAAAGCAGCTACACCACTGTATGTTTCAACGAACCCACACAGTCACTATAAATGGCAAATTGAACGGTCTATCAGTTCCAGACTCTTCTATCTCCTCGCAAGAGAAACATTCCTCATCGAGGACCTAAGGACTCTACCCAGCACTCGAGCCTCGGAAAATCTTTTATCAACATTAAAAGCTATAAGAGAAGAAGTACCCCCAAAGCTTTATGGGACGGGGGCTATGGTAGATCGGACATGGACCACATCCAGCTTTGAGATGAGGCACGTGTTTACCAGAATGGCGGTACACGGATTCCATCATCTCATCTGTGTGAACACATCATACCATGAGCCAGCTGAGACGTGTGAGTGCAACTTATGCGGACAAACATGTAAACGCTACCACATAGAATTGTAAAAAAAAAAAAAAAAAAAAAAAAAAAAAAAAAAAAAAAAGAACCCAATCAATTACAGACTATGCAAACCAAGGCACCAGAACGCAAACTTGAAATTACTTGAATAATTTGTATTGTATGTCCATTTGGCTGCAATAAAAGTATTATTATAAATATACCGAAATTGCCAAGTAGGGAATTGTTTGAAGAGTAAGCAATGATAAATTCTATTGCCACAAGAGTCATTAAAATTGGTCGGCTAGAACAGTGCTTTCCAAACATCTACCATCAAGTGTGTCGTGAGATTCGTCGTACTTATAAATTCAGGATAGAAAGCGAATAAAGAACTTGTGATAAAACAGTTACCTTGCTTCACATCATTCGGCGTATTAGCCTGGATGGATATTTTCCAACACTGAATGTAAACCAATATGACTGGTTAAGAAATCTTTATGCACCCTCCAGCTCTTGTGAAGTTCAACTTATCGAAGAGGAGGAACTGGTGGAACTTAAAAACAACTAGACTATAAAACTTAAGTACCAAGGTTCAGAATTAGACAGCTTCTGGGTTTCTATTCAAGATTTTCCTCACCCGTTCTGTTGCAGTTTACTACGACATATTCATGTGAAAGTGCGTTCTCTGTTATGGATTATACAAAAACAGTTAAACGTGGAAGTTTGAGAATGTTAGAGGAGGAAATGCGTGTGAATTTGTCCTGCATCCGACCCGATATAAAGCAGATTTAAAATGGTCGCCAAGCCCATAGCAGTCATTGAATTGGAACATCAAGGTGCACGTTTTGTATCTATGAAAAATGTGTTTAATATAGCCTATTATACTTGGAAAGTCATATAGGCCTATATACTAGGAAAAAATTAATTTTCTTAAAATCAATCTCCCTTGTTGAAATAGTCTGGTTGGTTGGTTCCTCAGTTTAGGGGCTGCGACAATGCAGTAAATGTTGCCCCGTGTACTTTGGATGTGTGTAGAATCTCTCTGATAGCCGGTGTTAATTGTGATGGCTGAATTAGTGTCAGGGGCGTATATACAATTGTTTTTCTGGGGAGGGGGCTGACCCTCCTGGAAAATTGTGAGTATTCTCTGGAGATTGTCACCGCAAAATACCCAGAAGTATTAACCAATATCTTAGAGCATAAAACTTAGTGTAATTATTTTAGATAAGAGTTCATTGTCAAATTCTAAGTTTATATAGCCTACAATTATTAGTGGAAATACAACAAGTAGTTCCGTGAAGAACTATACAGCCTATTTTCATATATCCTGCTCATGTTAATTGCCTCTATCAACATACAAAATTTCAGTTTAATTGCTGTAACAGATTCGTAGATATTGAGAACCGTCTAAATATTTCAGATGGTCGCCAGGTTGGATTTTTATTCTTGTACTATTACATTAAGATTATAGTGTACGTGTGGTATTCAAACTTCAATCGCATGATTAGAACACAAGAAGTAAAAACGAGATTTTAAAATTTCGCACAGCAGCCATCTTGTGATTATGCGAACAATTGAAATAAATTAGATGCCAGTGGATCAACATTTGTATAAGCATTTAACGTGCAACGTTTCACGGCACTCGGATAGTTAATTCGCGAGAATCGTCCATTTAAATATTTATACTTCGCGTCGCCGCCATGTTGGATTTGTGCTCACCAAGTTACTGAAAGTCCTATAGGTGAACATATGTTCATAGTCTCTATGAATATTTAAAAAAATCAGTTTGGTTGCTGTAAAAGATTCATAGATATTGAGAACCGTCTAAATATTTCGGAAGCTCACCATTTAGGATTGTTATATGTATAGGCCATAGAGTTATGTACCATTCAAGGACAATTATTGCCTAGGTTCATTAGTCAAACTTTCACTTCGATCGCATGATTACGACACAAGAAATAAAAACTTAATTTTAAAATTTCGCACAGCCGCCATCTTGAGGTTATGTAAACAATTGAATTAAATTAGATGGCAGTGCATTACAATCTGCAAAATCATTTACTGTACCACATTTCACTGCGCTCAGAGAGTTAAATCACGAGAAAAGTCTATTAAATTATTTCAAATTCGCTTGATCACCATGTTCATTTTGTACTTTACAGATTTATGAAATATACATAGGTAAACTTGTATCAGTACCCTTTATCACCGTACAAAATTGCAGTGTGATATCTGTAATAGTTTCGGAGATATAGAATGTCAGTGAAATATTTCGCACAGCCGCCATTGTGAGGTTATGTAAACAATTGATTTAAATTAGACTCCAGTGCATTACAATGAGTATAAACAATTGCTGTACCAAGTTTCATTACGTTTGGATAGTTAAATCGCGAGAAAAGTCTATTTAAAAGTCTCAAATTCGCTTGGCCGCCATGTTGGTTTTGTAGTCAGCAGGTTTTTGAAAGTCTCATAGGTGCACTTCTAGTAGTGCCCTTTATCTCCGTACACAATTTCATGGCGATATCGGTAATAGTTTCGGAGATATTGAATGCTAGTGGAATATTTCGCACAGCCGCCGTGTTGGATTGGTGAGACGTAACAAAATTTGAAGGGCACGGTCGAGGTCGCCGGGAATAGCGTTATGAACTCACCGAGTTTCATTGAAATCGCTCCAGCCTTTTAGATTTTATTATGGGGACACACACACACACACCTCACACACACACACACACACACACACACACACACACACACGGACAAAAGGTGATCTCATAAGCCTATTTTTTCAAAATTGAAAATAGGCTAAAAATGTTGTAAAATACAACAAAACACAGAAACAAATTTCATACTTAATGAATTTTCTATTATGGCCTATGGTGTATGAATGGCCAATTTATTAAGCAGAAAGGTAAACAGTTTTTTTTGGACATAATAATAATTTATTTCTCAAAAGTACCGTACTGTGGAATTCTCAGTTTTGCCTCACAGGGCCGAGTGTACCCCGTTCCAGCCCTCAGACCAGAATTACAATTTCTTGGCAGAGCCGGGAATCGAATTAGGACCTCCGGGGCGGCAGTCAAGAATGCTAGCCACAATGCCACGAGGTAGTCTACTGTAATATCAATCTTAATATTGTTTATAACTTAACCAATAACTTAACATTAGGGTACAACCTAATTTACAATTATTTTATGCTATTACCAAAACAACACTTTCTTTATGTTTATAGTTTTATTTTCGGGAGGGGCTGATTGGTGTGTGTCATCTGTTTTTAATGCAAGTAAGGACTGCAGACATTGGATTTTCAATTGGTTCAAACTTTTGCTACCAAATGTCACCGTCAACGACCAACTAGTCCTGAACTTGGGTACTAAATGCCACCTGGGCTGACTCCTGGCGACGAACGTTGGAACCTGAGAGCGTTATTTAAATCTAACCCATAACTTAGCTTCACACAAGTGAAATTAGTGGAAGGTTTTTTATCATGCCATCTATGACATGGGACCGCCGGCTTTACTTCCCCTCCGAAGCAAGGCATACTGAAGAAATTTAACGCTCTTAAAAAATCCGATGATTTCTGCCGAGTTTGATCCCGCGACCTTGGGTATATACATTCAGCATGCTGCCAACTACGCCACCGAAGCCGGCTTAAAATAGTCTATGTTTATATTTAAAATAATTACATGGGTGTCATATAGAATTATTTGTGCTAATAGGGTGTCGTTGTTTGAGTCTTCCGTCTTTTGACTGGTTTGATGCAGCTCTCCATGTCTCCCAGTTCTGAGCTAATCGTTTCATCTCTACATAGCTACCATACCCTACATCCCAGGCAATCTGTTAAACATATTCTAACCTTGGTCTACCCCTACAGTTCTTGTCCTCGACCCTTCCTTCCATAATTAAGCTTGCTATTCCTGGGTGTCTTAGTATGTGTCCTACCAACCTATCTCTTCTCTTCATTAGCAGTCGCCAGAAACATCTCTCCTCTCCCACTCGTGTTAATACCTCTTCGTTTGTAACCCTATCTACCCATCTGATCATCATTCTCCTGTAACACCACATTTCAAATGCTTCAATTCTCCTCTTATCTGCTGCACCAATAGTCCACGTTTCACTTCCATAGAGCGCCACGCTCCAGACAAAGGCTTTCTAAAAATGACTTCCTAATACCTAAATCTATATTCGAAGTCAACAGGTTCCTTTTTTGAAGAAATGCTTTCCTTGCCTGAGCCAACCTACTTTTTATATTATCATTTCGAATGATCTTGTCGACTTCGTCGTTATGGTTGGAGTCCATCGTTATGCATTACGGACACGGACACGGTGACGGACGTGACGTCATGCAGCCGCGCGGGAACGTGACGTCATGCTCACGCGGGGAGCGAGAACCAGACGCTAATGATTATTGGAGTCTGTTGAAAGAGGCCTGGCGTCGAGCGACCTTTTAAAAATCAGAAACTCACTCCACAAATCTGTAAATCAGTATTCTTCCCTTATTTCAGATACACTATTCATTAAACAAACATATATGGCATAGTCATGACCCCTTCATGGAGTAGGCTATTGTCTTAATCTGGACACTCATACTACATCCTTACACTAATTCAAATTTACGGCCAAATGATCCTTCTGACAGGGAGGCAAAGGTTTCCGCCGGCTTGCCTGGGATGATGGGCCACAAAACCGCTATCAAAATGTACACAATTTACGCTTTATTCAACCAAACACATCTCTAATACAAGTACAAGAAACACATTTCTTCCCGTGACCCTTAAAGAGGTGCCCGCGCGGGAAGCCTACGTTAATGGGTAATGCAGTCTGTTGAAAGAGTTCTGGGGCTTCGAGCAAAGCGAGAAGCCCTCCTGAGCCTTTCTAACATGTGTAGCATTTGTAGCATGCGTCATTTGAAATGATACAACGTCTAGTCTTTCAGACTGACTGATTTTTTATATCCTCTTTGCTTCGTCCATCACTGGTTATTCTGCTTCCTAAGTAACAGAAGTCTCCTACTTCCTTCAGCTTTTCACCTGCCAATTTGATCTCCATAGAGGTTTCTGATTTATTTCGGCTGCATTCCAGTATTTTTGTTTTACATTTATTAATTTTCATCATGATTTCTTTCCGTAAGACGGAGTCCATACCATTCAAAAACTCATTCAAATCCTCAGGCTTGTCGGCCAAGATGACGATGTCATCAGCAAATCTCAGAGTTGAAATTATTTCTCCTTGAATCTTAACTCCCACTTTAAATTTTTCTACAATTTCCTTCATTGCTTGTTCAATGTAAAGATTGAAAAGTATGGGTGATAAGTTGCAGCCTTGAATTACACCTTTCTGAACACCAGCATCTCTCTCATGTCCTTCAGCTCGAATGACTGCTCTCTGGTTTCTGTATCGATTGTATATCACCCTCCTATCCCTGTACTTTATTCCAATATATTTCTAAATGCCAATTTTGATAGGGTGTCGCCCTGAGAAAAATTTGGGAAAGCTCTGGGCTAGAACGTCAAACAATTCGTAACAAATATTTGAATGCCTTACATCACCTGTACGTCATCACTTGTTCCTTCGTATTTTATACAACTCTACTTCCTTTTCTGTATTAATTAAGGGACTTGCAAACAATTTTCTTCCGTTTATTTTGTATTCGTTCCAATGAGATGGAAATACTCCTCTCCGCCCTCACACAGTCTACTCAATGCCATTTTAATTGAATCAAGCCGTACAAATCCCTGCAGGCTCAAGTAATATAAACCTCCCCACCTAGCGCGAGGCAGACAGACACTACTTGAGCGTCATCCATTATTGCAGCCACGTTTCATGATAGATCCCACAGGATCTCGTATTGGGACTTACAAAGAAGATTAATTTCTTGAGGACAACAATCATCGCACATTCTGCTCACGTAGGAGGTCCTCAAGTCGCCCCTCTGACCCCTTATTGCACCGGGAGATGATAAACGATGGATCTGCACGGGCTGGTGTGTCGCGCCCGTCAACGATTTGAGATATGTTTCCCCTTCATTGAGGTGTACTCGCTATGGGGAATGCATTATAACACTGTGAGCTGTAGAGCTCAACATTTGATGTGTTTCAGTCGATCAACACGATAGTACCCAATTGTGATGGGTTATTAAGTTGCAATATTGTAAGTGTAACAAGTAGTTCCGTGAAGGACTATACAGCCTATATTCATATATCCTACTCATGTTAATTGCCTCTATGAACATACAAAATTTCAGTTTAAAGGTTGTGATAGATTCATAGATATTGAGAACCGTCTAAATAGTTTAGGGACAATTATTGCCTAGGTTCATTATTCAAACTTTCACTTCGATCGCATGATTACCACACAAGAAATAAGAACTTAATTTTAAAATTTCGCACAGACGCCATATTGAGGTTATGTAAACAATTGAACTAAATTAGATGCCAGTGCATTACAATATGTAAAATCATTTACTGTACCACATTTCAAACGCTCAGAGAGTTAAATCACGAGAAAAGTCTATTAAAATGTTTCAACTTCGCTTGGCCGCCATGTTCGTTTTGTACTTTACAGGTGTATGAAATATACATAGGTAAACTTGTATCAGTACCCTTTATCACCGTACAAAATTTCAGGGTGATATCTATAATAGTTTCGGAGATATAGAATGTCAGTGAAATATTTCGCACAGCCGCCGTTTTCAGGTTATGTAAACAATTGAACTAAATTAGACTCCAATGAATTACAATGTTCATAAACATTTGCTGTAACAAGTTTAATTACGTTTGGATAGTTAAATCGCGAGAAAAGTCTATTTCAATGTCTCAAATTCGCTTGGCCGCCATGTTGGTTTTGTAGTCACCATATTTTTGAAAGTCACATAGATGAACTTCTAGTAGTGCCCTTTATCACAGTACACAATTTCAGGGCGATATCTGTAATAGTTTCGGAGATACTGAATGCTGGTGAAATATTTCGCACAGCCGCCATGTTGGATTGGTGAGACACAATAAAATTTGAAGGGCACAGTCGGAGTCGGCCAGAATAGTGTTATGATCTTACCGAGTTTCATTGTAATAGCTCCAGCCGTTTAGAAGTTATTAGGGACACACACACACACACGGACAAAAGGTGATCTCATAAGCCTATTTTTTTTCATAAAATGAAAATAGGCTAAAAAATCCACAGCCTGCTTCCAGTCTCCGACCGGGTTAGGAATGGAATGAATGAAGTCCCCATCTAGCGGCGAGGATATGGACTGTGCCGCCTGCCGAGACCTGACGCACCCCTCTGGGACAGTGATTAAATGAATGACAGATAATATGAAATGATAGTGGAGAGTGTTGCTGGAATGAAATGTTGACAGGGAAAAACGGAGTACCCGGAGAAAAACCTGTCTGCCTCCGATTTGTCCAGCACAGATCTCACATGGAGTGACCGGGATTTGAACCACGGACCCAGCGATGAGAGGCCAGCGTGCTGCTGCCTAAGCCACGGAGGCTTAATATTGTAAGTGTACTTATTGTAAATATTTTCACCCATACTTTTAGACATAGATTTCATAGCCTAAGGTAACGGATCTGATGATGACCGCTTGACGATCGAAACTGGTCATCCAAGTGTATTTATTAATCTTATGTATTTCTTTTTCAGGATTAGTGAATTGATTACGGTCATGTAGCTCCGTATATTTGTGTGTGTGGTTGTGTGTGTGAAAGTTGTCTGATAAACTGTGTTATTGTGAATCCTATATTAGTGTTTGTAGTTGTAATTCAGATGAGGATTTGGAAGGAGGCGGCCATGGCCTCAAGGTCTTTGCCCGGTGAAATCTACCTCCGCTTTCCGGTGTGCCAAGAGGGATTGTTTTATAGTTTTCTCCATCCAGTGTTTTAGTTAGGCGGCTTCGGTGGCGTAGTTGGTAGCATGCTGAGCTTCTATGCCCAAGATCGCGGGTTCAAACCCGGCCGAAGGCGTCGGATTTTTAAGAGCGTTAAAAATCCCTCAATACGCCTTCCTACGGAGGGTAAGTAAAGCTGGTGGTCCCATGTCATAGATTTATGGCATGTTAAAGAACCTTCCACTAATTACACCTGTGTGATGCTAAATTATACAGGATACGTTCGTTGCCAAGAGCCGACTGCGGTGGAGTCTAGTAGCTAAGTTCTGTACTAGTAGACGTTAACGGTGGCGTTAGGCGGCAAAAGTAGGACCTATTTGAAAATTTCAAAGTCCGCAATCCTTACTTGAATTAAAAAAACAGATAACACACACTTATAGAGTCATCACACTTAACACCGATTATCAGACAGATTCTACTCACACACCCAAAGTACACGGGGCTACATGACCGCGTTGTCGCAGCCCCTAAACTGAGGAACCAACGAACCAACCTGTTTTAGTTTGATGTAAGTGAGTAGTTAGTTTTATCATTCCACCATCATTTTCACTATCACCCATACCATACCTTGATGTTAGACTCATGAAAAGAGTAATTACACTCAACCTCGTGAGGTCAAACTGAGAAGAAGTGAGTTCGATTTCTATCTAAGACATCGTGGAATTGGTTTTCCTTGGTTTCCCACTTCTACTCCAGGCAAATGCCGGGATGGTACCAAGCATAAAGCCATGGCCACTTTCTACGCAAATCCTACCTCAATTACAAATATTCAAACTAGTACAGACTTCACAGTGACGCAGGTTATCAGACAAATTCTACACGCCCCCATGCACACGAGAATACATGACCACGATGTCGCAAAGTCCCTAAAATAATCAACAACAACAATTGAAGGGATCATTCCAAGAACCAGATAAGTACAAAAATTAAATTGTTCATAAACTACAAAAAAAAAACAAAAAACAGTGTAGCTTCATTTGTGCTCAATGAAAACAAGAAGTTCCGTGAAGAACTATACAGCCTACTTTTCATGCCAATCTAGCATAATGACAAAATTAAGTTGGTAATATCGAAATATCAAATTAGTTCAAAATATACCTGGTATAATGTAGCCTAATAGAGCACTACAGTTGGCAGCCCTGGTGACTGAATATATTTTTAGTTCCATCTCTTAAGGTACAGAATACAAAATTAGGTTGAAGTCCAATGGACGTTACATGCAGTTAGACACTGGATCTATCAGCACGCGTAAAAGCATGTTGCCAAAAATACCAAGCGTGTGCTGGTCAGAAATAATCTGAAATATTATATCTTGTTGTGCCAATTTTGGATGAAATCCATCTGTTAGTATAGAAGTTACATGTATTTTAAAATTGGACATATCAGCAGGCATAGAATCATGTTGGCAGCACTGCGTTGTATTAATTACTCCAAATTAATCTAGAATGTCAGGTGCTATACGTCTGCAAAGTATAGAGCTGTTGGCTTGCATACTTTCTGATATATTGATATTAGGGTAAAAAATATGGACAGCATTTATTAACAGTTGGCAGCCCTGATTGTTCTTAACAATATTTTCAGTCATATCTGTTATGGTACACGTAGCACATACGAAATTTGGTTGAAATCCAACTGGTAGTATTGAAGTTACATGTATTTAAAAATTGGTACTATCAGCAGGCTTATAATAATGTTTGTCATACTTTCTGATATATTGGTACTTGGATAAAAAAATAGAGAGAGCAATTATTAACAGTTGGCAGCCCTGGTGGCTTTTAAGAATACGCTCAATCATATCTGCTTATGTACAGATATTACATACAAAATTTGGTTGAAATCCAATTGATAGTGTAGAAGTTATATGCATTTAAACATTGGACCTATCAGAAGGCTTAAAATTATTTTGGCAACACTGTCATTGTTAGCCTCCTGGAAATTAAACTGAAATAGTATTATCTGCATGTCTACCAATTTTGGAATAGCTCCCATGCATACCTTGCGAGATATCCAACATGGAGCTCAAATTTCTAGTGCGTTTTTTCAGCAGTTGGTAGCACTGACATCATTTTCAAATATGGACGTGAGATATTCCGGTGCACATCTTTACCCATACTAAATTTGGTTTTGATTGCTGCAGCCGTTTAGGAGTTGATAGGGGGGGGGGACACACACACAGCCAGACAGACAGACAGACAGAAGGACTGACACAGACAGACAGACAGACAGACAGACACACATTTTCCCGGATCGATCTCATAAGTCTACTTTTTCCTCGTTTTTTGCAAAATGTGAAAAGTAGGCTAAAAATTTACTTTTAGGCCTACCATTGTCTCACTAACAGCTTTACATTGCCTCTTCTCCTTCCTCTTTTTCTCATTGGACCACTTCAGTCAATCATTTCTTGGTCCTCTTCTTCAGTAAGTTTTCTTTCCGAGTCTCCCAGTAGCTTTTCGTTCGCTCTGATCTTCTCAAGCGTTTCTCATCTGTAAATACCCCTTTTACTGTACTAATTTGTCTATTTTTGCCTGAAATCTTATTTTTATATCTTTCAGTTTTTTAAATATTTTGTTCTGTTTTGCAAGTCATCCAAGGTTATTTCTAATTTCTAATTTCCTTAATCCATCCTACTTGTTGTTTCATATTCCAAAGTTTCACTATATTTTTTTCTAGATAACCTGGTTTCCGGTGTCCTCATAATGTGACAAAAAAAAAAAGAAATCCGTTTCTTCCGAATTGGCTTTAGTAGGTATAATAAGCCGAAGCTGGCGCAGGGGCTAATGTGCAAGATGGCTGCCACGCGCAACTCTCTTATGTTATTCTTATGGGAGGGAGAGTCATAGCTGGCGCAGGGGCTAATGTGCAAGATGGCTGCCATTCACAACGAGCTTAGGATTATGGATGCTCTGAGCCAAGATATTATTTATATTTTGTACGAGGGTGAAAGAAGGGGGGGGGGGGGGTTGTTCAACGTCTAGTGACTTAGCGCATGATGTTTTTTTAATAGTCATTTTTTATTTTCATATTTCTCACACGGTTATTTACAATTTGCAATATTGTCGTTTTTTTATTTATTTCATTTTTCAAGTTTTGCACTTGATCAATATTCAAAAGTTGATTTTACATTTAACTGTTATCACCTTTTCAGCTCTCACACACATGGTGGGATATGCTTTACACACATACGTTAAGCCAACCAGGACGTTAAAATGGTAGAAACCGCCGTTAACAACACCGCAAGGGTTGTAGCCTTGTCTTACAGAGTTGTAGCCAGTACTCTACACCCCCTCTGTGAGGGGCTTAACATCAGCCAGTCAAAGCTTGAGTATGTCATGAAGCTGATACTCCAGTAAGTTAACTATAAATGCTATACGTAAACTCTTATCACAGGTGTATCAACAAGGTTTGCAATCTTGAATGACGAATACACCTCAAAGGTCTACTCTCCCTTCGTAAAGGGCACCGCGCATTATAGTTAAGTTTAAAGAAGTATATGCTTTTGTGCCTCTCCTCTTTTCTCTGGGCTTGAGACCAGCACTAGAGCTTAAGCCTAGAGGCAGAGTTAACACACACACACAAACACACACACACAGGCGTACGGAGAAATTAATCTAGCACCAGAGGCCCTTAGATTAGATTTTTATTTATCCATTTGATCAATTACATGTATACAATACATTTTTTTATATAGAGCACGTCAAAAATTACAGAGAAATCAATCTTGTGCCATAAGCCTTTCATTCACTCACAGGCTTACAGAGAAATCAATCTCACGCTAGATACCTTTTCATTCACACACAGACTTATGGAAAAATTAATCTTATGCCAGAGGTCTTTTCAATTATAAGTACAAGACCTGAGAGTATGTGTGGAAGGTGACCACTTCCTTTCCACTCCTCATTCCACCACAACATCTGGTAGGTTCCATTGAACACAATGAAGTTTGGGAGACACTGTATTACTTTGTTGACTTGATATGTATAACTTAGTTATTTAAGTGTGGTCAACGGTTTTGTAATGACCATAAGCATGTGTAGCTATACCATCAGAGTCAATTACTCGTTTATCATCACGAGGACACAAAGCAATTTTGTTTAGTTTTACAGATGATATGTTATGTTGTTTAGATGCGATAATGTTCATCGGTATTCTTTTTACCTCGTTCTTCATGAGACAATCCTTATAATCTTGAAAACTTAAACAATTTTTGACAACACCTTTGCTAATACCTTTAATCTTTTTTATTTCTAGTCCATTAATGTTTAAAGCATACATTTTAGCTCTAAGTCCAGCAAATGCTTTAATAATACGTCCACAAGCCTCGTCTTTAAATTTTCCCAAACTTTTCTTGTTTGATGAAGAGTAACATATGTGATTAGTAGGATAATCAGATGTGTCCAGGTGTTCTAAAAATTTCAACTTGTCTTGATAAACATCTTGGGTGTTAACCAAATATATAAACGAGTCTGTGTCCATATACATGAGTTTAAGATTTTCGATCCCATAATAGGGTAGCAGGACATCATAGTGGTGTGAATACATAAGAGTTTTTGAAATATCCAGGATACACATTCCAATATATATAGGCTTATTGAATACAATGCTACGTTTAGCCATGTGGAATGCAGCTAGGTTAGGACCATAAATTGTTCTGTCGATAAATGTTGGTTTAGCGATTAGCTTTTCAGCTCTTTTGCTGTCAGTTACAAGACGTATATCTATTATTTTACGAATATTTTCCATTGTTTTTCCAAAAATTGCATTGTTAAATAATTTGTAAAGATTTTTCTCAAAATCATTTTTAGCTTGTTTTCGAAGGTTGTTATTAAAATCTACGTATGCCTTTAGCCAAGGTCTCTGTTGAAACTTTAACACACGATGAATTTTTATCAATTTTAGTCCATGATTTAGAGCCTGTTTAAGTGACATGTAATGAACAACGTACCGCCTTCGATTTCCAAGATGAGGAATTAGTTTTTTGAGAGACGAATCCTTAGGTTGTATACACTCTGGTAGGAAAGGTAAATCGTTGTGTAAATCATGAAGGTTGGATGGATAATCGACATCAATGTCTAGAATGTATCCAACAGGATCGTCTTCCTTTAGCGTTTTTAGATCAATGGTATCTGGAGAAACCCACTGAAATCCACCGTAAGGAAGGGAGTGGCACATAGCCCACCCGCATTGGTTGTTGGCATCATCATAGGTAATAAACTGCGATGGTTTCTCGGAATCATATGTTTCCATGTATTTATTGTTAGCTTCAGCATACCTATGAGAAACCTGGCATATGCCTCCACGTATTCCAGACTCTATTAAAAGAATCTGATCGTAATCCTGTAGCAATTCCAGTTCAATGCCAGTGTAAAGGAGCATTGCCTCGAAACTTAAACCAGGTGAAGTAAAGAAGTGTGCGGCATCCACTCGATGTGTTTCTAATGTTTTGTTTCTAAATGTTTCAAAGCTGTCTGCAAGAAGGAGTACATCTGAAGTTAGGTAAAGGTCACTATATTCCCCTAGAGTTTTAATTTTGAACTGATTCCAGACATTTTCGGCATGTTCATAGTCTTCCTTACTAACATCTTCTTGACTTAATTTGTTAAAGAATGCTTCTTTTGGAGGTAAACACGTCTCACTTAACTTTTCCCAAGAATCAATGTAATCATAAGGAAATACGCCTTTACGAGTCATGAGCGTTGCATTTTCTTTCCCAAAGTACTTGTCTGTTTCAGGGTATGATGTTAAGTTTGTAACTAAGTTTTCCAAACTACTAGGCATCAACCGAAACGTATCCACAAATCGAAGCTTAACATTTCCTACATATTTGGTGAAGGAGATGTAATTTTCTTGAGAGTTAGGGATAACGTCCACTCTCTCAGTAGTACATCCCAACTGTTTTACAATGAAATTTGCATCGTATCCACTCATATTATGTAGAAATACGGGAACAGGGTAACGTGTTTTACACCTCAAATTACAGTTATTATGAGCGCTTCCACGATATTCGCCTGTAATATGACAATGATCTCTAACTTTCCAGTCCTCTTTGGTAAATGTTTTATAGCATAAATAACAGGTTTCAGAAGATTGGAACTCTGCTTCTTGATCATGAGTTAAAGCCTTTGGAACATTTAAGCTGTAAAGGTGATCAATTTCATTAGCTATCGATATCAAACAGTCCATAAACTTTTCTGCAGCGTCAGATCCACGATAAATAAAAGGCTGGCTCGGAAGGTTTGTCTTTATATGTTCCACAGCTGGCGAGGGTTTAACATATACACCAAAGCTCATTGGAACATGGCTCTGGTATGGGACTGTATAACTTGCCTCAGGATTAGGTAGACATGTTTGGTATGGTAAAAGTATACTTTCAAAATCTGCATAGATAACGTAAGGTATTCTAAGCATTTTTTCCACATTTAAGAACTTGAGAATTGGGTTTTTAATAGGCATTTCAACCCTAGCAATGTCATGCAGGACACACAAAGCTCTATGTTCTTTTAGTTTATCTATCCCTCGTTGACCATATTGATTATCAAAGTGAGTAAAACACCGTTTACACGTATATATCTTATGTCCATGGTGGGTGATCTGATGTCCTACTAGTTTATCAAAATCTTTGATAAAGACGTAGTGGTTCTGGCCAGATGATGAACTTAGCAGAAGAAGGTCGCGGTGGTCTTGTAGCTCTTGATCTACAACCTTTAGAGGAAACAGTTTGTTATCTTCTTCCAGTCCAAATACATTAATGGATATGTTGTTGGCTTTCTCAAATTTCGTAATGTCAGCTAGCGATGTAGGGAACGAAACGACTGAAAAATCATACTTGTTTTCCAGGTCCTTGTATTTACTAACGCGTTGAGCATCCTTTTTAACCAGTTTTGCTAAAATGGCATACATAAAACACCTTTCATCTTTCAAGTTTTGTGGATTAATGCAAGCTTTTTTTGCATTTACAGCTGCTGGTAAAGGAATATATGTGCTACCACGCAAGGGATTATACTTATTTATTTTCAATCGCACTCCTTCAACTGCTAGCAAAGCCCAATTACTGCCTTTTAGCTCGGATTCCTCCATTTCCATGGTTAACTTTTTAAATTGCGTTTCCAAGAAACTACTTAAATCTGTTTCCAAAAATATGGCCTGATTACGAGTTTTAAAAGCACGATCTGTAATTTCATTGGTAGATGTATGAATAAATCTACATTCAGCCACAAGATTAACTTTTAACGACTTGTGGTTCGCTTGTTCTTTTTGTATAACATGGATTATTTTATGCTTGGACTCGTTGAGGTATGAATTTAAATCCTTACACGTATCACACCGTATAAAATAGGATTTTAGACGACAATCAAAAGACGTTTCATATTCATTAAGTCCGTTTTTATCAGGAACCATTGAGAGTAGGTGATGTTTTGTAGGTTCAGATTTTTGTATTTTGGCTGATGACATAACATTACAACATTCTTCATGACGACGTCCGTTGTAAGCATTGTTGAATTTGATTCCACAGGTTTTACATTGATGGAATTGTCCACACGATACTTCATGACGCTTTCTAACATAGTCTCGAACAAAAGTTTTTCCACACACTTTGCATATATAGCTTGGAATAGTTTGCTCCATGATGGATGTTCTTTTCTGATAACAGTTGATTTTTTTAAGAAATAAATCACACCTGTGAAAAAGAGAGACAGAGCGCTGTACTTTCCCATCAACCTAGTTGAGAACAGTTGTGTAAACTGTTTATAGGATACAATATATTTAAGAGGTAAGATAAACTTTTTTACATTGTTGGCAATAATAATATTTATAATACTATAAAATAATAATAATAAAAATGTATTCTATGACTTACTGCTTACAATCTAACATTGAATTTACAAACATCCCTGACTGTCACCTAAAACAGCGTTTCAATCCCCTGAGCTTTCCTAAACGAATACACATGCTTACAGCTTACATATTCTATGACTGAACATACACTATTTACATGTAAATACCACAGATATGCACGCAGTGGTATTCTTTCATAATAATAACATGGCTTACATTGAGGCCCATGGAGACTAAACAATTATTGCGATTTTTATAAATCTTCAAGTTTCGTTTTGGAAATATACCATCTAAATACGTGAGTCATAATTTTGAACTTACTAGTAGCCTCTAAATTACAGATTGGATACAACCCTAGATGCTATGTTAAAACTTACTGCGTATGATAAGGCTGTAGACTGGACGGTGAGACGGTCTTTCACGATGTGAACACTGTGAGAGGTAGTAGTCCACTGGCGATATGCTTGCTAAGGGTCCTCTAATATTCCCTAGTCAAGGCTAACTGCTGCTTACTGCGTAGTACTGGTGGGTGAGACGGTCTTCCACGATGTGATCACCGTAAGAGGTAGTAGTCAACTGATTGTATTCTTGCTAAGGGTCCCCTAATATACCCTAGTGGAGGCCAACAGCTGCTTACTGCGTAGTACAAGGCTGTAGACTGGTCGGTGAGACGTTCTTTCACGATGTGATCTGTTTGAGAGATCAGAGTCAACTGAAATTATCCTTGATATACATCCCCAAATATACTCTACCCTAATACAACCGGTGGTTAACTTCCTACAGAAATACCACTATAGAGACATGTAGAATCTTAACACAAGGTTATGAGTGAAAAAAGATATGTACTAACGGTATTATTTTTTCATAAGAATAACATGGTGGTATTTATACCCCCTATACGCTAAACTAATATTTGGATAATTTTAATTCATGAAGTTTTGTTTTGGAAATATACGATTTAAATACAATGGTGATAATTTTAAACGTTCTAGTAACCTCTAATTGAGAGATAGGGATGCAGGCTTTGATGCTATGTTAAATATAATCAGCTACTTACTGTATATCACAAGGCCGTAGAATGAATCCTTAGAACACTTTTAAGACGATGTGATCTGTTTGAGAGATCGGAGTCAACTGAAATTATCCTTGATATACATCCCCTAATATACTCTACCCTAATACACTCAGGGCTTAACCTCTTACAGAAATACCACTATAGAGACATGTAGAATCTTGTTACAAGGTTGTGTATGACGTTCGACATTTGCTACTTATCAGTGAAAAAAGATATGTACTCACAGCATTATTCTTTCATAAGAATAACATGGTGGTATTTATACCCCTAGACGCTAAACTAATATTCGGATAATTTTAATTCTTGAAGTTTTGTTTTGGAAATATAAGATCTAAATACAATGGTCATAATTTTGAGCGTTCTAATAGCCTCTAAATGGTAGATAGGGATGCAGGCATAGATGCTATGTTAAATATAATCAGCTACTTAGACGACTTTTCACGATGTAACCAGCTCAAGAGCTAACAGTTATCTGAAAATATTCTTGCTGAAGGTCCCTTATATACCACCTTTTTCTAGAAATAAATTACACCTGTGAAAGAAAAGACAGAACGATGAACTTTCACATTAACCTAATAATAATAATAATAATAATAATAATAATAATAATAATAATCCCTTACATTTTTTATTTTGTCGTGTGATCTCTTGAGAAGCTGAGTGAAGGTCTTTCTAGTCAACGCCCGTCGGTGATCTGCTTGCAGGGATGAGAGATGGATTGGATGAACATGAATGATCCAGAATAAGGATTTGGGTAGGAAGCAGCCGTGGCCTGTCAGAAAGTACCATTCAGGCATTCTCTTGGAGTAGAAGTGTGAAACCACGGAAAACCATTTCAAGGACTGTCAACACTGAGGTTCGAAATGTAATTGAAGTTCAAAATAGTGACAAAATGTAATTGAAATTGACAATACACAATGTAATTTAGATTGAAAAACGCACATTTTAGATTGTAAATACCGGTACTCACAAAGTGTAATTGAAATTCAAATTACTTACAAAATACAGGTGAAATTGAAAATGCTTACAAAATGTATGGTGGTTTCAAATTACTCAGGTTGATAGGAAAAAAAGGACAGGAGCCGTTCAAGAAAGCGGAAGCAATGCTGTACTCAGTAAGGGTCCTGTGGTCGCTAACCCACGTCCTACAAGTTGCGAGCTCCTGGGAGAGGAAGTTGTAGCCATTAGCTACCTGTACACATTTTCCTGGAGTAGAAGTGTGAAACCACGGAAAACCAAATCATGAACGGTCGACAGTGAGGTTCGAAGATCAATTAAGGTTCAAAATACTGCAAAATGTAATTGAAATTGAAAATACACAATGTAATTTAGATTGAAAAACGCAAATTCCAGATTCTAAATACTCACAAAGTGCAATGAAAATTCAAAATACTTACAAAATGCAATTGAAATTGAAAATGCTTACAAAATGTATGGTGGATACAAAGTACTCAAGTTGACAGGAGGAAAAAGGAGAGGAGCCGATACAAGGAAGCGGAAGCAATGCTGGACTCAGTTGGGGTCCTGTGGTCGCTAACCCACGTCCCACAAGTTGCGAGCTCCTGGGAGAGGAAGTTGTAGCCATTAGCTACCTGTACACATTTTCCTGGAGTAGAAGTGTAAAACCACGGAAAACCATATCAAGAACGGTTGAGAGTGAGGTTCGAAATGCAATTGAGGATTAAGATACTGACAAAAATGCAATTGAATTTGAAAAAACACAATGTAATTTAGATTGAAAAACGTACATTTTAGATTCTAAATGCTCACAAAGTGCCATGAAAATTGAAAATACTTACTAAATGCAATTGAAATTGAAAATGCTTACAAAATGTATGGTGGATTCAAAGTACTCATGTTCACTGAAAAAAAAAAAAAAAAAAATCGGAGAGGAGCCGATACAAGAAAGTGGAAGCAATGCTGGACTCAGTTGGGGTCCTGTGGTCGCTAACCCACGTCCCACAAGTTGTGAGCTACTGGGAGAGGAAGTAGTAGCCATTAGCAACCTCTACACATTTTCCTGGAGTAGAAGTGTGAAACCACGGAAAACCGATTCATGAACGGTCGACAGTGAGGTTCGAAATGCAATTGAGTTTCAAAATACTGACAAAATGCAATTGAAATTGGAAATACACAATGTAATTTAGATTGAAATACGCACATTTTAGATTCTAAATGCTCACAAAGTGCAATGAAAATTCAAAATACTTACAAAATGCAATTGGAATTGAAAATGTTTACAAAATGTATGGTGGATTGAATGATCTCATGTTGACAGGAATTTAAAAAAACGGAGAGGACCCTATACAAGAAAGTGGAAGCAATGCTGGACTCAGCTTGGGTCCTGTGATCGCCAACCCACGTCCTACAAGTTAATCCATCTTGGGGGAGGATTGGTAAGTAATCGGTCATGGCATTTAGTTACGGTACCTCCTGGCATTTTCCTGAAGTAGAAGTGGAAACAACAATACCACTTCCAGGAAGGATGAGTGAGAAATCTGACAGACTTTTTCTCGGTTTTTATCAAGATCAACCAGAAAAATACGTCGATTATAATTCATTATTTTTAAATTTGGCGGTTGCGTGCTACCCTTTATGATATTTCAACTGGAGTTAGCTACTTACAAGTCTATATATATTATCACTGCTGAGACACTTACGTATGAAGGTCTTTCTAGATGTCCAATTAGAAGCAGATGATCTCGTATATCTTTCCATTAAATCAACAATAACTAACAGATGTTTCACTTGTCAAGGTCACTTTACTGACACACACACTAGTACTTACTATGATAAAGTATCCCCATTATAAACTTCGCTGAGTGATTGGCTACCTAAAGGTGGGTAACCGATTATATTCAAATTAAAAATATATAAATAGTAATATCATTCACTTTATAGTAAAGAAAGGCATTGGAAATCATTACAAATCATGCTTTACACCAAAGGATTAGGGTATTATTATTACATTAGTTGAAAAGCGTACATTAGAATAATTATTTTCTTATTTACAAGCCAGCTGATTGCCAGTCCCCCGACACGCTGTGTACGCCGCTCTGTTATCAGAGTTATGTAACTACTGTAACAAGATATATCGAGTACTCTGCACCCTGACAGAGCGCAGCACAATACAGGATATTATCTTATTTCAGTAGTTACATAACTCTGATAACAGAGCGGCGTACACAGCGTGTCGGGGGACTGGCAATCAGCTGGCTTGTAAATAAGAAAATAATTATTCTAATGTACGCTTTTCAACTAATGTAATAATAATACCCTAATCCTTTGGTGTAAAGCATGATTTGTAATGATTTCCAATGCCTTTCTTTACTATAAAGTGAATGATATTACTATTTATATATTTTTAATTTGAATATAATCGGTTACCCACCTTTAGGTAGCCAATCACTCAGCGAAGTTTATAATGGGGATACTTTATCTTAGTAAGTACTAGTGTGTGTGTCAGTAAAGTGACCTTGACAAGTGAAACATCTGTTAGTTATTGTTGATTTAATGGAAAGATATACGAGATCATCTGCTTCTAATTGGACATCTAGAAAGACCTTCATACGTAAGTGTCTCAGCAGTGATAATATATATAGACTTGTAAGTAGCTAACTCCAGTTGAAATATCATAAAGGGTAGCACGCAACCGCCAAATTTAAAAATAATGAATTATAATCGACGTATTTTTCTGGTTGATCTTGATAAAAACCGAGAAAAAGTCTGTCAGATTTCTCACTCATCCTTCCTGGAAGTGGTATTGTTGTTTCCACTTCTACTTCAGGAAAATGCCAGGAGGTACCGTAACTAAATGCCATGACCGATTACTTACCAATCCTCCCCCAAGATGGATTAACTTGTAGGACGTGGGTTGGCGATCACAGGACCCAAGCTGAGTCCAGCATTGCTTCCACTTTCTTGTATAGGGTCCTCTCCGTTTTTTTAAATTCCTGTCAACATGAGATCATTCAATCCACCATACATTTTGTAAACATTTTCAATTCCAATTGCATTTTGTAAGTATTTTGAATTTTCATTGCACTTTGTGAGCATTTAGAATCTAAAATGTGCGTTTTTCAATCTAAATTACATTGTGTATTTCCAATTTCAATTGCATTTTGTCAGTATTTTGAAACTCAATTGCATTTCGAACCTCACTGTCGACCGTTCATGAATCGGTTTTCCGTGGTTTCACACTTCTACTCCAGGAAAATGTGTAGAGGTTGCTAATGGCTACTACTTCCTCTCCCAGTAGCTCACAACTTGTGGGACGTGGGTTAGCGACCACAGGACCCCAACTGAGTCCAGCATTGCTTCCACTTTCTTGTATCGGCTCCTCTCCGATTTTTTTTTTTTTTTCAGTGAACATGAGTACTTTGAATCCACCATACATTTTGTAAGCATTTTCAATTTCAATTGCATTTAGTAAGTATTTTCAATTTTCATGGCACTTTGTGAGCATTTAGAATCTAAAATGTACGTTTTTCAATCTAAATTACATTGTGTTTTTTCAAATTCAATTGCATTTTTGTCAGTATCTTAATCCTCAATTGCATTTCGAACCTCACTCTCAACCGTTCTTGATATGGTTTTCCGTGGTTTTACACTTCTACTCCAGGAAAATGTGTACAGGTAGCTAATGGCTACAACTTCCTCTCCCAGGAGCTCGCAACTTGTGGGACGTGGGTTAGCGACCACAGGACCCCAACTGAGTCCAGCATTGCTTCCGCTTCCTTGTATCGGCTCCTCTCCTTTTTCCTCCTGTCAACTTGAGTACTTTGTATCCACCATACATTTTGTAAGCATTTTCAATTTCAATTGCATTTTGTAAGTATTTTGAATTTTCATTGCACTTTGTGAGTATTTAGAATCTGGAATTTGCGTTTTTCAATCTAAATTACATTGTGTATTTTCAATTTCAATTACATTTTGCAGTATTTTGAACCTTAATTGATCTTCGAACCTCACTGTCGACCGTTCATGATTTGGTTTTCCGTGGTTTCACACTTCTACTCCAGGAAAATGTGTACAGGTAGCTAATGGCTACAACTTCCTCTCCCAGGAGCTCGCAACTTGTAGGACGTGGGTTAGCGACCACAGGACCCTTACTGAGTACAGCATTGCTTCCGCTTTCTTGAACGGCTCCTGTCCTTTTTTTCCTATCAACCTGAGTAATTTGAAACCACCATACATTTTGTAAGCATTTTCAATTTCACCTGTATTTTGTAAGTAATTTGAATTTCAATTACACTTTGTGAGTACCGGTATTTACAATCTAAAATGTGCGTTTTTCAATCTAAATTACATTGTGTATTGTCAATTTCAATTACATTTTGTCACTATTTTGAACTTCAATTACATTTCGAACCTCAGTGTTGACAGTCCTTGAAATGGTTTTCCGTGGTTTCACACTTCTACTCCAAGAGAATGCCTGAATGGTACTTTCTGACAGGCCACGGCTGCTTCCTACCCAAATCCTTATTCTGGATCATTCATGTTCATCCAATCCATCTCTCATCCCTGCAAGCAGATCACCGACGGGCGTTGACTAGAAAGACCTTCACTCAGCTTCTCAAGAGATCACACGACAAAATAAAAAATGTAAGGGATTATTATTATTATTATTATTATTATTATTATTATTATTATTAGGTTAATGTGAAAGTTCATCGTTCTGTCTTTTCTTTCACAGGTGTAATTTATTTCTAGAAAAAGGTGGTATATAAGGGACCTTCAGCAAGAATATTTTCAGATAACTGTTAGCTCTTGAGCTGGTTACATCGTGAAAAGTCGTCTAAGTAGCTGATTATATTTAACATAGCATCTATGCCTGCATCCCTATCTACCATTTAGAGGCTATTAGAACGCTCAAAATTATGACCATTGTATTTAGATCTTATATTTCCAAAACAAAACTTCAAGAATTAAAATTATCCAAATATTAGTTTAGCGTCTAGGGGTATAAATACCACCATGTTATTCTTATGAAAGAATAATGCTGTGAGTACATATCCTTTTTCACTGATAAGTAGCAAATGTCGAACGTCATACACAACCTTGTAACAAGATTCTACATGTCTCTATAGTGGTATTTCTGTAAGAGGTTAAGCCCTGAGTGTATTAGGGTAGAGTATATTAGGGGATGTATATCAAGGATAATTTCAGTTGACTCCGATCTCTCAAACAGATCACATCGTCTTAAAAGTGTTCTAAGGATTCATTCTACGGCCTTGTGATATACAGTAAGTAGCTGATTATATTTAACATAGCATCAAAGCCTGCATCCCTATCTCTCAATTAGAGGTTACTAGAACGTTTAAAATTATCACCATTGTATTTAGATCGTATATTTCCAAAACAAAACTTCATGAATTAAAATTATCCAAATATTAGTTTAGCGTATAGGGGGTATAAATACCACCATGTTATTCTTATGAAAAAATAATACCGTTAGTACATATCTTTTTTCACTCATAACCTTGTGTTAAGATTCTACATGTCTCTATAGTGGTATTTCTGTAGGAAGTTAACCACCGGTTGTATTAGGGTAGAGTATATTTGGGGATGTATATCAAGGATAATTTCAGTTGACTCTGATCTCTCAAACAGATCACATCGTGAAAGAACGTCTCACCGACCAGTCTACAGCCTTGTACTACGCAGTAAGCAGCTGTTGGCCTCCACTAGGGTATATTAGGGGACCCTTAGCAAGAATACAATCAGTTGACTACTACCTCTTACGGTGATCACATCGTGGAAGACCGTCTCACCCACCAGTACTACGCAGTAAGCAGCAGTTAGCCTTGACTAGGGAATATTAGAGGACCCTTAGCAAGCATATCGCCAGTGGACTACTACCTCTCACAGTGTTCACATCGTGAAAGACCGTCTCACCGTCCAGTCTACAGCCTTATCATACGCAGTAAGTTTTAACATAGCATCTAGGGTTGTATCCAATCTGTAATTTAGAGGCTACTAGTAAGTTCAAAATTATGACTCACGTATTTAGATGGTATATTTCCAAAACGAAACTTGAAGATTTATAAAAATCGCAATAATTGTTTAGTCTCCATGGGCCTCAATGTAAGCCATGTTATTATTATGAAAGAATACCACTGCGTGCATATCTGTGGTATTTACATGTAAATAGTGTATGTTCAGTCATAGAATATGTAAGCTGTAAGCATGTGTATTCGTTTAGGAAAGCTCAGGGGATTGAAACGCTGTTTTAGGTGACAGTCAGGGATGTTTGTAAATTCAATGTTAGATTGTAAGCAGTAAGTCATAGAATACATTTTTATTATTATTATTTTATAGTATTATAAATATTATTATTGCCAACAATGTAAAAAAGTTTATCTTACCTCTTAAATATATTGTATCCTATAAACAGTTTACACAACTGTTCTCAACTAGGTTGATGGGAAAGTACAGCGCTCTGTCTCTCTTTTTCACAGGTGTGATTTATTTCTTAAAAAAATCAACTGTTATCAGAAAAGAACATCCATCATGGAGCAAACTATTCCAAGCTATATATGCAAAGTGTGTGGAAAAACTTTTGTTCGAGACTATGTTAGAAAGCGTCATGAAGTATCGTGTGGACAATTCCATCAATGTAAAACCTGTGGAATCAAATTCAACAATGCTTACAACGGACGTCGGCATGAAGAATGTTGTAATGTTATGTCATCAGCCAAAATACAAAAATCTGAACCTACAAAACATCACCTACTCTCAATGGTTCCTGATAAAAACGGACTTAATGAATATGAAACGTCTTTTGATTGTCGTCTAAAATCCTATTTTATACGGTGTGATACGTGTAAGGATTTAAATTCATACCTCAACGAGTCCAAGCATAAAATAATCCATGTTATACAAAAAGAACAAGCGAACCACAAGTCGTTAAAAGTTAATCTTGTGGCTGAATGTAGATTTATTCATACATCTACCAATGAAATTACAGATCGTGCTTTTAAAACTCGTAATCAGGCCATATTTTTGGAAACAGATTTAAGTAGTTTCTTGGAAACGCAATTTAAAAAGTTAACCATGGAAATGGAGGAATCCGAGCTAAAAGGCAGTAATTGGGCTTTGCTAGCAGTTGAAGGAGTGCGATTGAAAATAAATAAGTATAATCCCTTGCGTGGTAGCACATATATTCCTTTACCAGCAGCTGTAAATGCAAAAAAAGCTTGCATTAATCCACAAAACTTGAAAGATGAAAGGTGTTTTATGTATGCCATTTTAGCAAAACTGGTTAAAAAGGATGCTCAACGCGTTAGTAAATACAAGGACCTGGAAAACAAGTATGATTTTTCAGTCGTTTCGTTCCCTACATCGCTAGCTGACATTACGAAATTTGAGAAAGCCAACAACATATCCATTAATGTATTTGGACTGGAAGAAGATAACAAACTGTTTCCTCTAAAGGTTGTAGATCAAGAGCTACAAGACCACCGCGACCTTCTTCTGCTAAGTTCATCATCTGGCCAGAACCACTACGTCTTTATCAAAGATTTTGATAAACTAGTAGGACATCAGATCACCCACCATGGACATAAGATATATACGTGTAAACGGTGTTTTACTCACTTTGATAATCAATATGGTCAACGAGGGATAGATAAACTAAAAGAACATAGAGCTTTGTGTGTCCTGCATGACATTGCTAGGGTTGAAATGCCTATTAAAAACCCAATTCTCAAGTTCTTAAATGTGGAAAAAATGCTTAGAATACCTTACGTTATCTATGCAGATTTTGAAAGTATACTTTTACCATACCAAACATGTCTACCTAATCCTGAGGCAAGTTATACAGTCCCATACCAGAGCCATGTTCCAATGAGCTTTGGTGTATATGTTAAACCCTCGCCAGCTGTGGAACATATAAAGACAAACCTTCCGAGCCAGCCTTTTATTTATCGTGGATCTGACGCTGCAGAAAAGTTTATGGACTGTTTGATATCGATAGCTAATGAAATTGATCACCTTTACAGCTTAAATGTTCCAAAGGCTTTAACTCATGATCAAGAAGCAGAGTTCCAATCTTCTGAAACCTGTTATTTATGCTATAAAACATTTACCAAAGAGGACTGGAAAGTTAGAGATCATTGTCATATTACAGGCGAATATCGTGGAAGCGCTCATAATAACTGTAATTTGAGGTGTAAAACACGTTACCCTGTTCCCGTATTTCTACATAATATGAGTGGATACGATGCAAATTTCATTGTAAAACAGTTGGGATGTACTACTGAGAGAGTGGACGTTATCCCTAACTCTCAAGAAAATTACATCTCCTTCACCAAATATGTAGGAAATGTTAAGCTTCGATTTGTGGATACGTTTCGGTTGATGCCTAGTAGTTTGGAAAACTTAGTTACAAACTTAACATCATACCCTGAAACAGACAAGTACTTTGGGAAAGAAAATGCAACGCTCATGACTCGTAAAGGCGTATTTCCTTATGATTACATTGATTCTTGGGAAAAGTTAAGTGAGACGTGTTTACCTCCAAAAGAAGCATTCTTTAACAAATTAAGTCAAGAAGATGTTAGTAAGGAAGACTATGAACATGCCGAAAATGTCTGGAATCAGTTCAAAATTAAAACTCTAGGGGAATATAGTGACCTTTACCTAACTTCAGATGTACTCCTTCTTGCAGACAGCTTTGAAACATTTAGAAACAAAACATTAGAAACACATCGAGTGGATGCCGCACACTTCTTTACTTCACCTGGTTTAAGTTTCGAGGCAATGCTCCTTTACACTGGCATTGAACTGGAATTGCTACAGGATTACGATCAGATTCTTTTAATAGAGTCTGGAATACGTGGAGGCATATGCCAGGTTTCTCATAGGTATGCTGAAGCTAACAATAAATACATGGAAACATATGATTCCGAGAAACCATCGCAGTTTATTACCTATGATGATGCCAACAACCAATGCGGGTGGGCTATGTGCCACTCCCTTCCTTACGGTGGATTTCAGTGGGTTTCTCCAGATACCATTGATCTAAAAACGCTAAAGGAAGACGATCCTGTTGGATACATTCTAGACATTGATGTCGATTATCCATCCAACCTTCATGATTTACACAACGATTTACCTTTCCTACCAGAGTGTATACAACCTAAGGATTCGTCTCTCAAAAAACTAATTCCTCATCTTGGAAATCGAAGGCGGTACGTTGTTCATTACATGTCACTTAAACAGGCTCTAAATCATGGACTAAAATTGATAAAAATTCATCGTGTGTTAAAGTTTCAACAGAGACCTTGGCTAAAGGCATACGTAGATTTTAATAACAACCTTCGAAAACAAGCTAAAAATGATTTTGAGAAAAATCTTTACAAATTATTTAACAATGCAATTTTTGGAAAAACAATGGAAAATATTCGTAAAATAATAGATATACGTCTTGTAACTGACAGCAAAAGAGCTGAAAAGCTAATCGCTAAACCAACATTTATCGACAGAACAATTTATGGTCCTAACCTAGCTGCATTCCACATGGCTAAACGTAGCATTGTATTCAATAAGCCTATATATATTGGAATGTGTATCCTGGATATTTCAAAAACTCTTATGTATTCACACCACTATGATGTCCTGCTACCCTATTATGGGATCGAAAATCTTAAACTCATGTATATGGACACAGACTCGTTTATATATTTGGTTAACACCCAAGATGTTTATCAAGACAAGTTGAAATTTTTAGAACACCTGGACACATCTGATTATCCTACTAATCACATATGTTACTCTTCATCAAACAAGAAAAGTTTGGGAAAATTTAAAGACGAGGCTTGTGGACGTATTATTAAAGCATTTGCTGGACTTAGAGCTAAAATGTATGCTTTAAACATTAATGGACTAGAAATAAAAAAGATTAAAGGTATTAGCAAAGGTGTTGTCAAAAATTGTTTAAGTTTTCAAGATTATAAGGATTGTCTCATGAAGAACGAGGTAAAAAGAATACCGATGAACATTATCGCATCTAAACAACATAACATATCATCTGTAAAACTAAACAAAATTGCTTTGTGTCCTCGTGATGATAAACGAGTAATTGACTCTGATGGTATAGCTACACATGCTTATGGTCATTACAAAACCGTTGACCACACTTAAATAACTAAGTTATACATATCAAGTCAACAAAGTAATACAGTGTCTCCCAAACTTCATTGTGTTCAATGGAACCTACCAGATGTTGTGGTGGAATGAGGAGTGGAAAGGAAGTGGTCACCTTCCACACATACTCTCAGGTCTTGTACTTATAATTGAAAAGACCTCTGGCATAAGATTAATTTTTCCATAAGTCTGTGTGTGAATGAAAAGGTATCTAGCGTGAGATTGATTTCTCTGTAAGCCTGTGAGTGAATGAAAGGCTTATGGCACAAGATTGATTTCTCTGTAATTTTTGACGTGCTCTATATAAAAAAATGTATTGTATACATGTAATTGATCAAATGGATAAATAAAAATCTAATCTAAGGGCCTCTGGTGCTAGATTAATTTCTCCGTACGCCTGTGTGTGTGTGTTTGTGTGTGTGTGTTAACTCTGCCTCTAGGCTTAAGCTCTAGTGCTGGTCTCAAGCCCAGAGAAAAGAGGAGAGGCACAAAAGCATATACTTCTTTAAACTTAACTATAATGCGCGGTGCCCTTTACGAAGGGAGAGTAGACCTTTGAGGTGTATTCGTCATTCAAGATTGCAAACCTTGTTGATACACCTGTGATAAGAGTTTACGTATAGCATTTATAGTTAACTTACTGGAGTATCAGCTTCATGACATACTCAAGCTTTGACTGGCTGATGTTAAGCCCCTCACAGAGGGGGTGTAGAGTACTGGCTACAACTCTGTAAGACAAGGCTACAACCCTTGCGGTGTTGTTAACGGCGGTTTCTACCATTTTAACGTCCTGGTTGGCTTAACGTATGTGTGTAAAGCATATCCCACCATGTGTGTGAGAGCTGAAAAGGTGATAACAGTTAAATGTAAAATCAACTTTTGAATATTGATCAAGTGCAAAACTTGAAAAATGAAATAAATAAAAAAACGACAATATTGCAAATTGTAAATAACCGTGTGAGAAATATGAAAATAAAAAATGACTATTAAAAAAACATCATGCGCTAAGTCACTAGACGTTGAACAACCCCCCCCCCCCCCCCCCCTTCTTTCACCCTCGTACAAAATATAAATAATATCTTGGCTCAGAGCATCCATAATCCTAAGCTCGTTGTGAATGGCAGCCATCTTGCACATTAGCCCCTGCGCCAGCTATGACTCTCCCTCCCATAAGAATAACATAAGAGAGTTGCGCGTGGCAGCCATCTTGCACATTAGCCCCTGCGCCAGCTTCGGCTTATTATACCTACTGCCGTAATCATGCGA